>JBBCBC010000027.1:20120533-20527184 GCA_037126765.1 Stenogyne calaminthoides | reverse complement strand
ATGATTTAGTATGATAAAGCTTATGAACCTCCTAAGGGTGCAAATCAAGCAAGCGTTTTGCACACGATTCTTCAGATAAATCTTAGCAATCACAAGTGACCAATAATATTGCCCAAAGAAAAAAGTATTGAATCTCTCTCCGATTCGCTACCCATGATAAGTCAAAGCAATAGTTACCGATCCCACGTGATCCTATTTAAGGGGACGAAGGTTAAGAAACAACGAACCATCGAGGTCTAATTCTTCCTTGTTCGCTCAAGAATTTATCCTCCCAGAGGTCCTATTCAAAGATCGACGTACCATGCACTAGTGTAATCTCTTGGTCAAGACAAACCAATCCGAGCCTTACACCTCAACCTTTCGTCATGGTTGTTCATTTCCATCTAGGTCGTGAATGGCGTACTTATAGTTACAAGGGACTGTTAATTTAATCTTCTGTGATCGGGTATCACTAAATTAACTACAATGTAACACGCATTTAATTATTGAGCAGCTTATGCAAGAAATATATATAACATTCAATCATATTTAAAGCATCGTTGATAAACAATTTATTTCAAAAGAATAAGTTCGGAATTCGGCCGATTATACAAAGTAAAAGCATACTTTTCAGTATAATCCCAACAGCCAACTCCATTGCCAACTGTACAAAATGATATACCAATCATCACGCCTACACAACCGGAACCTCGTCGTAGTGGAGGGTTGTCAGATAACCCGAGAGATTCTTGGAGATCGGAGAGTCTTTGGACTTGATATCCGCAAAAGAATCAGATCCATGGTCCTACAACGAGGCAATTCAAGACAAAGATGCTCAATCTTGGCAAACAGCAATGGAAGCCGAGATGGGTTCAATGGATCACAACAAGGTGTGGGAGCTAGTCGAACCACTTAATGGGGTAAAACCCATTGGATGCAAGTGGTATACAAGAGAAAAAGGGGACCGGACGGAAAGGTTGAAACCTTTAAAGCAAGACTAGTGGCGAAAGGGTACACTCAAAAAGAAGGGATCGATTATGAGGAAACCTTTTCGCCCGTAGCTATGCTCAAGTCCATCCGCATTCTCTTGTCGATAGTTGCGCACCTAGATTTTGAGATTTGGCAAATGGACGTCAAGACAGCTTTCCTCAATGGAAATCTTGACGAAGAAATCTATATGCAACAACCCGATGGCTTCATTGAAAAAGGCCAAGAGCATTTGGTTAGCAAGCTTAGGAAGTCTATTTATGGGCTGAAGCAAGCATCCCGCGCTTGGAATCAGTGTTTTGATCAAGTTATGTTGGGAGATGAATTTAATAAAGAAGTTTTGATTAGATCCCAAAACCCCTGAGTATGACATGTTCAGGATAATCTTGATAGACTGAGTCAGGTTTCAGAATAGATTGTTCAGGAAGTTATCTGCACCATGTATAGTCAGCAGATATAGATCAGGTTAGATTTTAAACATCAAGACTCAAGAAGTTATCAAGACATCAAGACTCGTGAAGTTGTCAAGACAATGAAGACTCAAGAAGTTATCAAGACATCAAGACTCAAGAAGAAGTTCAAGACAATCAAGACTCAAGAAGTTGTCAAGACATCAAGACTTAAAGAGTTACCGAAGACTCAAAAGATGACATCGAATACTCAAGATAACCCTGAATGTTCAGAGGCACTGAATAATATCTATCTGAAGATTACAAAGCTGAGAAAAACGCACATGTTCAGAAAAGTAGATATTGCCCAAAAACATTCTAGTGCAGACAAAAGGAACTAAGTCTAAGTGTTGTTTCAGGTTATCTTATTC
The DNA here is from genome assembly GCA_037126765.1 of Stenogyne calaminthoides. NCBI lineage: Eukaryota > Viridiplantae > Streptophyta > Magnoliopsida > Lamiales > Lamiaceae > Stenogyne > Stenogyne calaminthoides. The sequence goes on along the minus strand of JBBCBC010000027.1, from coordinate 20,525,398 downwards.
AGAGAGATTGACCAAAAAGAGCCATTTTGTTTGTCTACATTCATTGATGACAAGAACCAATCAGAGGAAGACAACATTGTACTTCAATCGAGACCGAAAAGTTTATTGGACCCCTCAATTATGTCAAGAGTACTAAGTTCCGCATCGCAAAAAATTGGTGATTGGCTACATGACTGCATATTTCCTAGAATTTCCCAAGTGTTTCACATTGGAGAGAGCTCACTATTCTAAGCCTAGATTTATAGATATATCCAAAGCTTAGAAGAGATATCCTAGCCTTTGTATTTGTTCTTATTGTAAAGGATATCTCACCCTAGTTGGAAACCAACCCAAAACCCAAACCCTTTGTTAAGGTAGTTTGTGTGTGTTTTTTTGGTGAGTTAGAGTTGTAAAGAGTTAGTAAGCTACAGTGAGTTAGCCAGAAAACTCAAGGTAGAAAAGTGAGTAAGCTACAGTGAGTTAGCCAGAAAGCTTTAGGAATTGGTTAAGGAATTTCTCTGAAGATCAGAGAGAGTGGACGAAGGAGCTTGAGTCTCTGAACCACTATAATTGTTGTGTTGGTTGCTTTCTGTACTGCATTATTATCTGTTGCATGTTTTTCACTGAAAGCATATTTCACTGATATTCAGTTGGAACCAATCCACTGAACTTGCATAAAATTGGTCACTACTTTATTGAAGGCCAACCATTCCGCACGCTTGAGTAGCTAGAACAGATAGTTACCAAACTGAACTAACTCTACTGAGTGTTCAGTAAGATAATTATCTAATCCAAGCTCCTCAGGATCTCTGATAAATTCAGGATTAGCTAATCTGAAGCTTATGAAAGCATCTCAGGATCATTGTCTCAGTAGACTTTGACTCAGGCCAATCTGTGCTTCTCAGAGCAAAATTATCATGATAATCTGATCCATCTGACCTCAGTGAAAGAAAAGTTTTAAAAATCACTGAACACGTGTATTTCCCCCCCCCCATACACGTGTGAGACTCGTTAGTATCGGGACCAATAAGTGGTATCAGAGCAGTGATTCATTTTGACCACTTGCTTTTGTAGCCATAGTCTATTTGCTGAAAGACTTTGGTGGTCTACTGAATAGATCTATTTGCTGATATCTTACAAGGCTCAGTCATCATGCCTTCTAAGAAACTTTCTATGTTCTCTGTTGAGAGCTATGACCTATGGAGACTGAGAATGCAGCTCATCTCAGATTCAAAACATGAAAGAATGTGGAGAGTGGTTTCGAAGGACCATTCAAATTTCATTATTTTGAATCCCGAATCATCGACATAATCGAGAGAAATGATCCCGTAGATGAATTTCCAAAGTCTGATGATCAACTTACTCCTGATGAGAGAAAGTTAGTCAATCTGAACTACATTGCTAAAGATACTTTGTATAGCACTATTGATGATGGTGTTATGGGGATAAACTCTCACTGTGAAACTGCAAAAGAAATATGGGACACACTTGCTGTTATGTGTCAAGGCACATATCATATTAAAGAAAACAAACTTTCTGTTGCTATTGGAAAGTTTGATACCTTTGAAATGGAAGATAGTGAATCCATTGACAAACTCAAAGTCAGATTCACTAGCATTATGAATGAACTGAATGCTCTTGGGAAAAGATACCCACAGAGAGAAGTGGCACTGAAAATTCTTAGAGGATTGTCTAAGAAATGGGATATACATGCTGTGGTGATTGAAAACACCAAAAATATTGATCCATGCCATATCAACAAGTTTTCTCTGAACTGAAAGCTTATGAGTTTGTGATTGACAAGAAAAACTAAGAAATCGACAAAGAAGAAAGATGATTCTTCATCTAGCAAGAATGTGACTTTCAAAGCCAAAGAGAAATCCTCAGAAGTTCAGAGAGTTCTAAGAACTCACTTGCAAAAAATCGGGATGAAGCGGGAGGACAAGCTAAGATCGATGGCAAGGAGGTTTGAAAGACTCAATAGCAGATATATGGGAAATATATGAAATATTACAGAATCACGTACAATGAGAGACTCCGGAAGTCGAGGGATCTGATACACTGAGAAAAGGAAGAACCAGAAAGTTGAAGGATCCTCATCCAAGAAGAAGGACTCCAAGACCAAGGAGGAAAGTGATCAGGATGATGATACCAACAGATGCTATAACTGTCAAAAGAAAGGTCACTTCCAATATGACCGCCCCTGAAGTTGAGTGGTAAAGAAAAGAAAGGAAAGACAAGCCAAGAGAGACAGGAAGATCTCCAGTAAGAAAGCTATGATTGCAGAAGAGGAAGAATATTCTGAAGAAGGTTCCAGTTCCTCAGATGAGATTTTCTCAGACAGTGACAGTGATGATGTCTGTCTTATGGCTATGGAGGAGGTAAATTCTTCTATCTCTGTTGTTGCTCCTACACAAGCACATGAGTTCTCAAGTTCAACTGTAAATAGTAACTTTGACCTGATGGATTCGTTTGAGAATCTTATGAAGGACTATTCTGTGTTACAAGAACTGCTCACTGAAACTCAAGAGCAGAACAAGGAACTGACTGCTAAGAATCTGAAGTGGAAAGACTCTAAGGGGGTGTTTTAAAACACTTAAACAGCTTCCAGAAGCACTTATTTTCAAAGCTCTCTCTCATAGCTTTTGAAAATAAGTGCTTCTAGAAGTTGTTTTAAGTGTTTCAAAACACGCCCTAAAAATGCTGAGATCACTTCTCAATTGATGGGAACTACTGATGAACTGGATGTTCTGAAAGTACAACTCTCAGAAAAGGAGAAGGTGATAGAGATCCTGAATGGAAAATTAGAGAAATCCACTAAAGAGATTCAGCTTATCAGAACTGAGTTCAATGACCTCTTTGAGAAGCATGAAACTCTAAATAAATGTGAGGATAGTGTGCAGAGAAAGTTAGCTCTATTGAATTCTCGTGATCTAAAGTGATAGATGAAATTTGAGTTATCAAAGTCCCGAACTATAAAAAGCCGGATTGGGATACATTCTGTGGGGAACTTCACAAGGTCTTCCAATGTTGCTTCTAGTAGCACCAAGACTGCCTTTTTGTTAAACCAATGGCATCTAATCTTCTTCAAGAAACGACCCGAGTTTTAGACAAGGGTAAAGGACATATGGTTTGAAAAAAAAACTAAAGGTTCACGGAAGAAAGCCCAAACCTCAGGAAAAGACTAGAAAACCTGAACACTCAGTAGGAAATTTTCAGGCCAGTACTTCAAAGCCTCATGCTAAGAATACCAACCTGAAGAGATCTGCACTGAACCATCAGAGGAATTTTCAGAATAGAAAAACTCAGCAGAGATATTCTCAACTAAAAAGACCAAGTCCTCAGATTACTGAAAGACCCCAATTTCAGTACAGGCAACCTAAACCCTAGTCAGCAGAGACAGAGACCAGCTACACCAAAGCTAAGGCACTTGAACAAAAAGCCTAAACCCAAGAAGAACTCTAAGGCTCATGTTCATGCTAAGGCTGGCACTCAAACACAAAGTACTGCCAAGGCACCTAGGGTAGTGAATGTGTATGTAGATGTTTATGGGAGAAAAATCAGCCACTCTAAAGTAATTAGAGTTATCAGGCAGATTTTGGGTTCCAAAAGGTACAGCTAACCTGGTAGGACCCTACACCAAATGGGTACCAAAAAACTGATCTATTTTTTAGGTAAAGGAAAAGGGCACTGAGCTGAATGAATACAACAAAGCACTAATGAGTGGAAATGAATTGGCACCTGCTGTATGGTATCTGGACAGTGGATGTTCAAGACATATGACAGGATATAAGCAACTACTCACTGACTATGTTGAGTAAAAAAGGCCCTCATATCACATTTGGAGACAACTCCAAAGGACAAACTGAAGGATATGGAACTCTTGAAGTTGATTCTGTTCATATCCATGGTGTTTCATATGTGTCTGGTTTAAAGCATAACTTGCTTTCTATCACCAATTCTGCGGACAAAGGATTCAAAGTGTTGAGTTCTCAAAGAACTTATGCTATGTGAAAGACAATACTTCACATAAAATTTTACTGACTGGTACTAGAAAATGAAATGTGTATCTTGCTGATTGGAAATTATCTCCTAAAGATACATGTTTGGTTGCAAAAAGTTCCACTGATACCAGTTGGTTGTGGCACAAAAGACTGGATCACTTAAACATTAAAACCCTGAACAAACTTGCAAGATTAGCACTTGTGAGGGGGGCACCTAGGGTAGTGAATGTGTATGTAGATGTTTATGGGAGACAAATCAGCCACTCTAAAGTAATTAGAGTTGAATTTTGGGTTCCAAAAGGTACAAATTTAACCCGGTAGGACCCCTACACTAAATGGGTACCTAAAAACCGATATTTTTTAGGTAAAGGAAAAAAAAGATGGTATCTGGACAGTGGATGTTCAAGACATATGATAGGATATAAGCAACTACTCACTGACTATGTTGAGTAAAAAAAGCCCTCAGATCACATTTGGAGACAACTCCAAAGGACAAACTAAAGGATATGGAACTTTTGAAGTTGATTCTGTTCATATCCATGGTGTTTCATATGTGTCTGGTTTAAAGCATAACTTGCTTTTTATCAGTTAACTCTGTGACAAAGGATTCAGTGTTGAGTTCTCAAAGAACTTATGCTATGTGAAAGACAATACTTCACATAAAATTTTACTGACTGGTACTAGAAAATGAAATTTGTATCTTGCTGATTGGAAATTATCTCCTAAAGATACATGTTTGGTTGCAAAAATTTCCACTGATACCAGTTGGTTGTGGCACAAAAGACTGAATCACTTAAACATTAAAACCCTGAACAAACTTGCAAGATTAGCACTTGTGAGGGGGTTACCAAATGAAGTGTTCAGTAAAAATCATGTTTGTAATGCTTGTCAGAAAGGAAAACAAATCAGAGCATCTTTTAAAAGCAAAGTAGATGTCTCTACTAATAGAATACTACAACTGTTACATATGGATCTTTTTGGTCCAGTAACACCTGTGAGCACTAATGGCAGGAAATACACACTTGTGGTAGTTGATGACTACTCTAGATACACATGGGTCATATTCTTACTCAGTAAGAAAGAGACTCGCATTTTGCTTTGAACCACTGAAAAGGCTCGAAGATTGAAAAAGAATCTAAGTGTGGTCAAGATCGGATAAAGGAACCGAGTTTATCAATCATATCATATCGCAAATGGAATAACTCATGAAACATCTGGCCAGAAGGACCCCACCAACCGAAAGAAGTTGTAAGAACAAGTCGTTATTCCTAAGAGATTTTGGGCTGAAATTTATCAAAGCATGCTACTCTCATAACAGATCACGCCAAAGAATCAAGGAAAAACTCCATATGAAGTTGTGGAATGAAAGGAAGCCTCTTGTTTCTTTCTTTTCGTGTGACAGTGTTTCATACACAATAATGGTAAAGATCAGTTGAAAACTTTTGGTCGATGAAGGAATATTCTTAGGATATTCTCAAGTCAAGAAAGCCTTCAGTTTCCGTAGGACTTTATTGTGGAAGAAACACCTCATGTTGTTTTTGATGAATCTACTTGTGTTCGGAAGAAACAGGGAACATGACCAGAGAACTCGGATCAAGAGAATCACCGGATTTAGCAAAAAAAAAGAAATCATCCGAACTCGAAAAAAGAAGTCACCACTCTCTATGAATGGAGTGAATCGGACTCGCACAAAGAAGTTCGGGATGGAAAAAAGGATGGTGAGACTGGATGGAAATTTCCATCGGAAGAAAAGCCAAACACCGACGCTTAACTAACAACATACATCGTATGTGATAAATGTGGTCCGATGGTCCCGCTTTTGAAAACCCATTTGCAGACGGAAGCAAAACGCTTGATTAAGTGCATATAAAAAAAAGGGCAGAGTGATTCAATTTTTTTTTTGCTTTTAAGAACAATGTGTGTTGTTTCTAACCAATGCATATGGCAAGTAAGAATATAAAAAGAAAGTAAAAGAACACACGATTTTATAGTGGTTGACAACTCGCCCCTACATCCACTTTTCCTTTGGGGCAACCGACTTAACCAACTTAACTAATTGGACTTAGTTTTCGTGTTAGTCCAACACCCAACAGATGTTTAAGTTCACACTCAAACGGGACTTATCACCCTTACGGATTGCCAACCCTCCCTTTCGGGATTGCTTAGATGTTTATCGAGTTCCCACTCACCTACAAACTTAACCTATCAAACCGATTTGGGTATAAGATTGTTTGGTTACCAAAGGGGTGAGATTTTGTTACAAAAAGCCTCAATGCTAAGGATGGGAAAATCTCTTTAGGATATGGCATTTATGCTTAGATCTAGGTAGAACACTTTGAATATATGCGTGTATTTCTTGCTCGTGTTCTTGAATGGAGTTGCTTGAATATTTCGCTTTTAATTTCACAAATGATCCTCCATTGTCTGTTTTGAAGATAGTGCAATGTATTTATAGTGTGGATTTGAATATTACCGATTTGGAGAGTAATATTCAAATCCATACTAATAATCTTCCACTTTTCTTATGTCTTTTTGCAATCAAGCTTTATGTAACATCCATATATGTTGTTATCTTCTTATTGGATCACCGCTTTTGTGTGTCTAACGGATCCGATCATTTCACGGACATCGTTCATTGCTTCGATTTCGGGTCACCGAAGGAACACGACTTGTGGAAATCACTATTCATGACTTTGAAATCTTATTCATCGATATGAATCATCGTTCAATAATCATCATTCTGATTTTCTTTGTTCATCGGTCCGAAGATTTTTACTTTTCGTGGTCTGATTTCGTCGCCGATCAAACCCGACGATCAGTTGAACAAGATCTCGAAAAGGCTCAAGAATCGGTTAAAGAATCTGGAAAGAATCGTGGAGATACAAAGATCTTTCTTCTGAAAAAGAGACGTAAAACTACTTGGTGTCGGTTTCAGACGCCATTAGCTCGAACTCATCCTTCTCATCCGATCTTGATCGCCTTCGTCTGCTGAATCGATCTCGATCATCTTAAATGCGATTTCATGAGTTCCCCTCAACTTGTTCTTAGTTTTCCCCTCAACTTGTTATCGTAGAATTAGCTTCAAAAAACACAAGTTGATAATGTTTTGCATAATTAATCAAAACTAAAATATCTTTTTGATAATGACGCCTAAAAACATTAAAATATATGCACATTTACAGAGATCGGGTTTTTGATTTAAAAGATCGGTTCAGTGGTCACTTTGAAAAGTTGTGAACGTTTGAACTCCCGCTTTGATACCAATTGATGGTCGATTCGGTAAATCCACATTGAAAAACAATGACCTTTTGAACAACCCGCTCGATATTAATTGATGGTCCCGCTTTTTGAAAACCCATTTGCACGGAATGGAAGCAAAACGTTTCGGTGCATATAAAAACAAAGTGAGGGGAATGATTCAATTTTTTTGCTTTTAAGAACAATGTGTGTTGTGCTTTAACTGAATGCATATGGCAAGTAAGAATATAAAGCAGTAAAGAACACACGATTTTATAGTGGTTCGGACAACTCGTCCTACATCCACTCTTCCCTTCATGGGGCACCGACTTAACCAACTTAACCAACTGGACTTAGTTTACCGTGTTAGTCCAACACCCAACAGATGTTTACCGAGTTCACACTCAAACGGGACTTATCACCCTTACGGGAGACCCTCCCTTTCGGGATTGCTTAGATGTTTATCGAAGTTCCCACTCACCTACAAACTTAACCTATCAAACCGATTTGGGTATAAGATTGTTTGGTTTCCAACTAGGGTGAGATTTTCCCTTACATTTGTTTAGCCTCAATGCTAAGGATGGGAAAATCTCTCTAAGCTTAGGATATGGCATTTATGCTTAGATCTAGGGTAGAACACTTTGAATATATGCGTGTATTTCTTGCTCTGTGTTCTTGAATGGAGTTGCTTGAATATTTGGCTTTTAATTTCACTTGCAGATCCTCCATTGTCTTCTTTTGAAGATAGTGCAATGTATTTATAGTGTGGATTTGAATATTTTGGAGTAATATTCAAATCCATACTAATAATCTTCCAAACTTTTTTTCTTTGTCCTTTTGCAGACCGTTGTTTGCAAAGACTTTATGTAACATCCATATATGTTGTTATCTTCTTATTGATCGCTTTTGTGTGTCTAACGGATCCGAATTTCGCCGGACATCGTTCAAGATTTCGGGTCCGACCGTCCATTTGAAATCGATCATAGATTTACGGGTGTCTTGAAATCACTATTCATCGATCTTTGAAATCACTGTTCATCGAAATAATCTTTGTTCAAGAATCATTGTTCATCCGAACTGATTTTTCCGTTTCATGTCGATTTGGAAACTGATTTTTTATCGGGATCGATTGTCGCTCGACCACTCACGATCGATCAGTTCGGTGACTCCGATCTGATGAGTAAACAAGTTAAAAATGTAAAAAAAATGTCGATTCTTAATGTCATGGTGAGACGCTGATGATGATTCTTCAAGAAATTTCTGAGAAAACCGGATTTAAAGCGCTGCTTTTCGGTTCGGGCCTTGAGTTAGACGGAACTCATCCTTCTCATTCGATCTTGATCACCTCGCTCATACTCGTCGATCTCGATCATCTTCACGATTTCATGAGTCAACTTGTTCTTCCGTTCCCCCTCAACTTGTTATGTGTAAATTAGCTTCAAAAAACACAACAGGCATAATTAATCAAAACTAAAATATCCCAACATGGTCACAGCTGAGGCAAACTCTGAATCTATCAACCAAGGGACAAATGTCTCTGACAATGTTCTGAATGGAATTTCCCCTGAGGAAGATGATTCCCTTTCTCCTATTCTGTTGTTCCCTGAATTTAATGAACTGCCTGAACCTAACATTTCTGATGTTGAGGACACTACTGAAGGGGGAACATCTAGGGGAAAATGGTTGGATAACCATCCTACAAGTCAGATTATGGGTGATCTATCAGAAGGAGTAAAGACAAGACGGTTCCATGATGAAAGTGCTTTGTTCTGCTGCTTCCTATCTGAAAAGGAACCTACTAAGATTGAAGAAGCTCTACAAGACTCATTCTGGATTGTTGCTATGCAAGAAGATTTGAATCAGTTCTCAAGGAATGAAGTTTGGGAGCTAGTGGACAGACCTAAAAGGCACAATGTGATTGGAACCAAGTGGGTATTCAAGAATAAGAGAGATAAAAACAACAACATTGTGAGAAACAAGGCAAGGCTAGTTGCATAAGGTTATTCACAAGAAGAAAGCTTGGATTATGATGAAACCTTTGCACCTGTTGCAAGACTAGAAGCCATCAGATTGTTTCTTGCATATGCTGCCCACATGAAATTCACATTCTATCAGATGGATGTGAAAAGTGCATTTCTGAATGGTGTGCTTAAGGAGGAAGTATATGTGGAACAACCTCCAGGATTTTGTCAGAATGACCAAGTTTATAGGCTCAGGAAAGCCTTGTATGGTCTTAAGCAAGCACCCCGAGCATTGTATGATACCCTTTCTCAGTTTCTTACTGACCATGGTTTTGTCAAAGGAACTGTTGATAGGACTTTGTTCAGGATAGAAGATGGAAAGGATATTTTTCTAGTTCAGATCTATGTAGATGACATCATATTTGGATCTTCAAATCATCAGTTGCATGAAAAGTTTTCTACTCTGATGAAAGGAAAGTTTGAGATGTCAATGATGGGGGAGATGAATTTCTTTCTTGGACTTCAGGTGAAACAAAGTAAGGAAGGAATTTTCATCAATCAAGCAAAATACTCCAGAGATCTGGTTGCAAAGTATGGAGTACAGAATTGCAATGCAGATAGAATTCCCATGAATACTAACTACAAGATGGATCCTGATCCTGAAGGCAAATCAGTAAATCACACTGATTATAGAGGGATCATTGGATCACTGCTATATCTCACAGCAAGTATGCCTGATATAACATTTACTGTTGAGATATGTGCAAGATACCAAGCTAATCCTAAGGCTAGTCACATGGAGGCTGCCAAAAAGATTCCGAAATATCTTAAAGGCCTTTGTGAATAGAGGATTATGGTATCCGGTGATGATAACCTTGAATTAACCGGGTTATTGGGATGTCGATTATGGAGGATGTAGAATTGATGAAATCTACCACGAGAACTTGTCAATTTCTTGGAAGTAAACCGATATCATGGTTTTCAAAGAAACAAACCTCAAGAGCAACCAAGATTAATCGGGGTTTGAATACATGGTTGCAGGGAAGTTGTTGCAGCATGCATTCTTTCGCTCGAGACAACAATTGAGGATTATAAAATTATAGCCAATGAAGTACCTATATTTTGTGATAATAATAATGCAATTGCTATTACACAAAATCTGTCATTACACACCCAGATGTAATCATGTTGATATCGAGACATCACTTCATCGAGATCATGTTGAGAAGAAAGACATCATAATGGAGAAAATTCATCTTGATAAAAGAGAGCCGATATCTTGACTAAACCTTTGGGTGAATCAAGATTTCGGGAACTATCGGTTGAATTAGGTATGTTGGATCGGTGAATAAAGCAAATCGAAAAAATTGAAGGTTTTCGGATGCATGAGTTTTTTCTCTTTTTTCTTTGAAAAACTCGGGATAAAATTGAGAGTCCTGAACACCGAGTATTGGAAAACTCAAGAATCTGAAAGTCAAGATTTCAAGATTATAATCGACATTTTATCAAGGTCAAAACTCAAGAAGATGGATGGAGAAAATTAGTCGAAGAAGTATTTACTCATGCACCACATTTATTGTCTATCCGAATCTCGTAATCATTGGCAATAAATGACAAAACACCAAGAAATAATTGGCGGGACCTTTGAAATCTCGAGGAAAGTCAATGGTCTCTGAGGCGATAATTAAATACACTGTTCATTAATCACCAATAGGGATAAATTGGCGGCTTAGTATTTGCAAAATCGTCCTTTCAAATACCCGTTTTAGTCATTTTTTAATCTCAACCGTCGATTTCTTCATCTACACCATTTTTCATAAATCAAAATCCTATATCCATTGAAAAATTTCTTTCAAAGCCCTATTCCAAAAAGCCTTCATCTTCACAAACACTCTGCTTCGAAACCCTCGATTGCCCAGAAATTTTACCTATCTCAAAACCCTTCACCAGAAATTCTCCAAAAATGACACTTTCTGTATACGACAAACTCGCCATTTCCAATAAACCTTGGTACGAATATGTCATTGCTCTAGAAAGCACATCCAATGCAACTCACGAGGAGGAGGCGTTGCATATGATTCATTTGGCAAAGCTTACATGCCTGGTCGCGAATCAACCAGAGGCCGAATATGCGAAAGAGGTAATTGAGTTTATCTCTAATATGCAGTTAGATGATGAGAATTGCATAGAGTCTCGACATGACCCCTCGCATTTGGAGCATGGTTCGAAATATGTGGATTTTGTTAGGGAATTTTATATTATTCCTAAGAATCTGAATGCCATATATGAGTTAAGTGATAGAGGTGAAGACCCTACGGTATACATGATGGGTAGGGAACAAGAATATTTGGATAAAATCACTGAGCATCCAGTAAAGTTTGAAGCTACTCTGAATAAGAGGCATTTGAAGCCTAAATATCGAGTATTGTTGGATATTGTAAGCAAATGCATCATGAGTAGATCCGGTAGTTTCGAACAGATAATCACGCCTAAGTTAAGGCTAATGGCAGCGATTGAAGATTCACCTTCCACAGTATTCAATTGGTTGCACTATTTTATCAAGGTGGTGAGTGATCAAGCCAAAGAAATTCAGAAGGTGAATGGATCTGTAGTTATCAAAGGAAAGATTCTACATGCAACCAAGATTGCATTTATCTTGGAAACGAGAGAGAAGAGGAGGACATCTTTGCCGATTCCACTTCCTTTCCAAAGTCAATAATCATGTTCAAACCAACAAAGAAGCCTTTGAGAGGAAAGAAAGAGAAAAACTCTGAGTCTCAGGAGGAGACTGCTGAAGAGGAAACTGATGAAGAAGCCAAACAAGCTAAGGGGAAAGCCCTGATGCAAATTAAAAGGGAGAAAGGAGAGAAACTGAAGAAGAAAGCACTGGCTCCTCAGAAGCGCAGAAGGCTTCAATCTATTGCTGAGAAGGAGGCCAGTGAAACTGAAGAAACTCAACCCGAAGGCCAGCAAGGGTTAAAATCTCCACTTCAGGTTCTTGCTCAGGTAGTGACAAATGTGCGAGCAAGAAAACCGAGGAACATGTTTTTTTCCGAGGTACTAAAACCTCTTTGAGCACACGAGATAAAATCTCTCAGAAACCTTCAAGGGACCTCAGATCCCCATGAAGAAAGACTGTTCAGACGCCGATCAATCCGAACCTCAGGAATTGCTAAACTTGGATGCTCTTCTGAATGAACCATTTCTTGATCCATCAGCTCTGGAACTCATACACTCTGACCCTACTGCTTCTGAAATCCCAAGATTGAAAAAAGGAGAAGCCGAAGAGACTGAATGGCGAAGCAAGGGGGAACGGTTCATCTTGGACAGATACCCTGAGCTAAATGCTTATTCTGACCTTCAGGATATGTTCTTCAGGCTCAGAACGACAGTGTATATTCTGAATCAAACACTCCAGGAGATGCTGAACATTGCTTCATATAGAGGAGAAGAGTGGTGGAATGCAGAGACAGCTGCCCTGCCTGAATTCTCGGGTTTCAGGAAAACCAAGCTGAGAATGAAAGCTGCTGATTTTGATGAATTAGTGACAAAGAAGCTAACTGAAAAGAAAGCCACTAAAGGAGTAGATGCTTCCAGCTCCCATGATCAAAATAAAGATAAGGATAAGGGAGATGATACAGAAAAGAAATCTGAGAAGGAGAAGGGATCTCAAACAGATACTGAGAAAGAGAAGGAAACTGAGAGTCAGATGGGGATAGATACTGATGCTGAACCAACTGATATCAGACAACCTCATACTAAAGTTAGCGTTCTTCAGGTACCTTTTGGCACTGTTATACATTATGCCGAAGTTACTGAAGTACCTAGCTTTAAATCTGATGTTTATGATATGCAGATTGAGGCTCAGTTGGAGCACCCAGCTCAGTTGGAAAATTTTGAACAAACTCCAGTGGTTGATTTCACACCAATCCTGGATGAGTTAAAGAAGATAGAGCTAAGGATGGAAGAGATACTGGCAAGTCAATCTCAAAAGCTTGAGAATCAAAGCTCTTCTTCAGGCATGCTGCAAACAATTCTCACAGACAAAATGACTCAGATGGAGTTAGTCGGGTTCTCAAAAACAGAAAATTGGAGAACCTGAGTTCATCATCTGATACGCTTCAAACAACTCTATCAAGTAAATTAGCTACATTAGATGGAAAGATTGATGGAGTACATACAGAGCTTAATTCCAACATGAAGCAGATGTATCAAGAAAGAACTGTCTATCTTGAAGCTAAGCTGGTTGAGAAGAATGATCTGATGATCAAAACAGTTGTTGAGGAAACGGGCTCTCTTCTCATGACCAAGATGATAGAGATGATGCATGATGTCTTCTCAAAGCAGTACTCTTTCGGATGAGTTCTCAATGGCCAAGAACTACATGATAAGGCTAGAAGATGAGCATGATTAGTTGGCAGGAGAAGTGCGCAGTATAAGCAAGGAGCAATACTATATGGATACTGCACTGACTCAACTACTCCCAAGGTATGGTTCCAAAAAGGGGGAAAGGCCTGGTGGCAAATTAAGTGAGTTGTTGGCACAAACCTTGGAGAGAAAGGCTCAAAAAGAAGCTGAAGGAAAGAAAATTGTTGATGCCTTAAGAGAGATTGAAGCCACTGAGAAACTAAAGTTTAAAGAAGCTGAGAAACCTATCTTCACTCAAACATCTGAGCAAACCATTCAGAAAGTAATTTCTGAGAAATTGAGTGATAGAAGGATGATTGAAAAAACAAGCAAAAGAAGAACAAGCGCGGACGGAAAAAGAGAAAAGCGGTTGCCTTTGTTAAAACCGAAAAGAAGAAAAGAGCAAAGGTAGTTAAACTTTCAAATAAAATTAAATGCCTTAAAAAGATTGAAAAAGAAACTAAAGTTTAGTCGAGAAAATCTTCCTCAAACATCCGAGACACCCATTCGTAAAAGTAATTTTAAATTGATTGATGGATTTTGAAGAAATCGGATGAAGGACCGAAAAAGAAGAATAGAGCAAAGGTAGTTAAACCTCAACGAGAGAACTTATTTGGATTTTGAAGAATCGGATGAAGGACCGTAAAAAGGCCTGAAACTCAACCGAGACTTTTGATACCAAGAACTCTCAAGGCCCTCGTGCTCCTCGATTATCGTGCTCCTGATCGAAAAGAAGAAAGAAGAAGAACATAAGAGAAGAGGTGGATTCAAAAAGTTTCTAAGCAAAAGGAGAGGTACAGAAAAGACTCAGAAGTGGCCCCACATTGACAAATGGATGCCTATACAGTTCAATGATGCATGAGAAGAGATCAAGAGAACCTTCGGTTCTATTATGAGATCGAGAGAATGGAGGGGAGCAATTTCGGATAAGAATGAAGCCTTCATTGAGTACTTACTGACATTCTATCCTAAGTACCTGCAAAGTTGGATCAACATGGCAGATGAAGGAAACACGCAGATAGTAGCCCCTGGTCCATACATGTACCCAGCTCCTAGGTTTGAGAATGGCTATGTGAATGAAGCAGCCATTTCTCAGGAAATAGCCCCAAGATGCCATCCAATTTAGGCCTAACAGGAAACAACCCTGATATCATCAAGGCAAGGGATTAACTGAAGAAGAGATACTACGGGATGTTCAACCTGGAAGTGCCAGAGGATAAAGTGGAAGAAGACTAAAGACTATGTACTTCTGTTTTAAATTCAGTTGTTTTTTATTTTCATTGTAATCTGTAACTCTTAACCTAAATCAATGCAAATTTTATCTTTATGCTCAAAAGATAATATCTCATTATCTTTTTTACATGTCTTGATATGCTAGATTGTTAAAGAAATTGTTAAAAAAATTGTCATTTTGGTTTGTAATAGATAAACTGAAACCTGAGTATAGGTTAGGTTTTCCTAAATGTAACAAGATGGTTTTTGCATCATCAAAAAGGGGGAAATTGTTGGGAGATGAATTTAATAAAGATGTTTTTATTAGATCCCAAAACCCCTGAGTATGACATGTTCAGGATAATCTTGATAGATCGAAGGGTTTCAAAGATAGATTGTTCAAGAAATTATCTGCACCATGTATAGTCGTCGCCAGATATAGATCAAAGTTAGATTTTGAACATCAAGACTCAAAGAAGTTATCAAGACACCGATGACTCAATGAATTTATCAAGACATCAAGACTCAAGAAGTTGTTGAACACATCAAGACTCAAGAAGTTGTCAAGACATCGAAGACTCATTGAGTTTTCGAAGACTTCGAAGAAGATATTGAATACTCAAGATAACCACGAATGTTCGGAGAGGCATCTGAATAATATCTATCTGAAGATTACAAAACTGAGAAAAATGCACATGTTCAGAAAAGTAGATATTGCCCAAAAACATTCTAGTGCAGACAAAAGGAACTAAGTCAAAGTGTTGTTTCAGGTTATCTCATTCAGAGAGATTGACCAAAAAGAGCCGTTTTATTTGTCTACATTCATCAAGACAAGAACCAATCGAGAGGAAGACAACATCAGACTTCATCGATTAATCGAAAAAGCGGGACCCTAAATTATGTCAGTAGTACTAAGTTCCAGACTGCAAAAATTGGTGATTGGCTACATGACTGCATATTTCCTAAAACATGCAAGGGAGTGTTCAAACCCTAAAAATAGTCGTTCATAAAACACCGAAAGAGGAAACTCATAAAGCTATCTCTTCCAACGGATAGTTTTCAAAGAGTGACCTTGGTAAAGTTTCCTATAAATACCAGTGACCCTTCACATTGAGAGGCACGGGAAATTTTCAAAGCAACTCAAGAGCTCATTCGTATTATTGCAAATTGAAGCACTCAAAAACCCTAGAATTTCCCAAGTGTTTCACATTGGAGAGAGCTCACTATTCTAAGCCTAGATTGATAGATATATCCAAAGCTTAGAAGAGATATCCTAACCTTTGCATTAGTTCTTATTGTAAAGGATATCTCACCCTAGTTGGAAACCAACCCAAAACACAAACCCTTTGTTAAGGTAGTTTTTGTGTGTTTTGTTGGTGAGTTAGAGTTGTAAAGAGTTAGTAAGCTACAGTGAGTTAGCCAGAAAACTCTAGAGAAGAAGTTAGTAAGCTACTTGTGGTAGTCTGAACACTTGTGTGTGTTTGAGTTAGTAAGCTGCAAAGAGTCAGCCAGAAAACTCAAGGTAGAAAAGTGAGTAAGCTACAGTGAGTTAGACAGAAAGCTTTAGGAAGTGGTTAAGGAATTTCTCTGAAGATCAGAGAGAGTGGACGTAGGAGCTTGAGTCTCTGAACCACTATAATAGCTGTGTTGGTTGTTTTCTGTACTGCATTATTATATGTTGCATATTTTTCACTGAAAGCATATTTCACTGATATTCAGTTGGAACCAATCCAGTGAACTTGCATAAAATTGGTCACAGCCTTAATCACTACTTTATTGAAGGGAAGATATTTCAGCAAAGCTAAAACGAGTATAAACTTAGGGTCAATCATTCCTCACGCTTGAGTAGCTAGAACAGATAGTTACCAAACTGAACTAACTCTACTGAGTGTTCAGTAAGATAATTATCTAATCCAAGCTCCTCAGGATCTCTGATAAATTCAGGATCAGTTGGGCTAATCTGAAGCTTCTGAAAGCAGCTCAGGATCATTGTCACAGTAGACGTTGACTCAGGGCAATCCGTGCTTCTCAGAGCAAAATTATTAGGATAATCTGACCCATCTGACCTCAGTGAAAGAAAATTTTTAAAAATCACTGAACACGTGTATTCCCCCCCCCTATACACGTGTGAGACTTGTTAGCACCGGGACCAACAAGTTATAAAATTCTACAGTTTCGATCAAAACAACTTTGAAAGTTGTGTTTATAAAAAGCGTGACGGAACTGCATTGGTATTTTTGGTACTATACGTGGACGACATTCTGCTCATCGGAAATGATGTAAAGGTGTTATCAGACGTAAGGGAATGGCTGTCAAAACAGTTCGATATGAAGGATTTAGGGGAAGCCGGTCACATCCTAGAGATCAAGATCACTCGAGATCGCAGGAAAAGAATGATCGGGCTTTCGTAAGCCTCATACATAGATACTGTTTTGAAGCGCTTCAGCATGCAAGATTCTAAGAAAGACTTTGTGCCCTACAGACATGGAATCCATCTATCCAAAGAGATGTGTCCCAAGACACAGAAAGAAATAGATGATATGAATGGCATCCCTTATGCTTCGGCTGTTGGAAGCCTCATGTATGCAATATTGTGTACGAGATTAGATATCTGCTTTGTCGTAGGCATGGTGGCAAGATATCAAAGTAACCCTGGGAAAGAGCATTGGACTGCAATAAATAACATTTTGAAGTATCTGTAAAGGACACGGGACAGAATGTTGGTTTACAAGTCAGACAGCCTAATCCCCATCGGTTACACGGACTCGGATTTCTAATAAGACGTGGACTCCAGAAATTCTACCTCGGGTAGTGTGTTTTGCATGGGGGGAGGAGCAATGACATGGAGAAGCGTAAAGCAGAAATGCATCGCCGATTCTACCATGGAAGCCGAATACGTTGCTGCTTGTGAAGCAGTGAAGGAAGCGGTTTGGCTCAAGAACTTCCTAGTGGACTTGGACGTTGTCCCGGATTTGCCCAGCACGATCACGATTTACTGTGATAACCCAAAGCAGTTGCAAATTCGAGGAAACCGAGAGCCCACAAGGCCAACAAACACATTGAAAGAAAATACCATCTCATACGAGAAATCGTTAAGAGAGGAGACATTGAGGTGACTAAGATTACATCGGAAGACAACCTAGCAAATCCATTCACAAAGGGTCTGCCTCAGAGTACATTCGAGAGACATGTGGATGTTGGGGTTATACTGGAAAGTATGTTTTTACTTTGTATAACCAAACTGAATTTTTGTCTTATTTACTGAAATAAATTATTTATCACTGATGCTTTAAATATCATTGAATGTTACATATATTTACTGCATAACTGTTCAATAAATAGTACGTGTTACATTGTAGTTAATTTAGTGATACCAGATCACAGAAGATTAAATTAACAGTCCCTCTTAACTAAAAGTATGTTGTTCACGACCTAGATGGAAATGAACAATCCATTGTGAAAGGTTGAAGTGTAAGGCTCAGATTGGCTTGTTTTGACCAAACGATTACACTAGTGCACGACTGATGCACTTAATAGGATATACAGGAGGATAAATTCTTCAGCACTGAATTAGGAAGAATTAGACCTCAGTGGTTCGTTATTTCTTAATCTTCTTCCCTTAAATAGGATCGTTTGTGGTTAGTAATTATTGCTTTGACTTATGACGGGTAGAGAATCAGTGAGATTCAATACTTTATATCTTGGGCAATATTATTGGTCACATGCGATTGCTAAGATTTAATACGAAGAATCGTGTGCAAGTACGCTTGTTCAATTTGCCCCCTTGGGAGGTTCATAAGATTTATCATACCAAATATTGCAAGTGAAATTAGTTTCCGGTATGGATAATAATGTTGAATCGTTCCTTGACCAAGGAAAAAAGATATTAATTAATAGAAAGCTATTTCAGTGGCTTGAATTAATTAATGGGCTAGATAATCTTAAACATGGGAAATAATAACCGGGAGAAATATTAACAGTAATATGGGTTAAGATGGATAGTGCAATATTAATTATGTAGTGGGATTAATTAATATTTATGGGCTTGAATAATATTGTGGCTCAATATTGGAAATTCAAGATCCATTAGAAGGTCCAATCTTAATTCTTCTAAAGGCCCCTCAAGTAGCCCAAGCATAAAGTCCAATAACTGAAAAAGGTGTTTAAAAATAAAATAAACTATTGTTGCCTAATTTTTCTATATTTTTCGAAAATAATAAATAAAAGAGGGAGAAAGATTTTCTTTGAATTTTGTTATGAAATGAAGATAAGTATTCTTGGAATACAAGTTTATCTCATTAAATTCAAGAAATCTCCCACTTGGTTATTTATTTGTGTTTTTCGAAAATATTGAATAAATAAAGGAATAAAAGATTTTCTTGATTTTGTTGAAAAGGTATTATGGAAGATATGTATTTTTGGAATACAAGAATATCTCATAAATTCAAGAAGATCCAAATCTTGTTTTTCTTACTCCTTATTTTTTGTGGAATATTTTAATTATGGAAAAAAGAATATATGAGATATATTCAAGATTTCTTGGAAATCAAGAAAAAGATTTTTCCATATTATTTTTGCCCAAAAATTCGACCACCACCTCATCTATAAATAGGGGATGAATTTTTCATCCCCAAGCTATTCCATGTGCTGGAAAAATTAGAAATCCACAAAGGTGGTGCAACATAATTTTATTTTTCCTTTTGTTAAATTGTTCGCGAGTTCCTACCACCTGATTGTTGAACAAGGATAAGGGAATACTTGAGAAGGTCTTTTGGTGTGTTCGTGTGAACGAGATCCATCTTCTCAACGGTTGTCACTCCGAGAGGTTAGTTCACGTAAACCCGTAGCAATTCCGCATGCGTAGGATTTATGTGAACTGTTTATATGCATGATTTGTTGTTGAATTATTATTTGAATTAATATAGGATTAATTCATGCTAGTAATAATTGTTAGAATTAAATTTGTATTTAAATATTCATCCCGAATAGATCCGGCCAATTAATTCCCCAACAGTGGAAGGAATGGGTGTCAAGGACGTTGCCAATCTGCTTTGAGTATAAGTGGGAGAAATATTATTAGGTTCGTGTAGGTGACATTAGATGTCACATAGAACACGAGACATGTTGTTGTATACTTAAAAGCAGACTTTGAGTATAAGTGGGAGATTGTTGGGGTTATACTGAAAAGTATGCTTTTACTTTGTATAACCAAACTGAATTTTCTTATTTATTTACTGAAATAAACTATTAATCAATGTTGCATTAAATATGAATGAATGTTATATATATTTATTGCAAACCCGTTCAATAAGTCAGTACGTATTACGTTGTAGTTAATTTGGTGATACCAGATCACGGAAGATCAAATTAACAGCTCCTCGTAATTAAGTACAAAATTCACAACCCAGATGGAAATGAACAAACCATCATGAAAGGTTGAAGTGTAAGACCCAGATTGGTTTGTCTTGACCAAGGGATTACACTAGCGCATTTAGGTGCGCTGAATAAGGACTTATAGGAGGACAAATTCTTCGGTACTGAATATCAAGAATTAGACCTCAGTGGTGTGTTGTTTCTCAATCTTCGTCCCTTAAATAGGATCGTATGAAATTAATAACTATTGCTTTGACTTATGATGGGAAGAGAGTCAATGCGATTCGATACCTTATATCTTGGGCAATATTATTAATTACATGATGATTGCTGACATTTAATACGGAGAATCGCGTGCAAGTACATCTTGCTTGATTTGTCCCCTTGGTGGGCTCCGAACCTTTATCGTACCAAATCTTGCAAGTGAAAATTTATTTCCGGTATGGATAATAAAGCTGAGTTGTCTTTACTCCAAGGACAAAGATATTAATTAATATTATTGGGAGATGAATTTAATAAAGAAGTTTTGATTAGATCCCAATGTTGGGGAATAAGTTGCACAGATCTATTCGAAGTGAATATTTAAATACAAATTTAATTCTTATAATTATTACTAGCATGAATTAATCCTATATTAATTCAAATAATAATCCAACAACAAATCATGCATATAATTAATTCACGTAAATCCTACGCATGTGGAATTCTACAAGTTTACGTGAACGTACCTCTTGGGACTGCAATGGTCTGGCTGATTAGACTAACCAAAAGAACTTCCCAAGTATTCCCTTAATCCTTGTTCGACTATCCGGTGGTAGGACACTTGTGAAACAAAAGAAAAATAAATTATGTTGCACCACCTTTGTGGATTTACTAATTTTTCCAGCACATGGAATTATACTTGGGAATGAAAGAGTCATCCCCTATTTATAGAGCATAGGTGGTCGAAATTTTGGGTAGAAAATAATGTGGAAAAATCTTTTCTTGATCTCCAAGAAATCTTGAATATATCTCCTATATTCTTTTTCCCATAATTATAATATTCCACAAAATCCCACCTACTCTTTTTTATGGGATATTTTCAAAAATAATAGGCAAGATTCCAAGATTTGGATCATCTTGAATTTATGAGATATACTTGTATTTCAAGAAACACATATCTTCCATAATATCTTTTCAAGAAAATCAAGAAAATCTTTCTTGCCTTTTATATTTCAAAATTTTCGAAATTATCTTCATGAATAACCAAGTGGGAGATTTCTTGAATTTAATGAGATAATCTTGTATTCCAAGAATACATATCTTCATTCCATAACATAATTCAAAGAAAATCTTTCTCCCCTTTTATCCATAAATTTCGAAAATATTGAGGAAAAATAAGCAACAATATTCATTTTATTTTAAACACCTTTTTCAGTTATTGGACTATATGTTGGGCTACTCAGGGGGTCTTTAGGAGAATTAAGATTGGACCTTCCAATGGATCTTGAATTATCAATATTGAGCCACAATATTATTCAAGCCCATAAATATTAATTAATCCCACTACATAATTAATATTGCACTATCCATCTTAACCCATATTACAGTCAATATGGCTCCCTGTTATTATTTCCCGTGTTTAAGATTATCTAGCCCATTAATTAATTCAAGCCACTGAAATAGTTTTCCGTTAATTAATATCTTTTGTCCTTGGTCAAGGAACGGTTCAACATTATTATCCATACCGGAAACTAATTCCGCTGGCAAGATTTGGTATGATAAATCTTATGAACCTCCCAAGGGGGCAAATCGAACAAAAGCGTTTTGCACACACGATTCTCCGATTAAATCTTAGCAATCACATGTGACCAATAATATTGCCCAAGATAAAAAGTATTGAATCTCGTTGATTCTCTACCCATGATAAGTCAAAGCAATAATTACCAACCACACGTGATCCTATTTAAGGAACGAAGATTAACAAATAACGAACCACTGAGGTCTAATTCTTCCTTGTTCGATTCAAGAATTTGTCCTCTGTAGGTCTTATTCAAATTGCATCATCATACACTAGTGTAATCTCTTGGTCAAGACAAGCCAATCCCGAGCCTTACACTTCAACCTTTCACGATGGATTGTTCATTTCCATCTAGGTCGTGAATTGTACTTTTTAGTTACAAAGGACCGTTAATTTAATCTTCGTGATCCGGTATCACTAAATTAACTACAATGTAACACGACTTATTTAATGAACAGTTATGCAAAGAAATATATGTAACATTCAATGATATTTAAAGCATCAATGATAAACAATTTATTTTAGTAAATAAGTCCGAATTTGATTTTGATTATACAAAGTAAAAAGCATACTTTCCAGTATAATCTCAACACCCAATGTTCAGGATAATCTTGATAGATCGAGTCGGGGTTTCAAAGATAGAGTGTTAGAATTATCTCGCACCATGTATAGCCGCCAGATATAGATCACGTTGATTTTTCAAGAAATCAAGACTAAGATAAATTTATCAAGACATCAAGACTCGAGTAAATCGAGAAATCGAAGACTCAATAAGTTACTAAAGAAATCAAGACTCGAAGTAATCAAGAAATTGAAGACTCGAGAAGTTATCAAGAAATCAAGACTCAAGAAGTAATCAAGAAATCAAGACTCAAGAAGTTGTCAAGAAACTAAAGATTCAATAAGTAATCAAGAAATCAAGATTCAAGAAGTTGTCAAGAAATCAAGACTCAAGAAGTTTCAAGAAATCAAGACTCAAGAAGTCATCAAGACTCGGAAGATATCAAGACTCGAAGTTATCAAGACTCGGTAAGACTCAGTATAACCTGAATGTTCAGAGGCACTGAATAATATCTATCTGAAGACTACAAAACTGAGAAAACGCAAATATTCAGAAAAATAGATATTGCCCAAAACATTCATATGCAGACAAAAGGAACTAAGTCTAAGTGTTGTTTAAGGTTATCTCATTCAGAGAGATTGACCAAAAAGAGCCGTTATGTTTGTCTACATTTACTGAAGATAAAGACCAATCAGAGGAAGACAACAGTGTACTTTACTAACACTGACAGCGACAGGTCACTGAATCATGTCAGTAGTACTATGTTCCAGACTGCAAAAATTGGTGATTGGCTACATGACTGAATATTTCCTAAAACATGCAAGGGAGTATTCAAACCCTAAATATAGTCGTTCATCAAACACCATAAGAGGAAACTCATGAAGTTATCTCCTCCAACGGATAGTTTTTCAAGAGTGACCTTAGTGAAGTTGCCTATAATACTAGTGACCCTTTACATTGAGAGGTTATGGGAAATTTCAAAGCAACTCAAGAGCTCAATCGTATTATTGCAAATTGAAGCACTCGAAAAACCTAGAATTTCCCAAGTGTTTCACATTGGAGAGAGCTCATTCACTAAGCCTAGATTGATAAGAAATATCCAAAGCTTAGTAGAGATATCCTAGCCTTTGCATTGTTCTTATTGTAAAGGATATCTCATCCTAGTTGGAAACCAACCAGAAACCCAAACCCTTTGTTAAGGTAGTTTGTGTGTGTTTTGTTGGTGAGTTGGAGTTGTAAAGAGTTAGTAAGCTACAGTGAGTTAGCCAGAAAACTCTAGAGAAGAAGTTAGTAAGCTACTTGTGGTAGTCTGAACACTTGTGTGTGTTTGAGTTAGTAAGCTGCAGTGAGTCAGCCAGAAAACTCAAGGTATAAAAGTGAGTTAGCCAGAAAGCTTTAGGAAGTGGTTAAGGAATTTCTCTGAAGGTCAGAGAGAGTGGACGTAGGAGCTTGAGTCTCTGAACCACTATAATTGCTGTGTTGTTTTGCTTTATGTACTGCATTATTATCTGTTGCATGTTTTTCACTGAAAGCATAAATAACTGATATTCAGTTGGAACCAATCCACTGAACTTGCATCAACTGATCACAGCCTTAATCACTGTTTTATTGAAGGGAAGATTTTCAGCAAAGCTAAAACGAGTATAAATATAGGGTCAACCATTCCGCACACTTGAGTAGCTAGAACAGATAGTCACCAAACTGAACTAACTCTACTGAGGGTTCATTAAGATAATTATCTAATCCAAGCACCTCAGGATCTCTGATAAACTCAGGCTCAGTTGGGCTAATCTGAAGCTTCTGAAAGCAGCTCAGGATCATTGTCTTAGTAGACTTTGACTCAGGGCAATCTGTGCTTCTCAGGGCCAAATCATCAGGATAACCTGACCCATTTGACCTCAGTGAAAGAAAAGTTTTAAAAATCACTGAACATGTGTATTCCCCCCCCCCTCATACATGTGTGAGACTCGTTATCACCATGACCAACAAGTGATATCAGAGCAGTGGTTCATTTTGACCACTTGCTTTGGTAGTTATAGTCTATTTTGCTGAAAGACTTTGGTGGTCTACTGAATAGATCTGTTTGCTGATATCTTACAAGGCTCAGTCATCATGCCTTCTAAGAAACCTCCTATGTTCTCTGTTGAGAGGTATGACCTATGGAGATTAAGAATGCAGGCTCATCTGTATTCAAAACATGAAAGAATGTGGAGAGTGGTTTCTGACGGACCATTCAAATTTACCGTTGTGAATCCCAGAATCACTGATACTGAGAGGAATGATCCCAGAGATGAATTTCCAAAGTCTGATGATCAAGTTACTTCTGATGAGAGAAAGTTAGTAAATCTTGACTACATTGCTAAAGATACTTTGTATAGCACTATTGATGATGGTGTTATGGGGATGATTTCTCACTGTGAAACTGCAAAAGAAATATGGGACACACTTGCTGTTATGTATCAAGGCACAGATCATATTAAGGAAAACAAACTTTCTGTTGCTATTGGAAAGTTTGATAGCTTTGAAATGGAAGAAAGTGAATCCATTGACAAACTTGAGGTCAGATTCACTAGCATCATGAATGATCTGAGTGATCTTGGGAAAAGATACCCACATAGAGAAATGGGATATACATGTTGTGGTGATTGAAAACACCAAAAATATTGATTCCATGCCATATCAACAAGTTTTCTCTGAACTGAAAGCTTATGAGTTTGTGATTGACAAGAAAACTGAGAAATCTGACAGCAAAGATGATTCTTCATCTAGCAAGAATGTGGCTTTCAAAGCCAAAGAGAAATCCTGTAAGTCTAGAGAGTCTGAGAACTCACTTGCCAAAAATCAGGATGAGCAGGAGGATAAGCTAGTACTGATGGCAAGGAGGTTTGAAAGACTCAATAGCAGATATGGGAAATATAAAAAATATTACAGGAATCACAGGTACAAGAGAGACTCAACAAGTGAGGATGATCTAATCGAGAAAAGAAAGGACCGAATCAAGGATCCTCATCCAAAAAGAAGGACTTCAAGACCAAGGAGGAAAGTGATCGGGATGATGATACCAACAGATGTTACAACTTTCGGAAGAAAGGTCACTTTCAATATGGTATCCCGAAGTGAAAAGCTAAAGAAAGAAAGGAAAAGACAAGCCAAGAGAGACAAGAAGATCTCCAAAGAAGAAAGTTATGATTTGGCGAGGAAGAAGAACATTCGAAGAAGGTTCCAGTTCCTCGATGAGATTTTCTCGAGATAAATGATGATGATATCATCTTATGGTCGTGGAGGAGGTAAATTCTTCTATCTCTCTGTTGTTGCTCCTACACAAGCACATGAGTTCTCAAGTTCAACTATAAAATGAGAACTTTGACTGATGGATTCGTTTGAGAATCTTATGAAGGGACTATGATACGTGTTACAAGAATCGCTCCATTGAAACTCAAGAGCGTAACAAGGAACCGATGGCGAGAATCAAGTGGAAAGACTCTAAAAATCTTTGAGATCACTTCTCAATTGATGGGAACTATCGATGAACTAGATGTTCCGAAAAGTACAAACTCGAGAAAAAAGAGAAGGTGATAGAGATCCCGAATGGAAAATTAGAGAAATCCACTAAAGAGATTCAAACTTTTATCGTAACCGAAGTTCAATGACCTCTTTGAGAAGCATGAAACTCTAAAGAAATGTGAGGATAATCTTGTGAAAAGAAAGTTAGCTCTATTGAATTTTGCATCTAAAGTGATAGATGGAATTGAGTTATCAAAGACCGCAACTATAAAAAGTTGGATTGTGATACATTCGTGGGGGAACCTCACAAGGTCTTCGAATGTCGCTTCTAGTAGTACCAAGATCTGTCTTTTGTTAAACCGGTGGCATCTAATCTTCTTCTTCAAGAAGCGCGTAGTTTTAGACAAGGGTAAAGGACCTATGGTTTCGAGAAAAATCAAGGTTAGGGGAAGAAAGCCTGGACCTCAAGAAAAGGCTAGATAACTTTGAACACTTTCAAGAGGAAATCTTCGAGCCGATGAGTTCAAAAAACCTCGTGCTAAGAATACCAACCTAAAGAGATCTGCCTTTGAACCATCGGAGGAATTTTCGGAAGAGAAACACTTTCCAGAGATATTCTCAACCTGAAAAGACCAAGTCCTCGACATCTTGAAAGACCCCAATTTCAAGACAGCAACCTAAACCCCACTTGCCTAAGGGTAAAGGTTTCCTAAACCCAAGTCAGCAGAGACAGAGACCAGTTGCACAAAAGCTAAGGCACTTGAACAAAAGGCCTGAACCCAAGAAGAACTCTAAGGCTCATGTTCATGCTAAGGCTGGCACTCATACACAAGGATCTTCGCCAAGTCACCTAGGGTGGTGAATGTGTATGTAGATGTTTATGGGAGACAAATCAAGAACTCTAAAGTAATTAGAGTTGTTAGGCGATTTGGGTTCCAAAAGGTACAAATTTAACCCGGTAGGACCCTACACCAAATGGGTACCTAAGAACCGATCTATTTTTTGGTGAAGGAAAAGGGCACCTTTGAAATAATGAATGAAAACAACATAAGATCGATGAGTGGAAATGAATTGGCTCCTAATGTATGGTATCTGGACAGTGGATGTTCAAGACATATGACAGGATATAAGCAACTAATCAATGACTATGTTGAGCAAAAAGGCCCTCAAAACACATTTGGAGACAATTCCAAAGGACAAACTGAAGGATATGGAACTCTTGAAGTTTACTCTGTTCATAGCCATGGTGTTTTATATGTGTCTGGTCTAAAGCATAACTTGTTTTCTATCAGTCAATTCTGTGACAAAGGATTCAGTGTTGAGTTCTCAAAGAACTTATGTTATGTAAAAGACAATACTTCACAGAAAATTTTACTGACTGGTACTAGAAAAGGAAATGTGTATCTTGCTGATTGGAGTTCAACTCCTAAAGATACATGTTTGATTGCAAAAAGTTCCACTGATACCAGTTGGTTTCACTTAAACTTCAAAACCCTGAACAAACTTGCAAGATTAACACTTGTTAGGGGGTTACCCAATGAAGTGTTTAGTAAAGATCATGTATGTGATGCTTGTCAGAAAGGAAAACAAATAAGAGTATCTTTCAAAAGCAAAGTGGATGTTTCTACTGATAGAATACTACAACTGTTACATATGGATCTCTTTGGTCCAGTAACACATGTGAGCACTAATGGCAGAAAATACACACTTGTGGTAGTTGATGACTACTCTAGATACACATGGGTCATATTCTTACTCAGTAAGAAAGAGACTCAGACAAAACTGCCTGAATTACTGAAAAGGCTCAGTACTGAAAAGAATCTGAGTGTGGTCAAAATCAGATCAGATAAAGGAACTGAGTTTATCAATCATATCATATCTGATTATTGTGCAGCAAATGGAATAGCTCATGAAACATCAGCTACAAGAACTCCACAACAGAATGGTGTTGCTGAGAAAAGAAATAGGACTCTGAAAGAAGCTGCAAGGACAATGATTGCTGAAGCGGATATTCCTAAGAGATTTTGGGTTGAAGCTATCAACACTGCATGCTACTCTCAGAACAGATCCATGCTGACCAAGAATCAAGGAAAAACTCCATATGAGCTGTGGAATGAAAGGAAGCCTCTTGTTTCTTTCTTTCGTGTGTTTGGTTGCACGTGTTTCATACACAATAAAGGTAAAAATCAGTTGAAAACTGTTGATAGCAAAGTTGATGAAGGGATATTGTTGGTCCCGGTGAAAACGAGTCTTACACGTGTATGGGGGGGAATACACGTGTTCAGTGTTTTTAAAACTTTTTCTTACTGAGGTCAGCTTGGGTCAGATAATCCTGAAGATTAGGTCCTGAGAAGCACAAATCGCTCTGAGTCAAAGTCTACCGAGACAGTGATCCTGAGCTGCTTTCAGATACCTGAGATAATCCCAACTGAGTCCTGAGTGTCAGAGATCCTGAGTTGCTTGGATCAGATAACTAACTTACTGAATCCTCAGAAGAGAGTTCAGTTTGGTAACTATCTGTTCTAGCTACTCAGATGTGCGGAATGGTTGGCCCTTAGTTTATACTCGTTTTAAGCTTTGCTGAAAAACCTTCCTTTAATGGAATAGTGATTAGGCTATGATTCAATTACATGCAACTTCCAGTGGATTGATTCCAACTGAAATGTCAGTGAAAATATGCTTTCAAACTCAGTGATGCAACAGTTAAGCACAGATAAGGAAAGCAATAAACAACACAACAATTATAAAGGTTCAGAGACTCAAGCTCCTACGTTCACTCTCTCTGATCCTCAGAGAAATTCATTAATCACTTCTGAGCTTTCTGACTACCTCGCGTAGTTTACTTACACAACTCGGCCCTGAGTTGTCTGACTACTCCACGTAGTTTACTTACTCAACCCGACCTTGAGCTTTCTGACTACCTCCATAGTTTACTTACTCAAACACAAACAAGCTTTCAGACTACCTCTGTAGCTTACTAACTTCTCCTCTAGAGTTTTCTGACTACTCCGCGTAGTTTACTAACTCTTTACAACTCTTCTCACCAACAAACACACTCCAACTACCTTCTCAAGGGTTTGGGGTTTCTCGGTTGGTTTCCAACTAGGATGAGATATCCTTTACAATGAAGTACAATGCAAAGGGTTAGGATATCTCGACTAAGCTTTGGATATGTCTTATCAGGCTAGGCTTAGTTTAGTGAGCTCTCTTCAATATAAAAGGAATTGGGAAATTCTAAGTTTTTCGAGTGCTTCAACTTGCAGTAATAAGTTTGAGCTCTTGAGTTGCGTATAAATTTCCTGTAACCTTACAATGTAGAGGGTCACCAGTATTTATAGGCATACACCAAGGTCACTCTTGAAAACTATCCGTTGGAGAGATAGCTTCGTGAGTTTCCTCTTATGGTGTGTGAGGAACGGCTATATTTAGGGTTTGAAACTCCCTAACACGTTTTAGGTAATAGCCTTTCATGTAGCCGGTCTTCACTTTTTGCAGTCTTGAACTTTTGTACATCTCACATCTTTTTTTTTTGACGTCACCATCCTTTGTCGGTGTCGATATGGTACAAATGTTGTCTTCCTCTTTTGACTTTTTGTCTCCAGTTAAAGGTAGACACCTTCAATGGATCTTTTGGTTACAAACTCTGAGTTGATATAACCTTAACAACACTTTTGACTTAGTTCCTTTTGTCTGCATTTGAATGTCTTGGCAAATATCCATTTTCTAAGGAATCGCGATCTTCTCAGTATTGCATCCTTCAGATAGATATATTCAGTGCCTCGGAACATTCATGTTTATCTTGAGCATTGATTACATTCTCGAAGTCTTGATAATTCTGTGCCTTGATATTCTTGATCTTGATCTTGATCTTGCGTCCTCGAGTCTTGAGTCTTACGAGTCTTGAGGTCTTCGAGTCTTGAGTCTTCGAGATATCTTGGACCGATACACTAAATCTTCATCTTTGAGTCTTGATTCCTCGGTTTCATCTTGAGTCTTGATATCTCGATTTCTTCTTGAGTCTTCGATCTTCGGTTTCTCATTTGAGTCTTGATTCTCGATTTCCCTCTTGAGTCTTGAAACTTCAGTTTTATCTTGAAACTTGGTTTCTTTGAAACATATCTTGAGTTCTTCAGAGTCTTCAGAACCTATCCTGAACTATATCTGCTGACTATACATTTTGCAGATAACATCCTGAATACTCTAAAATTGAATCCTGACTCAACTATCAAGATCATTCTGAACATGTCATACTCAGGGGTTTTGGGATCTTAATCAAAATCATATATCTTTTATTAAATTCATCTCCCAACAATTTCCCCCTTTTTGATGATGCCAAAACCTATCTTGTTACAAACATATAACCTATACTCAGGTTTCAGTTTATCCTATTACAAGATTGGTTATGTCTCCCAACAATTTAAATCAGAGAATCTCCCAACACTTAAACATTCAACAATTTCTTCAGTAATAAATCTTCTTAAATAGTTCATCACCAAATACTTAAACAATTTCCCTTTATCAACACACAATCAGTTCAGAGACATTCATTCAGCATATCAAAATAAAAAGACATGTAAATAAGATAATGAGATATTATCTTTTGAGCATAAATGATAAATTTCATTGATGATGAGTATACCATTACAGATTACAATGAAATTTATCAACAAAATCAAAAAGACAAAAATTTAAAGATTACAGAATCTTCTAAGTCTTCAGTCTTCAGATTTTCGCTCTTCAGTCTTCTGCTCTTCAGTTTGCTTCTACTTCAACTTCATCAGCGGGCACCTCCAGGTTGAACATTCCGAAAAATCTCTTTTTCAGCTCATTTCTCTCCTTAATGATATCTGGATTGTTTCCTGTCAAACCCAACTGACCAGCATACTGAGCAATTTCTTGAGTAATGGCCTTCTCATTCACCAAGCCATTACCAAGTCTTGGAGGAGGATAGGAATATGGACCAGGGGCTACTATTTGTACCTCTCCTTCATCCGCAAGGTTAATCCAACTCTGTAGATACTTTGGATAGAAGGTTAGGAGATATTCAATGAATGCTTCATTCTGATCTGAGCTTTCCCCTCTCCACTCCCTGAGCACATCATAATAGAACCAGAAGGTTCTCTTGACCTCTTCCCACGTATCGTTGAGTTTGATAGGCATCCATTTATCAACGTGGGGCCACTTTAGTGCTTTTGATGTCTCTCTCCTTTTGCTCGCAAACTTCTTGAATCCACTCATTCGCTTCAGCTCTTCTTCAGTCTTTTTCCTGATCACAGGTACGCCTGAGACTGAAGCAGCTGCTTTCTTAGCCTGTTCTATCTGGAGTGTCTTCAGAGCATTCTTCGTGTTGAAGACTTTCTTCTTCTGCTGACCTGCAGACTCTTCAGTTTCTTCATCATCCAGAATCAGCTTTCTCTGGATTGGCTTAGAAGCCTTTGCACGCTTGTTTTCAGGTTGAACAATGCCCAAGGCTTTCCTCTTCATAGGCAATTCAGCAGCAGCCTAGCTTGTTCCAACCTTAGCTCTAGCACTCAGCTTCTCTCTTGCAATATCAAGCATGGTTTCCTTAGAAACTCGAGTGTAGATAGGCTTCTGCACCTGAGCGAACTTCAGTTTGTCAGTAGCTTCGACTTCTTTTAAGGCTTTGGATAGGTTATACATTTCAGCATCCTTTTGAGCCTTTTTCTCCAAAGTAAGTGCCATGAACTTCCTGAGGTCTTCACCTTCGTTTTCCCCCTTCTTGGAACCATAATTTGGAAGAAGTCTGGAGAGTGTTGTGTCCATGTGATATTGATCTTTGCTCACACAGCGCACCTCTCCTGCTATCTGATCTTGTTCATCTTCCAGCCTCCTGATATGGTTCTTAGCCACAAAAAATTCTTCAGATAAATGGGCAAACTGGCCAGAGAGAGCCTCCTTAAGCATCTCTGTCATCTTGGTCATGAGCACTGAGCTCATTTCCTCAACAGCAGACTTGATCATCACTTCATTCCTCTCTGCCAATTTCACCTCTAGGAATTCAGTTCTCTCCTGGTGCTTTTGTTTCGGTTCACCACTCAACTCAGCCTTGACTCCCTCCAGTTTTTCATTCAGCTTTTCTTCCATGGAGGTCATCTGTGAGGTCAGAGTGTTTTGGATTAGCACCAGTTCTGAAGAGTGACTAAGATTTTCCATCTTTTGAGCTTGGCTGGCCAATGTTTCTTCCATCTGAGCAATCTTGTTCATCATTGGCTCAACCTTCTCAAGCTTTTCCACCAAGGGAGTGAGGTCAATCTTAGGAACCTTCTACACCTACATCTTTGTTTGATCATCCCGAAGCTTGACTTCATCCCGAGCTCCATCTCCAATCGATCCTCATCAGTATATCGACAATTCAGAATTAAGGATAGAACTTTCAGTAACTTTGGCATAATTGTTAATAGTGCTAAAAGGTACCTGAAGAGTGCTAGCTTCAGTCTGAGGTTAATCGATTTCAGGTTGATCAGCACGAGAAGTTTCCTTCTCCATTTGAGACTGATCCTCAGCATCTCCCTGTTGGTCCCCATCTCCATCTTGAAATTTATCTCATTCCGCTAGGGGCACTAACTTCAAAGATAGCTCTCCTTTCATTTATCTTCCTCTCGAACCGACTCATCAAAATCGGAGTTTTTCATCCCCGAGCTTTGTCCTCTTGAACCCCGAGAAGTCGATCGGGAAGGCATCTCCTCATTCCACCGATCTTCCTCTCGAATGCAAAGAATATCAAGCATCTCGGGAAGAGTCCGATTGAGGATGAACTGATCGACCTTAACCTGAAGAAGACATCTTGCAAATCAGGGTATGAGTTGAGCTCAGGGTAGTGGTCAAGAATGAACCGTTCCCCCTTGCTCCTCCACTCGCCTTCTTCAGCTTCTCCCTTCTTCCATCTAGGGCTCTACGGTTCACGGAAGCATCGGTGAGGATCAAGCGATAGATCACTCAGAGCTCATCAAGAATATTCGCCCCCGAGTCTATTTGCATCTGAATGTGCAATCAGTCCTCGATTTGCATCCGAGTGGGTCCCGAGGGCTCGAGTAGCATATCCTCGATTGAGTCTAAGTTGGCTCTTGACCGAGAGCTTGCACATCTTCAGATCGACTCGAAGTTGGCTCCTCCGTCGAGTTCAAGACATCTATGGTAGGAATCTCTCGAGGGCTGAGCTCTTTAAAAATTTCCTGAGAAATTTTATCTGAACTGAGCGATGTCTCAAGCACCACAGAAAAGACCTATTCCTCAGTCTGGTCCTGTGCCTTAGAGATAACCTGAGCCAAAACTTGCAATGGCGAATTCTGAGAGGTTTGGCCCTCAGGTTGAATCTCTTCAGAATCACTGCCATCTTCATCGGTGAGAACCACCAATCTTCTGCACTTTGGAGCAAGGTTCTTCTATTTCATCATTTTTATACCCTGCTCTTTCTTTGCCTCCAACAAAACTTTCCCCCTGGTTTGTTGGGTCTCTTCAGCAGCAGCAGCTTTTGGTGATTCTGCTTTCTTTTCTTCCTTCCCTCTGATGGCCTGCTTCTTCACAACAATGGGCTTGAAGAGCAGCTTGGACTTAGGGAATGGGGTCGAATTGGCGAAGATATCCTCCTCCTCTCTGCACATCTCCAAAATATAAGCTATTTTGGTTGCATGGTGGATCTTGCCTTTTATTGAGATCGCCCCGTCAACCTTCTTCAAAACTTTGGTCTGCTCACTCACCGTCTGAATCAAAAATTTCAGCCAGTTGAAGTCGGTGGTGGGTGAGGCCTCGATCGCCGCCATCAATCTGAGTTTCGGGGTACTAATTTGCTCAAAACTCCCCGCAAGACTCATGATGCATTTGCTCACAATATCCATCAGCACTGTATATTGTGGCTTCAAATGCCTCTTATGCAGTGTAGCCTCAAATTTCACAGGATTCTCAGCAATCCTATCTAAATACTCCTGCTCTCTACCCAACATATACATCGCAGGATCCTCTCCTTTATCACAGAGCTCAAAAACATCATTTAAATTCTTTGGAATTATGTACAAATCCCTCTCAAAATCGATGTATTTGGACGAATGCTCTAAATGTGATACAGTAATCGCAGAATGCATACCATCCTCTTCATCTATTCTCAAGTTACAGATGAACTCGATTACCTCTTTTGCGTACTCTTGCTCTGGTCGGCTTGCGACTAGATGAGTGAGTTTGGCCAATCGAATCATGTGGAGAGCCTCCTCTTCTGGTTTTGAGTTGGTTGTGCTATCGAGTGAGACAACGAACTCGTACCAGGGTTTGTTGGTTTCGGCTAATCTCTCGAACAAGGTTGGGGCCATTTTAGAGATTAATTGAAGAAATGAAGTTTTTAGGGTTTAGGATTTTCTGGGCAAAGGGGATTTTTCGCAGAGGATTTTGGAAACGAAGGGTTTGATAAAATTTGGGCTGAAATGGCTTATTGGGGAATATATAGCTTCAAGATCGTGGGGAATAGTGTTGGTTAGGTGAAAAGCAACGGTTGAGATTAATCTCCGATTAATCGGGTATGCGAACAGACGATCTCCGAAAAGTAAGCCGCCAAAATATCCTCATTGGTCATTAATGTAACAGAGCATTAAATGACTGTTGAACTTCTTCGGAATTTCAAACGATCCCGCCCAAAACATTCCTTAGGTGTTTTGTATTTATTGCAAATGATTACTGAGCTCCTCTTAAGCAATAAATGAGTCGCATGAGTCATTACTTCTTCAGACTAATTTCTCTCTATCAGTCTTTATCGAGTAATCGACCTTGATAAAATGTCAAGATAATATCGAAAAAATTGAATGGGTTCAAGATAATCATGATCTTGACCTTCAAGAAAACTGAGTTTCTCGAGACTCGATTCAAGATTTCCATTTTATCCTGAGTTTCTCAGTAGAATTCTGAGAAAACTTCATGCATCTGAAAACCTTCAATTTTTAAAATTTACTCTATACACCTGGATCTAACATCCCTAATTCAACTGAAAGTTCCTGAAATCTTGATTCAACCAAAGGTTTAGTCAAGATATCAGCTCTTTGCTTATCAGTATGAATTTTCTCCATCCTTATGTCCTTTTTCTCGACATGATCTCTGATGAAGTGATGTCTGATATCCACATGCTTGCATCTGGTGTGCAATACCGGATTTTGTGAAATAGCAATGGCACTATTATTGTCACAAAATATTGGTACTTCATTGGCTACAACTTTATAATCCCTTAATTGTTGTTCGAGCCAAAGAATCGAGCACATCGACTTCCCGCAGACCATGTATTGATTTTAGTAATCTTTGGTTGCTCGAGGTCCTGCATTTCTTCAAAAACCAAGATATCAACTTACTTCCTAGAAATTGACAAGTTCCTGTAGTGGACTTCCTGTCAATTCTTCAATCCAGATACATATGAAACACCATGGATATGAACTGAGTCGATTTCCAAAGTTCCATATCCTTCAGTCTGTCCCTTGGAGTTATCTCCAAAAGTGATCTGTGGGCCTCTTTGTTCAACATAGTCTTTGAGTATCTTCTTGAATCTGTCATATGTCTTGAGCATCCTTTATCAAGATACCATACATCAGGGGCCTTTTTTCATCTCTGCTCATCGATCTGCTATGTGATCTTTAATCGAACTTAGTGCCCTTGTTTTCCTCCCGAAAAACAGATCAATTTTTAGGTACCCAATTTGTGTAGGGTCCTACAAGGTTAGATGTACCTTTCGGAATCTAAATTTGCCTGACAACTCTAATCACTTTAGAGTGGTTAATTTGTCTTCCATAAATATCAACATACACATCTACTACTCGGGTGCCTTAGCGGTTTTACGTGTATGTGTCTAGCTTTGAAGCATGAACATGGGCTTTTAGCATGAACATGGGCTTTTTTTGAATTCTTCTTTGGTTCGGGCCTTTTTGTTAGAAGTGATGTCTTTAAAGATTTTGAGGACTTGGTCTCTTGATTGAGAATGTCTCGTGTTTCTAAATCTCCGATTTGATGTGGAGCCTTCGGGTTGCATTCTTAGATAACTTTTACCCCTTAAGTTTTCTAGCCTTCAGAGTGTTTTCATCCGAGGATTCCTCACAACCGATTGGTTCAATGTGGTGCCAGGGTTTTACAAAGATTGTTTGCATTCTTATCCCAATCCGCATTTTATAGTGGCAGAGGCTTTACAAGTATTTGTTTTGATGAATTATGCCAAAACTTTCAACTTGTGTTTTTTGAAGCTAGTGCTCGGGTTTTCTAGCCTTCACCGAGGTTTGGGCTTTCCAAGTTCGATCATTGAGAAGGATTTCTCGAGACCATAGGTCTTTTTCCTTATTACAACCTTGGGCATTTCTTGAGTTTGAAGTGTAGGTGCCTGATAGCGATCGATTTGGTTTTACAAAGATTGTCTTTTGCTACTTGATGCAAAAAGATTCGGATGACCTTGTGAGGTTCCCCTGGAATGTATCCCACAAAGATTTTATAGTGGCGAGATCTCTGGTAACTCAGTCGGAATTTCATCTATTACATTAGATGCATTATTCAATAGAGTTAACTCTTATTCGATTGACACACTATCCTGATCATAATAAGATAACAACATATATGGATGTTTCATGCTTCTCGGAGAGGTCATTGAACTTGAATATTACTCCAACGGTAATATTCAAATCCACACTATGAATCTCTTCAAAAAGAAGATGATGGAGGATGGCAAATTTCAAATATTCAAGCAACTCCATTCAAGAACACGTAGCATTTATCCAAATTACCCAAGGGTCATTATCAATCCTAAGTTTAGAGATTTTCTCCTTTTAAACAAATGTAAGGGTTGTAGTTTCAAACAAACATCCAAATGGGTTTCATCAAGAGCTCGATAAACATTAATTGAGAAGTGAACCTGCGGGGTGAGGGTGATTAAGCAAGAGTCTTTCCATTTTAGATTTTTTGGGTGTTGGACTAACATGGTAAACTAAGTCCGGTTTCTTTATTCTCCGAACCACTCTTGAGTTCTATTTAGAAAAAATTCTTGTAATGTGAGGTCATTTCGCTTTTTTTCTTAGTATTTCTTGGGTTTTTGGGGACCAACATTAATGAGAAGTAAGATAGTCCTTCATCGATTTCTCAAAAGAATCCATCGAGTCAAAATCTCGAGAGGTCATTGAAAAATGATTTTCTAGAGTTGGAACTTGAAAACTCTTGTGCTGAGAAGTGTAGGAGTCTTTCCAACAAAAGAGAAAGAAGAGTTTACCTCATCGATTCTCAAAAGAATGGCCATCAAAAATGACTTTTCAAAGGAATGTCATCAACAACAGAGAAAGAAGAGTTTTCCTTGGCCATCGGACAGATGTCATTCGGGGAATATTTCATCCGAAGAGCTAGATCCCTCCTCGAGTGTTCTTCTTCGCAACCATGGCCTTTTTGCTTGAGAACTTCTTGTCTCTTTTAGCTTGCCTTTCTCTTCTCTCCTTAGCACTCAAATTTGGACAATCATATTGGAAGTGACCTTTCTTTTGCCAATTATAGCATCTGTTGGCATCATCATCCCGATCACTTTCTTTCTTTGGACTTGGAGTCCTTCTTTTTCGGATGAAGATCCCTTAGCTTTCGTGTCCTTCTTCTTCTCGGTTGATCATCGTCCTCGGGTTTCTTCTAGTACTGTGGGTTCTGTAATAGCTTTTGTATTTTCCAAATCTATTATTAAGTCGGGTTAAACCTCCTTGCCATCGGTGTTAGCTTTTCCTCAAGCTCATCCCGATTTTTGGCATGGGGGTTCTCGAACTCTCAAGTTTTTTCTGAGTTTTATCTTTGGCTTTTAAAGCCACATTCTTACTAGATGATGAATCATCTTTCTTTGTCGACCTTTTTGGATTTCTTATCAATTACAAATTCATAGGCCTTCATTTCGAGAGAAGACTTGTTAGTAGGGCATTGAATTAATGTTCTTGGTGTTTTCAATCACCATTTGCATGAATATCCCATTTCTTAGAAAGACCTCTAAGAATTTTCAATGCAACTTCTCTTTGTGGATATTTCTTTCCAAGTGCATTTAGATCATTCATGATCTTTAGTGAATCGACTTCCAATTTGTTGATTGATTCACCATCATCCATTTCAAAACTATCAAACTTTCCAATTGCCACCGAAAAGTTTGTTTTCCTTGATATGATCTCTGTGCCTTGGCACATTCTGACTAGTGTATCCCAAATCTCTTTAGCGAAGATACGTTGAGAGATCATTCCCACCACACCATCATCAATTTTATTAGATAGTGTGTCTTTAGCAATGTAGTCTAGATTGACTAACTTTCTCTCCTCAGGAGTCAGTTGGTATTCAGACTTAGGAAATTCTGCTCTAGGATCAATTCTCTCATCTTCGTTTCTCCGGGTTTCACCATAGTGAATTGGAATGGTCCTTGAGAGACCACTCTCCACATACGCACATGTTTGGAATACAGATGAGCCTGCATTCTCAGTCTCCATAAATCATAGTTCTCCACTGAGAACATGGGAAGTTTTTTAGAAGACATTTTTTTTCTGAACTTTAAAAAAAAATCAGCAAATAAGATCAGTTCAGATAGACCACAAGTATTTTTAGAAAATAAAACTTTGGTCAACAAAGCAGGTGGTCAAGTTGAACCACTGCTCTGATACCACTTGTTGGTCCCGGTGAAAACGAGTCTTATACGTGTATAGGGGGGGAATACACGTGTTCAGTGTTTTTAAAACTTTTTCTTACTGAGGTCAGCTTGGGTCAGATAATCCTGAAGATTAGGTCCTGAGAAGCACAAATCGCTCTGAGTCAAAGTCTACCGAGATGTTGATCTCGAGTCGCTTTTCGGATACCTCAGATAATCTCAACTGAGTCCTGAGTGTCAGAGATCCTGAGTTGCTTGGATCAGATAACTAACTTACTGAATCCTCAGAAGAGAGTTCGGTTTGGTAACTATCTGTTCTAGCTACTCAGATGTGCGGAATGGTTGGCCCTTAGTTTATACTCGTTTTAAGCTTTGCTGAAAAACCTTCCTTTAATGGAATGGTGATTAGGCTGTGATTCAATTACATGCAACTTCCAGTGGATTGATTCCAACTGAAATGTCAGTGAAAATATGCTTTCAAACTCAGTGATGCAACAGTTAAGCACAGATAAGGAAAGCAATAAACAACACAACAATTATAAAGGTTCAGAGACTCAAGCTCCTACGTCCACTCTCTCTGATCCTCAGAGAAATTCACTAATCACTTCTGAGCTTTCTGACTACCTCGCGTAGTTTACTTACTCAACTTCGGCCGAAGAAGTTTCGACTACTCCACGTAGTTTACTTACTCAACGGGACCTTGAGCTTCGACTACTACCTCCGTAGTTTACTTACTCAAACACAAACAAGCTTTT
The DNA here is from genome assembly GCA_037126765.1 of Stenogyne calaminthoides. Lineage (NCBI taxonomy): Eukaryota > Viridiplantae > Streptophyta > Magnoliopsida > Lamiales > Lamiaceae > Stenogyne > Stenogyne calaminthoides. Next base: position 20,486,005 of record JBBCBC010000027.1, on the reverse strand, counting down.
AGACTACCTCTGTAGCTTACTAACTTCTCCTCTAGAGTTTTCTGACTACTCCGCGTAGTTTACTAACTCTTTACAACTCTTCTCACCAACAAACACACTCCAACTACCTTCTAAAGGGTTTGGGGTTTCTCGGTTGGTTTCCAACTAGGATGAGATATCCTTTACAATGAAGTACAATGCAAAGGGTTGGGATATCTTCGACTAAGCTTTGGATATGTCTTATCAAGCTAGGCTTAGTTTAGTGAGCTCTCTTCAATATAAAAGCACTTGGGAAATTCTAAGTTTTTCGAGTGCTTCAACTTGCAGTAATAAGTTTGAGCTCTTGAGTTGCGTATAAATTTCCCGTAACCTTACAATGTAGAGGGTCACCAGTATTTATAGGCATACACCAAGGTCACTCTTGAAAACTATCCGTTGGAGAGATAGCTTCGTGAGTTTCCTCTTATGGTGTGTGAGGAACGGCTATATTTAGGGTTTGAAACTCCCTAACACGTTTTAGGCAATAGCCTTTCATGTAGTCGGTCTTCACTTTATGCAGTCTTGAACTTTTGTACATCTGACATCTTTTTTCAAATGACACATCCACCGTCGATTGTCAAGATGGTACAATGTTGTCTTCCTCTTTTTGACTTTTGTCTCCAGTTAAAGGTAGACACCTTCAACGGCTCTTTTGGTTACAAACTATGAGTTGATATAACCTTAACAACACTTCTGACTTAGTTCCTTTTGTCTGCATTTGAATGTCTTTTGGTTACAAACTATGAGTTGATATAACCTTAACAACACTTCTGACTTAGTTCCTTTTGTCTGCATTTGAATGTCTTGGAAAATATCCATTTTCTAAGGAATCGCGATCTTCTCAGTATGGCATCCTTCAGATAGATATATTCAGTGCCTCGGAACATTCGGGTTTATCTTTGAGCATTGATACATTCTTGAGTCTTGATAATTACTTTGCCTTGATATTCTTGATCTTGATTTTCGGTCTTGATCTTGCGTCCTCAGAGTCTTCCGAGTCTTCAGAGTCTTCTAAGTCTTCAGGGTCTTACGAGACTTGAGTCTTCGAGATATCTTGGTGATACATGAATCTTCATGTTGAGTCTTCAGTTCCTTAGTTTTCATCTTGAGTCTTGATATCTCGGTTTCTTCGAGTCTTGGATACTCGATTTCTCACTTTGAGTCTTGATTCTTAGTTTCTCTTTGAGTCTTGAAACTTGGTTTTATCTTTGAAACTTCGGTTTCTTGAAAACATCTTGAGTTCTTGAGTCTTGAACCTATCTTGAACTATATCGGCTGATTATACATTTTGCAGATAACATCCTGAATACTCTAAAACTGAATCCTAACTCAACTATCAAGATCATTCTAAATATGTCATACTCAGGGGTTTTGGGATCTTAACCAAAATCATATATCTTTTATTAAATTCATCTCCCAACAGATATTCTTAGGATATTTCAAGTCCAGTAAAAGCCTTGAGTTTACAAATCAATAGGACTCTTATTGTGGAAAAATGCCTCATGTTGTTTTTTGATGAATCTACTTGTGTTCGGAAGAAAAACAGAACATGACTCAGAGAACCGATCAAGAGAATCACCGGACTTGGCCCTAAAAAAGAATGATAAAACATCCTCTGAACCTGAAAAGAAGAAGTTGGTCACTTTCTATGAATGGAGTGAATTAGACTCAGACAAAGAAGTTCAGGATGGTGAGACTCAGGATGGAAATTCTCCACTGAAGGAAAGCCAACACAATCAAGTCGACTCAACTGAACATACACCGATTCGGACTCGGTATGTAATGCCGATGAAGATGTGGTCACGGTGAGGCAAACTCGAATCTATCAACCAATGGGGGAACAAATGTCTCGACAACATTGCGAATAGAATTTCCTCCGAGGAAGATGATTCTCTTTCTCCTTTTTACATTGTTATTTGAATTTAATGAACTACCCGAACCTAACATTTTAGGATGTTGAGGATATTCTTGAAGGGGAACATCCAGAGAAAATGGTTGGATAGTCATCTAAAAAAGTCGATTGTGGGTGATCTATCAGATGGTGTCAAAACAAGATGGTTCCATGGAGAAAGTGTTTTGTTCTGCTGCTTCCTATCTGAAAAAGAACCTACTGAGATTAAAGAAGCTCTGCAAGATTCATTTTGGATTACTGCTATGCAAGAAGAACTGAATCAGTTCTCAAGGAATGAAGTTTGGGAGCTAGTGGATAGACCTAAGAGGGACAATGTGATTGGAACTAAGTAGGTGTTCAAGAATAAGAGAGATGAAAACAACAACATTGTGAGAAACAAGGCAAGGCTAGTTGCACAAGGTTATTCCCAAGAAGAAGGCTTGGATTATGATGAAACCTTTGCACCTGTTGCAAGACTAGAAGCCATCAAATTGTTTCTTGCATATGCTGCCCACATGAAATTCACAGTCTATCAGATGGATGTGAAAAGTGCATTTTTGAATGGTGTGCTTAAGGAAGAGGTTTATGTGGAACAACCTCCTGGTTTCAGACAGAATGACCAAGTTTACAGGTTCAGGAAAGCCTTGTATGGTCTTAAGCAAGCACCCCGAGCATGGTATGATACCCTTTCTCGGCTTTCTTCTTGACCATGGTTTTATCAAAGGAACTGTTGATAGGACTCGTTAGGGATAGAAGATGGGAAAGACATCTTACTTGTTCAGATTTATGTAGATGACATCATATTTGGATCTCCAAATCATCAGTTGTGTGGAAAGTTTTCTACCCTGATGAAAGGAAAGTTTGAGATGTCAATGATGGGGGAGATGAATTTCTTTCTTGGACTTCAGGTGAAACAAACTAAGGAAGGAATTTTCATAAATCAAGCAAAATACACCAGAGATCCGATTGCAAAGTATGGTGGTGTACAGATTGCAATGCGCTTAGAATTCCTATGAATACTAACTACAAGATGGATCTCGATCTCAAGGCAAATCAAGAAATCACAATCGATTATAGAGGGATCATTGGATCACTACTATATCTCACAGCAAGTAGACCTGATATTACATTTACTGTTGGGATATGTGCAAGATACCAAGCTAATCCTAAGGCTAGTCACATGGAGGCTGCCAAAAAGATTCTGAAATATCTTAAAGGCACTATGAATAGAGGATTATGGTATCCAGCTGATGATAACCTTGAATTAACTGGTTATTCAGATGCTGATTATTGAGGATGTAGAATTGACAGGAAGTCTACCACAGAACTTGTCAATTTCTTGGAAGTAAACCGATATCATGGTTTTCAAAGAAACAAACCTCAAAGAGTAACCAAATCTTTACCGGGGTGAATACATGGTCAGCAGAAGTCAAGCAGTAGCATGATTCTTTCGCTCGCATAACAATTGAGGGATTATAAGATTATAGCCAATGAAGTACCTATATTTTGTGATAATAATAGTGTAATTGCTATTACACAAAATCCGGTATTGCACACCAGATGTAAGCATGTTGATATCAGACATCACTTCATCAGAGATCATGTTGAGAAGAAAGACATCAGAATGGAGAAAATTCATACTGATAAATAGAGAGTTGATATCTTGACTAAACCTTTGGCAGTATCAAGATTTTAGGAACTATCAGTTGAATTAGGTATGTTGGATCCAGGTGAATAAAGCAAATTTGAAAAATTGAAGGTTTTCAGATGCATGAAGTTTTCTCAGGTGTTTTCTTGAAAAAACTCAGGATAAAATTGAGAGTACTGAACACTGAGTCTTGGGAAACTCAGTTATCCTGAAGATCAAGATTTCAAGATTATCTCGACCTTTTATCAAGATCAGATTTTCGAGATTATCTCGACCTTTTATTAAGATCGATTACTCGATTATTATCGACCTTTTATCAAGATCGATTTTCAATATTATAATCGACATTTTACTAAGGTCAAAACTCGATTAAAGACCGATGGAGGAAATTAGTCGAAGAAGTATTGACTCATGCAACACATTTATTGTCTAACCGAATCTCAAAAGAATCATTGGCAACAAATAACAAAAAACACGAAGGAATATTTAGGCGGGACCTTTGAAATACACGAGAAAAGTCAATGGTCCGCAGGAGCGAGAATTAAATGCCTTTGTTCATTAATCACCAATAGGGATAAATTGGCAGCTTAATATTTGTGAAATCATCCTTTCATATACCCGATTTAGTCGGTTTTTAATCTCAACCGTTGATTTATTCATCTATGCGATTTTCTATGAATCAAAGTCCTATATCTTTTGAAGAATTCCTTCAAAACCCAATTCCAAAAAGCCTTCATCTTCAAACACTCTGCTTCAAAACTCTCGATTGCCCAGAAATTTCTCACCTATCTCAAAACCCTTCACCAAAAAATTCTCCAAAAATGACATTTTCTGTATACGACAAGATTGCCATCTCCAATAAACCTTGGTATGAATATGTCATCTCTCTCGAAAGCTCGTCCAATGCAACTCACGAAGAGGAAGCGTTACATATGATTTGGTTGGCAAAGCTTACTTGCCTGGTTGAGAATCAACCAGAGGCCGAATATGTAAAAGAGGTAATTGAGTTTATCTCAAATTTGAAGTTAGATGAGGAGGATTGTATAGAATCGCAGATTACTGTATCGCATTTAGAGCATAGTTCAAAATATGTGGATTTTGTTAGGGAATTGTATATTATTCCTAAGAATCTTAATGCCATATATGAGTTAAGTGATATATGTGAAGACCCTACGGTATATATGATGGGTAGGGAGCAAGAATATCTGGATAAGATTATAGAGCATCCAGTAAAGTTTGAAGCTACTCTGAATAAAAGGCATTTGAAGCCTAAATATCGAGTATTGCTGGATATTGTAAGCAAATGCATCATGAGTCGATCTGGCAGCTTTGAACAGATAAGCACGCCTAAGTTGAGGCTAATGGCGGCAATTGAAGATTCACCTACCACTGCATTCAACTGGTTACACTATTTAATCAAGGTGGTGAGTGATCAAGCCAAACAAGTTCAGAAGGTGAATGGGTCTGTTGTTGTCAAAGGAAAGATCCTACATGCAACCAAGATTGCATTTATCTTGGAAATGTGCAGAGAAGAGGAGGACATCTTTGTCAATTCCTCGTCCTTTCCAAAGTCAAAAATCATGTTCAAACCACCAACAACAAAGAAGACTTTGAAAGGAAAGAAAGAGAAAGGTTATGAGTCTCAGGAGGAGACTGCTGAAGAAGAAGCTGTTGAAGCCAAACAAGCCAGGGGGAAAGCCCTGATGCAAGTGAAAAGAGAAAAAGGAGAGAATCTGAAGAAGAAAGCACTGGCTCCTCAGAAACGCAGAAAACTTCAATCTATTACTGAGGAGGAGGTCAGTGACACTGAGGAAATTCAACCTGAAGGCCAGCAAGGGCTGAAATCTCCACTGCAGGTTCTGGCTCAGGTTGTGACAATTGCGCAAGATCAAGAAACTAAGGAACAGGTTTTCTCTGAAGTACTCGGAACGTCTCTGAGCTCAGATAAAATTTCTCAGGAAATCTTCAACGGACCTCAGGTTCCTACTGAAGAGATACCTGTTCAGACTTCAGATCAGTCTGAGCCTCAGGAACTGCTGAATTTGGATGCGCTTCTGAGTGAACCATTTCTCGATCCATCAGCACCAGAACTCTTGCAATCTGATCCTACTGACCCTGAAAGCCCAAAGTTGAAGAAGGGAGAGGCAGAAGAAACTGAGTGGTGCAGCAAGGGGGAACGATTCATTCTTGATAGGTACCCTGAGCTGAGCGCATATCCTGACCTTCAGGATCTTTTCTTCCGACTCAGAACCATGGTCAATATCCTGAATCAGACTCTTCCGGGGATGCTGAATATAGCCTCCTTCAGAGGAGAAGATTGGTGGAATGCTGAGACTGCTGTTTTGACAGAGTTCTCTGGATTCAGGAAGACCAAGCTCAGAATGAAAATTGCTGATTTTGATGAGCTAGTAAAGAGAAAGGTGGCTGAGAGAAGGAAAGCTGATATTGATGCTTCCAGTTCTATGAATCCAGAAGGAGATGAGGATCGTGATAAAGAGGGTGACAAACAAGATGATGTTGAAAAGTAATCTCAGATGGAGAAGGACACTGATGCTGGACAGACTGATATCACACATCCTCAGACTAAAGTTAGCACTCTTCAGGTATCTTTTGGCACTATTAAACATTATGCCAAAGCTACTGAAGTTCCTATCTTTAAATCTGTTATGTCTTATATGCAGACTGAGGCTCAGTTGGAGCACCCAGCTCAGGTGGAAAAATTTGTACAAACTCCTGTGATTGATCTCAGTCCTATCCTGAATAAATTGGAGAAGGTGGTGTCAATGGTGGAGAAAGTGACTCAAATTGAAGAAACCTTGGCAAGCCAATCTAAAAAGCTGGAAAATCTGAGTTCATCTTCAGACATGCTGCAACTACAAACATCTCTTGCAGATAAGATGACTACCTTGGAAGGAAAGATTGATGTAGTCAAAACTGAGCTCAATGCAGAGATGAAGCAGATGTATCAGGAAAGAACTGCCTATCTAGAAGCCAAGCTGGTTGAGAAGAATGATCTGATGATCAAGACAGTTGTTGAGGAAATGGGCTCTATGCTCATGACCAAGATGACAGAGATGATGCATAATGTCTTCTCAAATCAGTTTGCACCTCTTTCTGAAGAGTTCTCAATGGCTAAAAATTACATAAGAAGGCTAGAGGATGAGCATGATCAGTTGGCAGGGGAAGTGCAAAGTATAAGCAAAGAGCAATACCATATGGATACTGCACTGACTCAACTACTCCCAAGGTATGGTGCCAAAAAGAGGGAAAGGCCTGGTGGCAAACTAAGTGAGTTGTTGGCACAAACCTTGAGGAAAAAGGCTCAGAAAGAAGCTGAAGAAAAAAAAATGTTGATGCCTTAAAAGAACTTGAAGCCACTGAGAAGCTCAAGTTCAAAGTAGCTGAGAAACCTATCTACACTCAAGCATCTGAGCAAACTATTCGAGAAGTAATTTCTGAGAAACTGAGTGGTAGAAGGATGATTGAGACAAGCCAAGCCGGTGAAGAACAAGTCAGACGGAAAGAGAAAGGCTGTGGCATTTGTAGAACAAGAAAAGAATAAAAGAGCTAAAGCTTCTAAATCTACTCAGAGGAAATTGATAATATATTTTGAAGAATCTGAGGAAGAAGCTGAAAAAGAAGTCTTCAATACTAAGAAAACTTTGAAAACCCTTCAAATTGAAAAAGAGAAGAACACTGCTGCTTCTGTATCAGGTGTTCCTGTGATCAGGAAAAAGAAAGAAGAATAGCAGAAAAGAAGAAGTGGTTTTAAGAAGTTTTTGAGCAAAATGAGGGGTACAGAGAAAACTCAGAAATGGCCGCACATTGACAAATGGATGTCTATTCAGTTCAATGATGCGTGGGAGGAGATCAAGAGAACCTTCTGGTTCTATTATGAGATTCTGGGAGAATGGAGGGGGAGCAGCTCGGATATGAATGAAGCCTTCATTGAGTACTTACTAACATTCTATCCTAAGTACCTGCAAAGTTGGATCAACTTGGCAGATGAAGGAAATACTCGGATAGTAGCCCTGGTCCATACACTTACCCGGCTTTCCTAGACTTGAGAATGGCTATGTGAATGAAAACGGCCATTTCTCGGGGAGATATTTCAAGATGCCATCCAATTTAGGCCTAACAGGAAACAACCCTGATATCATCAAAGCAAGGGATGAATTGAAGAAGAGATACTATGGGATGTTCAACCTGGAAGTGCCAGAGGATGAAGTTGAAGAAGACTGAAGATTTTGTACTTCTGTTTTTTATTTTCATTGTAATCTGTAACCCTTATCTTACATCAATGAAAATTTATCTTTATGCTCAAAGATAATATCTCATTATCTTTTTACATGTCTTTTATGTTTGATATGCCTTATGTTTTGAAATTATTGGGAGAATTGCCATTTTGGATTGTAATAGATAAAACCAAAAACCACGAGTATAGGTTAGGTTTTTTGTAACAAGATGGTTTTGGCATCATCAAAAAGGGGGAAATTGTTGGGAGATGAATTTAATAAAGAAGTTTTGATTAGATCCCAAAACCCCTGAGTATGACATGTCCAGGATAATCTTGATAGACTGAGTCAGGTTTCAGTATAGAGTGCTCAGGAAGTTATCTGCACAATGTATAGCCAGCAGATATAGATCGGGTGGATTTTCAAGAAATCAAGACTCGAAGAAGTTATCAAGACATCAAGACTCAAGAAGTAATCAAGAAATCAAGACTCGATGAAAGTTCTCAAGAAATCAAGACTCGAAGTAATCAAGAAATCGAGGACTCGATGAAGTTATCAAGAAATCAAGACTCAAGAAGTAACTAAAGAAACCGGAGACTCAAGAAGTTGTCAAGAAATCAAGACTCAAGAAGTAATCAAGAAATCAAGACTCAAGAAGTTGTCAAGAAATTGAAGACTCAAGAAGTTGTCAAGAAATCAAGACTCCAAGAAGTAACTAAAGAAACTAAAGACTCAGTAAGTAACTGAAAAAAACTAAAGACTCAAGAAGTTGTCAAGAAATCAAGACTCAAGAAGTAATCAAGAAATCAAGACTCAAGAAGTTGTCAAGAAATCAAGACTCAAGAAGTAATCAAGAAACTTAAGACTCAAGAAGTTGTCAAGAAATCAAGACTCAAGAAGTAAATCAAGAAATCAAGACCCAATAAAGAATCAAGAAATCAAGACTGTCAAGAAATCAAGACTCGGTAAGTAACTAAAGACACTGAAAACTTAATATGTTACTGAAGACACTGAAAACACAAGATGTTATCAAGACACCGAAAAACTCAAGATGTTATCGAAGACACCGAAAAACTCAAGATGTTATCAAGACAATGAAAACTCAAAGATGTTATCAAGACATCAAGACTCAAGATGTCATCGAAGACACTAAAGACTCAAGATGTCATCGAAAACATCAAGACTCAAGATGTCATCAAGATATCAAGACTCAAGATGTCATCAAGACATTGAAGACTCAAGATATCAAGACTCGTAAGATATCAAGACTCGGTTATCAAGACTCAAGAAGACTCAAGATAACCTAAATGTTCAGAGGCACTGAATAATATCTATCTGAAGACTACAAAACTGAGAAAAACGCAAATATTCTGAAAAATAGATATTGTCCAAAACATTCATACGCGCATAAAAGGAACTAAGTCTAAGTGTTGTTTAAGGTTATCTCATCAGAGAGATTGACCAAAAAAGAGCCGTTATGTTTGTCTACATTTATCAAGACAAAGACCAATCGAGGAAGACAACATCAGACTTTCATCGACCTTAATCGACAAATGGACAGTGTCACTAAATCATGTCAAGAGTACTATGTTCGCATCGCAAAAATTGGTGATTGGCTACATGACTGCATATTTCCTAAAACATGCAAAGGAGTATTCAAACCCTAAATATAGTCGTTCATCAAACACCATAACAGGAAACTCATGAAGCTATCTCCTCCAACAGATAGTTTTTCAAGAGTGACCTTGGTGAAGTTGCCTATAAATACTAGTGACCCTTTACATTGAGAGGTTATGGGAAATTTCAAAGCAACTCAAGAGCTCATTCGTATTATTGCAAATTGAAGCACTCGAAAAACCTAGAATTTCCCAATATTTCACATTGGAGAGAGCTCATTCACTAAGCCTAGATTGATAAGAAATATCCAAAGCTTAGTAGAGATATCCTTGCCTTTGCATTGTTCTTATTGTAAAGGATATCTCATCCTAGTTGGAAACCAACCAGAAACTCAAACCCTTTGTTAAGGTAGTTTGTGTGTGTTTTGTTGGTGAGTTGGAGTTGTAAAGAGTTAGTAAGCTACAGTGAGTTAGCCAGAAAACTCTAGAGAAGAAGTTAGTAAGCTACTTGTGGTAGTTTGAACACTTGTGTGTGTTTGAGTTAGTAAGTCTGCGATGAAGTCCGCTTTAAAAACTCAAGGTAGAAAAGTGAGTAAGCTACAATTGAGTTAGCCAGAAAGCTTTAGGAAGTGGTTAAGGAATTTCTCTGAAGGTCAGAGAGAGTGGACGTAGGAGCTTGAGTCTCTGAACCACTATAATTGTTGTGTTGTTTTGCTTTCTGTACTGCATTATTATATGTTACATGTTTTTCACTGAAAGCATAATTCACTGATATTCAGTTGGAACCAATCCACTGAACTTGCATCAACTGATCACAGCCTTAATCACTGTTTTATTGAAGGGATGATTTTCAGCAAAGCTAAAACGAGTATAAATATAGGGCCAACCATTCCGCACACTTGAGTAGCTAGAACAGATAGTCACCAAACTGAACTAACTCTACTGAGGGTTCAGTAAGATAATTATCTGATCCAAGCGCCTCAGAATCTCTGATAAACTCAGGCTCAGTTGGGCTAATCTGAAGCTTCTGAAAGCAGCTCAGGATCATTGTCTCAGTAGACTTTGACTCAGGGCAATCTGTGCTTCTCAGGGCCAAATCATCGGGATAACCTGACCCATCTGACCTCAGTGAAAGAAAAGTTTTAAAAATCACTGAACACGTGTATTCCCCCCCCATACACGTGTGAAACTCGTTAGCACCGGAACCAACAAATATAAAGCTTGTTCAGTGGCTTAATTAATTAATGGATTAATATAATCTTAAACGCGGGAAATAATGACCGGGAGCCATATTATAGTGAAATCATAATATGGGTTAAGATGGATAGTTCAATATTAATTTTATAGTGAAGTAAATTAATATTAATGGACTTGAATAATATTTGGCCCAATATTAGAGCTTCATAGTCCATTAAAGGTCCAATCTTAATTCTCCTAAAAGCCCCTCAAATATCCCAAAATAAAGTCCAATTAATGAAAGAGAGAAGAAAATATTTTGCTAATATTTCCTAGCATAATTTTCGAAAAATATGTATGGAAAAGGAAGAAAAGATTGTCTTGATTTTCTTGTAGATATTTTATGGAAACAGATAAATATTGTAGGAATACATAATTATCCCATAAATTCAAGAAGTTGAATCTTGATTCTTTTTCCCTTGTTATTTTCGAAAATATGGGATAAAAAGGGGAAGAGATTTTTATGGAAAATTTAATTAAGGAGAAAAGAATATAGGTGATATATTCAAGATTTCTTGGAGACCAAGAAAAAGATTTTCTTCCTTATTTTCCTACACTAAAAATTGGCCCCCCTACTCCCTATTTATAGGGGATGAATTTTTCATTCCCAAGTGCAATTCCATGTGTTTAAAATATTAGAAATCCACAAAGGTGGTAGCATAATATTTTTTGTTTTCTCTCTTGTTAAAATCGTTCGTGCAAATCCTCCCACCGAGTTACGTTCGTGGACTTTGGGACATATTTGGGAAGGCACTTTGGGTTGATCCATCGTCTCAACGGTTGTCTCTACAAGAGGTATGTAATCTCGTAACTCCTAGTTCCACATGTTTAGGATTTACGTGAATTACGTGTACGCGTGTTGTTTAATTATTATGTTGAATTGATTTAGGATTAATTCATGTTAGTAATTAATTATTTAATTTGAATATGTATTTAAAATCATCTCGAATAGATCCAGGCACCCATAATTTTCCCAACACTCCTACCCCATAATTTTTTGTATAATCTTTCTCCTAATTCATCCTCACTTATCCCACCGATGCGATCATCGTACAGGACCTGTAAAGTTTTTCTCCTACTATATATTCTCTTGTGAAATCGTAACCCAAGGAAGAAAATCAAAGTGTTGAACAATAAGCTCGCTTTAGTAAATATATCTAGCAAAAGTGGTCTTACCGATTCCACTCATACCAACAACGGTGATGATTTGGAGACCGCATTGTTGTCCAATGAGCTTATACAAAACTTCATTAACTAAGGCCCACGGAAATGGGTCCCACCAAAGCTATTGAATTTGTATCGAGATGATGATGTTGGGATCCCAATCCCGATCCCTTGATCTTCTCTCTAGTCATGGCCTCTTTCTTTATCAAATCCATGTCTATGATCACTCTCTCTAGAGCTTGATCCAAGTCAACGGATCTGATGTGTTTGCCATGAATTTGATCGACTATATGGGATTTGATTGCATCTTCAACTGCATGAGCTGCAACGGTTATGCGATTCTCCAAGTCGTCATCGTCTTTTTCGCTAGAATAACGTTCAAGAAAATCTAGCAAGAAAGTGAGGTCCTGGGTGACAGAGTGAAGCTGTTGTTTGTCAAGAGAAATGGGAGGGCGAGGATGGTTCTTGATTTGATTTAAGGTGTGGAATAGTGAAAGCAGAGCAGCATAAGTTGCCATGTTAAATAAATTAACCTCTTTTCTTTCTCAAAGTGTAGATCTAGGAATATGTATGCAGGTGGGAAAGAAGAAATCAAGAGGGTAAAGAGGCAGGGTAAGTGGGAAAATATGCAGAGATATTTTAAGAGTAGGGACATAAAAGATATGAAATAAAGACTATCTAGTCCAATAAAGTCCATTGAGTAACTATCCGGTCCAAACATAATTTTTAAATACCCACAACTCCAAAATTGCGATTGAAAACCCCATCATACCCTTAAGTTGTACTGTTCAATATTTTTTATTTTAATAGATGCAAGTACATAAAACACTCAGCCGCTCTCTTCACTTCTCCTCTCACTCTCTCTCTCTCTCTCTCTCTCTCTCTCTCTCTCTCTTCTAACAGCAATGGCGATGCATTCCACCACCAAACCAGAAGATGTTTATTTTTTAAATAGGCTGCACAATGGTGCCGCCGCCCATCGCCACACAGACACGCACGGTGGAGAGTGAATTCGATGGTGGTTCCAGATCTGACGATGGGGCGAAGCAGATCTGACAATGAACAATGCCCTCCGTCTGTGGTACAACAGATCTAACGATGAGTTCGCATTTTCACATCTATGGTTTCAGGCGACGAGGTAGTTGAAGTTCCGACGATGGCGGTGAAAGAAAATGAAGCAAACAATGGGCAAAATTTATAACGTTGCTGCCTCTGCTTTGCCGGAGTTTGGCGACATAAATAAAAGTGATGATCCAATGAATATTGATGATTATAATACTGTAACCTGGTTTTAATTATTTATGTTTATGGAGTTGGGAATCTGGCTTGTACAGCCTGGTTTTAATTTCTCACTTAACTGTGAGTTTTTTTTTTTTTTAGTCAGATCCGACTAACTGTCCCAATTAGAATTTGGATTTTGTGATATTTTTTTTAAATGCCAGATCTTTTGAAATAAAGGATCTGGGTTTTGTGTGTGTTTTTTTTTTTTGGGGTTGGAGATGAAGGTTCTTTGAAATAGAGGATCTGGGTTTGTATCTAAGAATGCATAGGTTCATCAATTAATGAACACATGCACGTTTTTGTGCATATGTTCATCATTTTGATGAATATGTGCATGTTGGAATGAGTACGAAAATATGTAATTTTGATACGAATTTTCCTGTAATTTCGGTAATTTTCTCATTTTTTATATGAAAAATTTTAATTGTAATGTTTTTTCTTTTTAATTGCATTTTATGGATGTTGTATTAAGATTGTTGTAACTGGTTTAAACTCGCCCAGTTTAACAATAATTTTATGTTGTGTATGAACTAAAAGCAATCAGAATACTAGAGAAGAATGGAAGTTTGGTGACCCGGTTCGTCCTTTGAATCAGACTACGCCCGGGGGCATCCAAGCCAGGTGGTTGTATGTAATATATTTGCCTAGAATGCTAAGGTTTTCAACCCTTTACAAGTGTGGCCATTGAGGCCTATTTATACTATCATCCCTACTTCTTGAGCGGGAATTTACATAAGGAATACATGCCCATGAACGGGCTACAATTCCGGAAGCAGTTGATTCCGCCTTGACAGCCTAGAAGTCGCGTGCCTTAAATGCGCGCCAATCGTGGGACGGACCTCGGGGGCGGATTTCGTGGCATGTCGGGCACTTTCTTTGATCATTCGAGATGCGCATTCAGGACTCGTGTAGGTCGTGCCCGACTTGAGGATGCAAAATGTAAGTCGCGTTGCGACCTCTTGAGTCTTCGATCCCTAGTCACTGGGCAACCTGCCATTTCAGCGTCCTGAGAGAGTTTTATCCGGAATGGGTAGGTCGGTCCCACGGTCTTCCTATAGAGGCCGCTCCCTACCAGTCTTCGCTGGACTATTTGTTATCCTCATGGCCAAGTAGGAGGTCGGAATTATTCCTGCTATAACAATTGCCCCTCAAGTTGAGGTTGCGTGTTCGGCATCGGGGGCCTCGACTTGACATATGGATTGAACCGACTTGTGACCATCCGACCTTAGAATCTTTCTCTTGAGTGACTCTGTCCTCGGGCAAGCGAAAAGTCGTCTCAATAATCTTAATCATCGCATCAGATTTCCCTCGATCATAGGGATTTGAAATGATGGTGTGTTAAGGCGATGATGCGAGGTGCCGCAAGTTGGCCCAATGGGGTGCCGCGGTGGATTTCACGTGCGGCTCCCGTGTCTTTATTGCTGTTAGGGGGTCGAAGTCTGGTTAATTTCACTTTGGCCTTCTTCTATAAATAGGCGGGGAATTAGGTTTCAAAAAACCTTATTCCCTGCAAAAGTTTCGAAAATTTCCCAAGTTTTCTTTTTTATTTTTGTTCTTCGTCGGCCGAAAGTAGCTTCTCGTGTCATCCCAGCAAAATTTAATACAGGTAAAAGCTTCATTTTCCTTTCGATTGTATGGATCTTAGAACTCCTATTGCTTCGTCTGCCCTTCAACCCATGGTGGCTTCTTCCTCATCAAAGGATGATATTCCTCTTGCTCTGCGCCACCGCCGGAGCTCTGAGCCCGCCACTGGACGCGCGGGCTAAGGTTTTTCAGTCAGGGTTATGGGCGACCACCGGGAAGATAATGATAACGATGAACAAGTGGATGATCGATTCCTGGAAGAGTTGGCTGAAATAACCCACCTCCCTCCGTTGGATGTTGATCACCTCCGTTCCGCTTCGCGGGGACGGCCGGTGGAGGCGGGTCCTTCTACCCCGACTCCTAATTATGGGGCCTATGAACAAGTTTTTGACTATGAGTTATATCATAGCCGAGCTCCATACAAGTGACCTGAATGTCAGTATCGCAAGTCGGTCGCATCGCAGTTTGCCTCTTTAGATAAGAAATATCGGTCAGTGATTTCTGATCGGTACGTGCGAGGACTTCACCGCTTGTACAAGGTTCCTGGGGACGTGCATTTCTATGGGCCGGCTCTCAATGAAAGTGCTGATCAGACTCCTCCGAGAATGATAGTCGTGAATGAACCTTCTATTGGTCCCGGTGCTAACGAGTCTCACACGTGTATGGAGGGGGGGAATACACGTGTTCAGTGATTTTTCAAACTTTTTCTTCACTGGGGTCAGATGGGTCAGGTTATCCTAATATTTTTGTCCTGAGAAGCACGGAATTGCCCTGAGTCAAAGTCTACTGAGACAATGATCCTGAGCTGCTTTCAGAAGCTTCAGATTAGCCCAACTGATCCTGAATTTATCAGAGATCCTGAGGAGCTTGGATCAGATAATTATCTTACTGAACACTCAGTAGAGTTAGTTCAGTTTGGTAACTATCTGTTCTTAGCTACTCAAGAGTGCGGAATGGTTGGCCCTAAGTTTATACTTGTTTTAGCTTTGCTAAAATATCTTCTTCCTTTAGTAAAACAGTGATTAAGGCTGTGACCAATTTTATGCAAGTTCAGTGGATTGGTTCCAACTGAATATTAGTAAAATATGCTTTCAGTGTAAAACATGCAAATGTATAATAATGCAAAGATGTAAAGCAAAACAACACAAAGAATTATAGTGGTTCGTAGAGACTCAAGCTCCTACGCCCACTCTCTCTCGATCTTTGAGAAATTCCTTAACCACTTCCTAAAGCTTTTCAGCTAACTCCATCAGTAGCTTACTCACTTTTCTACCTTGAGTTTTTCGGCCGACTCACGCAGACTTACTAACTCAAACACACACAAGTGTTCGGGACTACCACAAGTAGCTTACTAACTTCTTCTCTAGAGTTTTTCGCTAACTCATCAAAGCATACTAACTCTTTACAACTCTAACTCACCAACAAAACACACACAAACTACCTTAACAAAGGGTTTGGGTTTTGGGTTGGTTTCCAACTAGGGTGAGATATCCTTTAAATAAGAACTAATGCAAAGGCTAGGATATCTCTTCTAAGCTTTGGATATATCTATCAATCTAGGCCTAGAATAGTGAGCTCTCTCCAATGTGAAACACTCGGGAAATTTTAGGGTTTTCGAGTGCTTCAATTTGCAATAATACGAATGAGCTCTTGAGTTGCTTTGAAATTTTTCGTGACCTCTCAATGTAAAGGGTCACTGGTATTTATAGGCAACTTCACCAAGGTCACTCTTTGAAAACTATCCGTTGGAAGAGATAGCTTTATGAGTTTCCTCTTCTGGTGTTTGATGAACGGCTATTTTTAGGGTTTGAACACTCCCTTGCATGTTTTAGGAAAATATGGTCATGTAGCCAATCACCAATTTTTGCGATCGGAACTTAGTACTCTCGACATAATTGTGGTCCTGTCGCTTTCAGTGTCAGTGAAGTATCTTCCTCTGATTAGTTCTTGTCTTCAGTGAATGTAGACAAACAAAACGGCTCTTTTTGGTCAATCTCTCTGAATGAGATAACCTGAAACAACACTTTGACTTAGTTCCTTTTGTCTGCACTAGAATGTTTTTGGGCAATATCTACTTTTCTGAACATGTGCGTTTTTCGCTTTTGTAATCTTGAGATAGATATTATTCGGTGCCTCGAACATTTCAGGTTATCTCGAGTATTCAAGATCTTCGAGTCTTCAAGAATCATCGAGTCTTGATGTCTTCAAAGAACTTCATCGAGTCTTGATGTCTTGACTACTTATCGAGTCTTGAGATCTTGAGTTACTTATCGAGTCTTCAAGATCTTGATTATTTATTGAGTCTTCAAGTGTCTTGCCATTTCATCGAGTCTTCAAATGTCTTCAAAATCTAACTTTGATCTATATCTCACGACTATACATGGTGCAGATAACTTCCCGAACAATCTATATCAAAACCCGACTCGATCTATCAAGATTATCCCTGAACATGTCATACTCAGGGGTTTTGGGATCTAATCAAAACTTCTTTATTAAATTCATCTCCCAACAATTTCCCCTTTTTTAATGATGTCAAAACCATCTTGTTACATTTAAGAAAACCTAACCTATACTCAGGTTTCCGTTTATCTATTACAAACCAAAATGGCAATTTTTCCCAACAATTTCCTTAACAATCTGGCATATCAAGACATGTAAAAAGATAATGAGATATTATCTTTTGAGCATAAATATAAAATTTTCATTGATGTAGGATAAGAGTTACAGATTACAATGAAAATAAAAAACAACTGAATTTAAAACAGAAGTACATAGTCTTCAGTCTTCTTCCACTTCATCCTCTGGCACTTCCAAGTTGAACATCCCGTGGTATCTCTTCTTCAGTTCATCCCTTGCCTTGATGATATCCGGGTTGTTTCCTGTTAGGCCTAGCTGGATGGCATACTGGGCTATTTCCTGAGAAATGGCTGCTTCATTCACATAGCCATTCTCAAACCTAGGAGCTGGGTACATGTATGGACCAGGGGCTACTATCTGCGTGTTTCCTTCATCTGCCATGTTGATCCAACTTTGCAGGTATATAGGATAGAATGTCAGTAAGTACTCAATGTAGGCTTCATTCTTATCCGAGCTGCTCCCCCTCCATTCTCTCAGAATCTCATAATAGAACCAGAAGGTTCACTTGATCTCTTCCCATGGATCATTGAATCAGATAGGCATCCATTTGTCAATGTGCGCCACGTCCGAATCTTTTTCGTACCTCTCCTTTTGCTTAGAAACTTTTTTGAATCCACCTTTTTTCTTCTTCGTTCTTCTTCTTCTTTCTTTTTTTCTCGATCGAGGAGCACCAGATCATCGAAGCAAAGCAGTTCTTTTCTCCTTTTCAACTCCGCAAGGCCTTGAGTCTTCTTGGTATCAAAAGTCTCCGTTGAGTTTGATTTCCTTTTTTCGGTCCTTCATCCGATTCTTCAAAATCCATAATCGGCTTCCTCGAGTAGGTTTAGCTACCTTTTGCTCTTTTCTTCTTTTTAGGTTTCAACAAAGGCAACCGCTTTTTCTTTTTTCGTCTGGCTTGTTCTTCTTCTGCCTTGCTTGTTTCAACCTTCCTTCTATCACTCAATTTCTCAAAAATTACTTCCTGAATGGTTTGCTCAGATGTTTGAGTGAAGATAGGTTTCTCAGCTTCTTTGAACTTCCGTTTCTCAGTGGCTTCAATCTCTCTTAAGGCATCCACAATTTTCTTTCCTTCAGCTTCTTTTTGAGCCTTTCTCTCCAAGGTTTGTGCCAACAACTCACTTAATTTGCCACCAGGCCTTTCCCCCTTTTTGGCACCATACCTTGGGAGTAGTTGAGTCAGTGCAGTATCCATATAGTATTGCTCCTTGCTTATACTGTGCACTTCTCCTGCCAACTGATCATGCTCATCTTCTAGCCTTATCATGTAATTCTTGGCCATTGAGAACTCATCCGAAAGAGGAGCAAACTGCTTTGAGAAGACATCGTGCATCATCTATGTCATCTTGGTCATGAGCAGAGAGCCCATTTCCTCAACAGTTGTTTTGATCATCAGATCATTCTTCTCAACCAGCTTGGCTTCAAGATAGGTAGTTCTTTCTTGATACATCTGCTTCATATTGGCATTAAGCTCTGTATGTACTCCATCAATCTTTCCATCAAATGTAGCTAATTTACCTGATAGAGTTGTTTGAAGTGTATCAGATGATGAACTCAGGTTCTCCAATTTCTGATTTTGAGCAGCCAGGACTAACTCCATCTGAGTCATTTTGTTTGTGAGAATTGTTTGCAGCATGCCTGATGAAGTGCTTAGATTCTCAAGCTTTTGAGATTGACTTGCCAGTATCTCTTCCATCCTTGGCTCTATCTTCTTTAGCTCATCCAGGATTGGTGTGAAATAAACCACTTTCGCATATCCAGGATTGGTGTGAAATCCAGGATTTCGAACCATGCTCCAAATGCGAGACTGTAATCTGAGACTCTATGAAATTCTCATAATCTAACTGCATATTAGAGATAAACTCAATTACCTCTTTCACATATTCGGCCTCTGGTTGATTTGCGACCAGGCATGTAAGCTTTGCCAAACGAATCATATGCAACGCCTCCTCCTTGTAAGTTGCATTGGACATGCTTTCTAGAGAAATGACATATTCGTACCAAGGTTTATTGGAAATGGCGAGTTTGTCGTATACAGAGAGTGTCATTTTTGGAGAATTTTGAGTGAAGGGTTTTTTAGATAAGAGATTTCTGGGCAATCGAGGGTTTCGAAGCAGAGTGTTTGTGAAGATGAATGATTTTTGGAATAGGGCTTGAATGGAGTCTTTGTAAAGGATATATGATTTTGATTTATGGAAAATCGTGAAGGTTTTGACGGTCAAGATTAAAAACCGACTAAAATGAGTATTTGAAAGGATGATTTCACAAATACTTAGCCGCCAATTTATCCCTATTGGTGATTAATGAACAGTGCATTTAATTACTGTTCCTGCAGACCATTGACTTTCCTCGTAGATTTCAAAGGTCCCGCCCAATTATTTCTTCAGGTGTTTTGTCATTTATTGCCAATGATTACTGAAATTCAGATAGATAATAAATGTGGTGCATGAGTAAATACTTCTTCAGACTAATTTTCTCCATCAGTCTTACTAAGTTTTGACCTTGATAAAATGTCAGTATAATACTGAGTACTGAACTTCAGGATAACTGAGTTTCCCAAGACTCAGTGTTCAGGATTCTCAATTTTATCCTGAGTTTTTCAGTAAAAAACTGATAAAACTTCATGCATCTGAAAACCTTCAATTTTTCAGATTTGCTTTATTCACCTGGATCCAACATACCTAATTCAACTGATAGTTCCTGAAATCTTGATTCAGCTAAAGGTTTAGTCAAGATATCAGCTCTCTGTTTATCAGTATGAATTTTCTCCATTCTGATGTCTTTCTTCTCAACATGATCTCTGATGAAGTGATGTCTGATATCAACATGCTTACATCTGGTGTGCAATACAGGATTTTGTGTAATAGCAATTGAACTATTATTATCACAAAATATAGGTACTTCATTGGCTATAATCTTATAATCCCTCAATTGTTGTCTGAGCCAAAGAATCTGTGCACAACATCTTCCTGCAGCCATGTATTCAGCTTCAGTAGTACTAGTTGCTACTGAGGTTTGTTTCATTGAAAACCATGATATCAGTTTACTTCCAAGAAATTGACAAGTTCATGTGGTAGACTTCCTGTCAATTCTACATCCCTCATAATCAGCATCTGAATAACCAGTTAATTCAAGGTTATCATCAGCTGGATACCATAATCCTCTATTCACAGTGCCTTTAAGATATTTCAGAATCTTTTTGGCAGCCTCCATGTGACTAGCCTTAGGATTAGCTTGGTATGTTGCACATATCTCAACAGCAAATGTTATATCAGGCCTACTTGCTGTGAGATATAGCAGTGATCCAATGATCCCTCTCTAATCAGTGTGATTTACTGATTTGCCTTCAGGATCAGGATCCATCTTGTAGTTAGTATTCATGGGAATTCTAACTGCATTGCAATTCTGTACTCCATACTTTGCAATCAGATCTCTGGTGTATTTTGCTTGATTGATGAAAATTCATTCCATAGTTTGTCTCACCTGAAGTCCAAGAAAGAAATTCATTTCCCCCATCATTGACATCTCAAACTTTCCTTTCATCAGAGTGGAAAACTTTTCACACAACTGATGATTTGGAGATCCAAATATGATGTCATCCACATAGATCTGAACTAGTAAAATATCCTTTCCATCTTCTATCTTGAACAAAGTCCTATCAACAGTTCCTTTGATAAAACCATGGTCAGTAAGAAACTGAGAAAGGGTATCATACCATGCTCGGGGTGCTTGCTTAAGACCATACAAGGCTTTCTTAACCCGTAAACTTGGTCATTCTCGACAAAATCCTTGGAGGTTGTTCCACATATACTTCCTCCTTAAGCACACCATTCAGAAATGCACTTTTCACATCCATCGGAAAGATGTGAATTTCATGTGGGCAGCATATGCAAGAAACAATCTGATGGCTTCTAGTCTTGCAACAGGTGCAAAGGTTTCATCATAATCCAAGCCTTCTTCTTGGGAATAACCTTGTGCAACTAACTTTGCCTTGTTTCTCACAATGTTGTTGTTTTCATCTCTCTTATTCTTGAACACCCACTTAGTTCCAATCACATTGTGCCTTTTAGGTCCGGTCCACTAGCTCCCAAACTTCATTCCTTGAGAATCGATTCAATTCTTTTGCATAGCAACAATCCGTAATGAGTCTTATAGAGCTTCTTCAATCTTAGTAGTTCTTTTTTCATATAGGAGCAAAGCAGTAACAAAAGCACTTTCACCATGGAACTGTCTTGTTTTTACTCTTCCGATAGATCACCCACAAATCGACTTGTAGGATGGCTATCCAACCATTTCTCCTGGATGTTCCCCCTTCAGTAGTGTCCTCAACATCAGAAATGTTAGGTTCAGGCAGTTCATTAAATTCAGGGAACAACAGAAAAGGAGAAAGGGAATCATCTTCCTCAGGGGAAATTCCATTCAGAACATTGTCAGAGACATTTGTACCCCCTTGGTTGATAGATTCAGAGTTTGCCTCAACTGTGACCACATCTTCATCGGCATTACATACCCGAAGTCCGAATCGGTGTATGTTGATTGGTCACCTTCAGCAGGTGTTGGCTTTCCTTCAGTGGAGAATTTCCATCCCGAGTCTCACCATCCCGAAGTTTTTCCATCCTGAACTTCTTTGTCGAGTCTTGATTCACTCCATTCATAGAAAGTGACTGACTTCTCTTTTCCAGTTCCGAGGATTTTTTTTTCCAGCTAGGTCCGGTGATTCTCTTGGTCCGTTCTCCTGAGTCATGTTTCCTGTTTCTTCTGAACACAAGTAGATTCATCAAAAATAACATGAGGTGTTTCTTCCACGATAAGAGTCCTACAGTTGTAAACTCTGAAGGCTTTACTGACTTCAGAATATCCTAAGAATATTCCTTCATCAGCTTTGCTATCAAAAGTTTTCAACTGATCTTTACCATTATTGTGTATGAAACACTTGCAACCAAACACACGAAAGAAAGAAACAAGAGGCTTCCTTTCATTCCATAGCTCATAGGGTGTTTTTCCTTGATTCTTGGTCAGCATGGGTCTATTCTGAGAGTAGCATACAAATGTTGATAGCTTCAAATTTCAAAATCTCTTAGGAATATCACCAAAGAATCATTGTTCTTACAGCTTCTTTCAGAGTCCTATTTCCTCTTTCAGCAACACCATTCTGTTGTGGGGTCCTTGCAGCTGATGTTTCATGGGTTATACTATTTGCTGCACAATAATCAGATATGATATGATTGATAAACTCAGTTCCTTTATTTGTTCTGATCTTGACCACACTCAGATTTTTTTCAGTACTGAGCCTTTTTAGTAGTTCAGGCAGTTTTGGCTGAGTCTCTTTCTTACTGAGTAAGAATATGACCCATGTGTATCTAGAGTAGTCATCAACTACCACAAGTGTGTATTTCATGCCATTAGTGCTCACAGGTGTTACTGGACCAAAGAGATCCATATGTAACAGTTGTAGTATTCTATCAGTAGAGACATCTACTTTGCTTTTGAAAGATGTTCTGATTTGTTTTCCTTTCTGACAAGCATCACAAACATGATCTTTCTTGAACACTTCATTTGGT
This sequence comes from Stenogyne calaminthoides, assembly GCA_037126765.1. Classification (NCBI taxonomy): domain Eukaryota; kingdom Viridiplantae; phylum Streptophyta; class Magnoliopsida; order Lamiales; family Lamiaceae; genus Stenogyne; species Stenogyne calaminthoides. The sequence goes on along the minus strand of JBBCBC010000027.1, from coordinate 20,463,137 downwards.
AACCCCTCACAAGTGCTAATCTTGCAAGTTTGTTCGTGGTTTTAAAGTTTAAGTGATTCATCTTTTGTGCCACAAACTAACGGGCATCGATTGGAACTTTTTGCAACCAAACATGTATCTTTAGGAGATAATTTCCAATCAAGAAGATACACATTTCCTTTTCTAGTACCGGTCAAGAAAATTTTTACGTGAAGTATTGTCTTTCACATAGCATAAGTTCTTTTGAGAACTCAACCTTTGAATCCTTTGTCACATAATTGGTGATAGAAAGGAAGTTATGCTTTAAAACCGCATACACATATGAAACACCATGGATATGAACATAATCAACTTCAAGAATTTCATATCCTTGGGTTTGTCCTTTCGAGTTGTCTCCAAATGTGATCTCGAGGGCCTTTTTGCTCAACATAGTCCGTGAGTAGTTGCTTATATCTGTCGTTATATGTCTTGAACATCCATCGTCCGGATGCCCTACAAATAGGGCCAATTCATTTCTACTCATCGGTGTTATGTTGTATTCATTCAAATTTCAAGATTTTTTTCCTTTTTCCCCAAAAAAAAGATTTTTTTAGGTACCCATTTGGTGTAGGGTCCTACCAGTTGTTGTACCTTTTGGAACCCAAATGCCGATAACTCTAATTACTTTAGAGTGGCTGATTTGTATCCCATAAACATCTACATACACATTCACTACCCTAGGTGCCTTGGCAAAGATTACCTTGTGTATGAGTGCGGACTTAGCATGAACATGAGCCTTAGAGTTCTTCTTGGGTTCGGGGCTTTTTATTCAAGTGCCTTAGCTTTGGTGCAGCTGGTCTTTGTCTCTGCTGACTTGGGTTCAGGAAACCTTTACCCTTAGACAAGTGGGGTTTAGGTTGCTCAGATCGAAATTGGGGTCTTTCATAAACGAGGACTTGGTCTTTTCTGGGGTTGAGAATATCTCTGGTTGAAAGTGTTTCTCTTCGAAAAAATTCCTCCGATGGTTCAAGTCTGCAGATCTCTTCAGGTTGGTATTCTTAGCCTGAGGCTTTGAAGTACTGGCCTAAAAATTTCCTACTGAGTGTTCAGGTTTTCTAGCCTTTTCCTGAGGTTTGGGCTTTCTTCCTTGAACCTTCGGGTTTTTTCGAAACCATAGGTCCTTTACCCTTGTCTAAAACTCTGGGTTGTTCTTCAGTAAGAAGATTAGATGCCACTGGTTTAACAAAGACAGTCTTGGTGCTACTAGAATCAACATTCAGAAGACCTTGTGAGGTTCCCCCTAGAATGTATCCCAATCTAGCTTTTATAGTTGCAGGTCTTTGATAACTCTGAATTTTATCTATTACTTTAGATGCAGAATTCAATAGAGTTAACTTTCTCTACGCACTATCCTCACATTTCTTTAGAGTTTCATGCTTCTCAAATAGGTCATTGAACTCAGTTCTGATAAGCTGAATCTCTTTAGTGGATTTCTCTAATTTTCCATTCAGGATCTCTATTACCTTCTCTTTTTCTGAGAGTTGTACTTTCAGAACATCCAGTTCATCAGTAGTTCCCATCAATTGAGAAGTGATCTCAAAATTTTTAGAGTCTTTCCACTTGATTCTCGATGATAGTTAGTTTGTTGTTCGCTCTTGAGTTTCAATGGGATTCTTGTAATACGTAATAGTCCTTCATAAGATTCTCAAACGAATCCATCAGTCAAAGTTATCACATGAGTTGAACTTGAGAACTCATGTGCTTGTGTAGGAGCAACAACAGAGATAGAAGAATATACCTCCTCCATGACCCATAAGACGTACATCATCACCATCATCGTTCTAATAAAATCTCATCCGAGGAATCGAACCTTCTTCGTAATGTTCTTCCTCTTCTGCAATCATAGCTTTTCTTCTTTGGAGATCTTCATGTCTCTCTTGGCTTGTCTTTCCTTTCTTTCTTTAGCTTTTCATTTCAGGGCCGGTCATATTGGAAGTGACCTTTCTTTTGACAGTTATATCATCTGTTGGTATCATCATCCTGATCACTTTCCTCCTTGGTCTTGGAGTCCTTCTTCTTGGATGAGGATCCTTCAGCTTTCTGGTTATTCCTTTTCTCAACAGATCCATCCTCGCTTTCCGAGTCTCTCTTGTACCTGTGATTCCTGTAATATTTCTTATATTTCTCATATCTGCTATTGAGTCTTTCAAACCTCCTTGCCATCAGTACTAGCTTGTCCTCCTGCTCATCCTGATTTTTGGCAAGTGAGCTCTCGGACTCTCTAGACTTACAGGATTTCTCTTTGGCTTTGAAAGCCATATTCTTGCTAGATGAAGAATCATCTTTGCTGTCAGATTTCTTAGTTTTCTTGTCAATCACAAACTCATAAGCTTTCAGTTCAAAGAAAACTTGTTGATATGGCATGGAATCAATATTTTTGGTGTTTTCAATCACCACAGCATGTATATCCCATTTCTTAGATAATCCTTTAAGAATTTTCAGTGCCACTTCTCTCTGTGGGTATCTTTTCCCAAGAGCATTCAGATCATTCATAATGCTAGTGAATCTGACTTCGAGTTTGTCAATGGATTCACTATCTTCCATTTCAAAGCTATCAAACTTTCCAATAGCAACAAAAATTTTATTTTCTTTAATATGATTTGTGCCTTGACACATAACAGCAAGTTTGTCCCATATTTCTTTTGCAGTTTCACAGTGAGAGATCATCCCCATAACACCATAATCAATAGTGCTATATAAAGTATCTTTAGCAATGTAGTCCAGATTGACTAACTTTCTCTCATCAGGAGTAAGTTGATCATCAGACTTTGGAAATTCATCTCTGGGATCATTTCTCTCAGTATCAGTGATTCTGGGATTCACAACAGTAAATTTGAATGGTCCTTCAGAAACCACTCTCCACATTCTTTCATGTTTTGAATACAGATGAGCTTGCATTCTCAGTCTCCATAGGTCATAGCTCTCAACAGAGAACATAGGAAGTTTCTTAGAAGGCATGATGACTGAGCCTTGTAAGATATCAGCAAATAGATCTATGCAGTAGACCACCAAAGTCTTTCAGCAAATAGACTATGGCTACCAAAGCAAGTGGTCAAAATGAACCACTGCTCTGATACCACTTGTTGGTCCCGGTGCTAACGAGTCTCACACGTGTATGGGAGGTGGGGGAATACACGTGTTCAGTGATTTTTCAAACTTTTTCTTCACTCAGGTCAGATGGGTCAGGTTATCCTGATATTTTTGTCCTGAGAAGCACGGATTGCCCTGAGTCAAAGTCTACTGAGACAATGATCCTGAGCTGCTTTCAGAAGCTTCAGATTAGCCCAACTGATCCTGAATTTATCAGAGATTCTGAGGAGCTTGGATCATATAATTATCTTACTGAACACTCAGTAGAGTTAGTTCAGTTTGGTAACTATCTGTTCTTAGCTACTCAAGTGTGCGGAATGGTTGGCCCTAAGTTTATACTCGTTTTAACTTTGCTGAAATATCTTCTTCCTTTAGTAAAACTGTGATTAAGGTTGTAACCAATTTTATGCAAGTTCAGTGGATTGGTTCCAACTGAATATCAGTGAAATATGCTTTCAGTGTAAAACATGCAACAGATAATAATGCAGTACAGAAAGCAAACAACACAGCAATTATAGTGGTTCAGAGACTCAAGCTCCTACGTCCACTCTCTCTGATCTTCAGAGAAATTCCTTAACCACTTCCTAAAGCTTTTAGGCTAACTCACTGTAGCTTACTCACTTTTCTACCTTGAGTTTTCTGGCTGACTCACTGCAGCTTACTAACTCAAACACACACAAGTGTTCAGACTACCACAAGTAGCTTACTAACTTCTTCTCTAGAGTTTTTTTGGCTAACTCATTGTAGCATACTAACTCTTTACAACTCTAACTCACCAACAAAACGCACACAAACTACCTTAACAAAGGGTTTGGATTTTGGGTTGGTTTCCAACTAGGGTGAGATATCCTTTACAATAAGAACTAATGCAAAGGCTAGGATATCTCTTCTAAGCTTTGGATATATCTATCAATCTAGGCTTAGAATAGTCAGCTCTCTCCAATGTGAAACACTTGGGAAATTCTAGGGGTTTCGAGTGCTTCAATTTGCAATAATACGAATGAGCTCTTGAGTTGCTTTGAAATTTCCCGTGACCTCTCAATGTAAAGGGTCACTGCTATTTATAGGCAACTTCACCAAGGTCACTCTTTGAAAACTATCCGTTGGAAGAGATAGCTTTATGAGTTTCCTCTTCTGGTGTTTGATGAACGGCTATTTTTAGGGTTTGAACACTCCTTTGCATGTTTTAGGAAATATGCAGTCATGTAGCCAATCACCAATTTTTGCAGTCTGGAACTTTGTACTACTGACATAATTCAGGGTCCTGTCGCTTTCAGTGTCAGTGAAGTACAGTGTTGTCTTCCTCTGATTGGTTCTTGTCTTCAATGAATGTAGACAAACAAAACGGCTCTTTTTGGTCAATCTCTCTTAATAAGATAACCTGAAACAACACTTAGACTTAGTTCCTTTTGTCTGCACTAGAATGTTTTTGGGCAATATCTACTTTTGTGAACATGTGTGTTTTTATCAGTTTTGTAATCTTCAGATAGATATTATTCAGTGCCTCTGAACATTCAGGTTATACTGAGTATTCAAGATCTTCATCGAGTCTTCGGTAACTCATCGAGTCTTGATGTCTTCAAAGAACTTTGATCGAAGTTTTCAGTGTCTTCAGCTACTTACTGAGTCTTCAGTGTCTTTAATTACTTATCGAAGTCTTCAAATATCTTGCCATTTATCGAGTCTTGATATCTTGATTATTTACCGAGTCTTGATGTCTTCAAAATCTAACCTGATCTATATCTGCTGACTATACATGGTGCAGATAACTTCCTGAACAATCTATACTAAAACCTGACTCAGTCTATCAAGATTATCCTGAACATGTCATACTCAGGGGTTTTGGAATTTAATCAAAACTTATTTATTAAATTCATCTCCCAACACCTTCTATGTCGGCGGGGATTCGATTTCCGCTGCACCCAGCCATCTCACACCTGCTAACGGCCTGGAATGTGAGTCTTACGCAAATAACTCTGAACAGGTGGAGCTACATTATCTCCACCATGGTCGTTTTGGGGCAGGCCGGGTTGAAAAGATTACCCAATCCCAGAGAGATATCCTAAGTGATGTCACCCATCGCTCAGGCCGGAGGCTTTCACGCCATGCGGCTTCGCAAGGGTAAAGAGCTCATTGAGCGGAATCCTAAACAAGGTCAACGGGTGGAACCAGAAGTGGTGGTTTGTCGGAGGGGCATGGGAGTCGGTGGCCCCTTCCAGCACTTTATCTATCCGAGTTCCCACAGATTATGTGATCCATGTTGAAAATGGTACCTCTTTTTTAATTTTTTGTGCTCGCTTTGTACTGATCTAATTCTTTTCTTGTCTTACAGTGTTCTCTCCCCGATCCTCCGAGCTATATTAAGGAGGTTCGAGATACACCCCCGAGCTGGCGGGACGTCAACTTGCTGAATTCTGAGCCTGACCGCCTGTTGGCTGGGTTATACACACCCCCGTCACCTCAGGATTCCTTGTAAGTCTTTGTTTTGCTTCCTCAACCGTATTTTGCAATTTTTCACTAATGATTATTCCCTTGTCTTATGATAGATCTGGAGATCTTGACCTACCGCTGTCAGCCTTCTGCTTCTGAAATGGCTTCTCGACCGAAGTCGGTGCTCGGCTCCATGAGACGCCTACCTGCCCCAGCTGCTTCAGTGGATGCCCCGGTCCAGACTCTGACTCCTATTGCCAATAGGGGCAAAAAGAAAGTTGCCAAACCCACCTCTGCGCCCGATGAGCGACCTCATAAGAGGGCACGATCGGAGGGTGGCACGCACTGATCTGTTAGTGTTAGTGTCCTAGAGACAATCTATTGTAAGGACATAATACTCGATGATATTCAGTTTAATTTAATATTATAGATTATTTAATATTAATGTATGGCAATACACTTGTATGAATATTATGTTTGATTGTTTGCATTTATTCATACAAATGTTCCCATGAGTCATTGTTGTAATTGAGGTTGTGAGACCTCAGATGACTTAAGCATGATTCTCAAATAGCCCCGATCAAGGATCATCAAGAATGGGATATTGATGATGCAATGGAGATTGGTGTGCGATCTGCATCATACTCTTAGAGAGTGTAGTAAGATCTCACTTACTACTAGATACTAGGTATCTCATGATGGATGCACAAATACCTTAGACGGTATTGGTATACCCATTCGAGAAACCGTTTGATGTATTTCCACTATATGTGTCCACGGGTGTCTCTGTTAGTGGAAGCGGTACGATAGTCCTTTGACTTGAGGTCAATACGCACGACATGTGTGGAGTGATGAACTTTGACCATGACCAATGCTTGCACCCTTCCATGGGTAGATACGGCTTGGACTGGGTTCATCACGAAGTGCATGTGCGTGATAGTTGAGCCAAGAATAGGATTCATTTCAATGTGGATTTAGAGAGAATATTCATCTTCTCATCATAATTGGATCAAGGTCATCGGCCGATGCACGTCAACTTAGACTTTGTGGCTAAGTGTGACATACATGATCAATTAGTGATTAGAGATAAATTGATTATGTTATTTGAATAGACACTTCATCATGTTCAAGACTAATCGAGTATTCGCGAATGAAATGAGAAAATCGTAATAGCCCATGTTTCAGTTACAGACAGTTGCACATTTCTCGCAACGTACCTAATATATTGAGAATGTCTGATTTATTGTCTAGGGTTCAATTAAGACCGTTAGTTTGACTAATCGCTTGATATATGAGGGTCTATGGGTCACACAACAAGTAGTTCCCTTTTACGAATTATAGTTGGTTGATTAAATGTTAAATTGGATTTAATATTTAATTTATGGAGAATAATAATACTCCCTCTGTCCCAAACTTATTTTCATGTATTCCGTTTTGGGCGTCCCATACTTGTTTTCTTATTTCCTTAAATGGAAAATTCTACTTTATCACTTTTTCACTTTATCACATAAAATACTAATAAATAACTATTTTTAACCCCAACTACCCATCACTTTATCACTTTATCATATAAAATACTAATAAACAACTATTTCTACCCAACACTTTATCATTTTTTACTTAAAACCCGAGCACACAGTAAACAGGAAAACAGCTATGGGACGGAGGGAGTAATAGATTAATTTAAAATTAAATATTATTAATGTTTAATTAAATTGGATTTAATTAAATAGGATTTCCAATAATAATATATGGAATATTATTATAGGATTTAATATATATGGAATCAAATCCGTAGAGATTTGATATACATGGGAATTAAATCCGTAGAGATTTTTTATGGGGAAATAAATCGTAGAGATTTATTTAAATAAAGATTAGGGATTTTATTTACCAATCAGGTTAGCTTAAGATTTAAGCTGGGTCTTCCCTATATATATGAGCTCTTGGGAATTCACATATAACGTTAATTCATTATTCTCCATAAGATCTAGAGTTAGAATTTTCCTAGCAGATTCATCTCGGGATTCAACGCTGGCAAATCCGTGCAAGTGCGTAATTGGGGATTACGTGGATACCATAGTAGAGAAAATGGTATACGAATTACTGTAAGAATTCTAATTACGTTTAATCGTATTTAATTATGCAATTAATTGTTCGTTGTTGGTGAACTGTTTAATTCCGCTGCACATGTATTACGTGTTTACGTGCCTCTAAATTCCAACAGTGGTATCAGAGCTCAGACTCTTGATTTAATAGCTTAATTGAATTTGTTGATTTGTTTATAAATTTTTTATAAATTTTGGTACGGTATTTTGATTATAACCGCACCATTAAATCAACATGTTGGGTACTAATTTGCTTGGCTTGAGTTGTACGCACCCTCACTTGTTTTTTCGCTGGGTTCTCATTTGTATCACTAGATTAGGGTTTTCTCAACCCTTTTTAATCACAGAGCTAGCGTCGCTGCCAGCGGCGGTTCACACCGCGCCTCGCGATGGCTGCGAGTCACCGCAGCGCTGTGCGCGATGGCGGCACACTCGATTGCACGCCACAATGTTGGTCTTTCCGATTGGTCAAGTGTGGTGGGGATTCGCGCATGCGTTGACTGATCGGCGGCCCTTCGCCGCTCTCTGGTTTTGAGGACAATGTGATCTCGTTCTTAAGCGGCGGCGTTCCCTCTCGCAAGTGATTGATTAATTAATTAGATTAAATAAAGTTTGAAATTGAAATTTTGTTTTAAAATTGATAAAGTTTTAATTTTAAAACAGATTAAAAGTTGGACTTTTAAATGCTTATTAATTGGATTAATTAAAATATTGATAAGAATTAAAATTGGTCAAACTGAAATTATTAAACTTTTGTTTTATTTTAGTTTACATTTTATGATTATCAATTCCCACTTGTGTTAACTTGTTTTGAATTAGTTGACGCTTTTATAGTCCACATTATATTATTTGGGTAGGCGGGGTCCAATAATTGTCGGACCGTATTAAATATTTGGGTAGACGGAGCCCATATAAATGTTAGTCCGTGTAAATCATGTTTGGGTAGGCGGCGCCCAATAATTGCTCAAATGTGATATAGATTAACATGTTAGATCTCGATTAAGCAACTAATATCCCGCCTTTAAAAATGATCCTCACTAAAATATGGTTTTCTCATTAATTTGATAAGATGTCTTCTATCAAAGTTAAAAGTAAACCGGGGATTTCGAGTGGAGATTTAGATGAGGAAGTGTACATGACCCCTCCCCCTGGTTATTGTTCAGAAAATGACAATAGAGTTTGCAAGCTCAACAAGAGCCTTTATGGTCTAAAACAGACATCAAAACTGTGGTTTACTAAGTTGTCTGACACCCTCATTAAGTTTGGTTTTATTCAGTCTTTAGCTGATACTTCTCTATTTACAAAACAAAATTCAGATTCTTTTACTGTCCTTCTTTGCTATGTGGATGAAATTATCCTCACTGGTGATAGTTCGATTGAGATAAACAATGTTAAATCTCTTTTACATGATAAGTTTACAATAAAAGATCTTGGTGTATTGAAGTACATACTTGGCATTGAAATAACAAGATGTGATAAAGGCATACAATTATGCCAAAGAAAATATGCACTTGATCTTTTACAAGATAGTGGGTACTTAGGCAGTAGGCCTTGTACCACACCAATGGATTCTAAACAATCTTTCCACTATTGGATGATCCCTCTGAATACAGGAGGCTGGTTGGTAAGCTTCTATACCTTACTATTACTAGACCTGATTTATCATATGCTATCCAAACACTTACTCAATTTATGAGTAAGTCTAACAAATCTCATCTAGCTGCATTACACAGGCTTCTAAGATACCTTAAAGCTATTGTTGGTCAGGGAATTCTTTACTCCATCAAGAACACATTCAAACTTCAAGCATTCACAGATGCAGATTGGGCCAGATGTGAAACCACCAGAAGAAGCATCACAGGCTTTGCCCTTTACCTTGGTGACTCCTTCATTTCCTGAAAATCCAAGAAACAAAGTATTGTAAGCAAGTCTTCAACAGAGAGTGAATATAGGGCAATGGGCTCAACAGCTATAGAAGTTCAGTGGGTTTTATACATTCTCAAGGACCTGCAAGTTCTTCATCCATAACCAGTTATCATATACACAGACAGCAGGGCTGCTTACTGCATTGCACACAACCCAATTCTCCATGAGAAAACAAAATACATACAAATTGATTACCACTACACCAGAGAGAAGATCAGGGATGGCACCATCAAAATCATCCAAATACCAACAGAAGAAAACCTTGCTGATGTATTGACCAAACCTCAAGGCCCAACTTTGTTTCAAACTTTCAAAGACAAAATGGGACTGATAAACATTCATTCACATTTTGAAGGGGGGGTTTCTTAGAGTATATGTAAAATCAAAACTTGAGTCAATACAAGTTAAGTTGTTACTTACCCTCTAGTAACAACTAATACCTTATGGTTAACATGTGATACCTCTCCACTTGTATATAAGGAGGGTATCCCCTTTCTTTTCAGATTAACAAATCATTTCATATTTTTCAGTTACAATTTGTAAACTGATTCACTCATTCAATTCAATTCTTCATCTTCAATTGAAGATGTTCATTTCATAGATTTCTACAAGAAGCAATAACTATTTATGTCTCACGAAGTTAGGCAAATAGTCTGGGGCAGTTGGCGGCTTTGATCACTGAATCTATAATAAAAGTCATTCGCGATATCATGTTATCTTAAAAAAAGCGCTCAAGTCTGAACTCGAAAGTTGTATAATTAATTTGTTTATATTAATTTTCTAACACTACATATATTTGTAATTTAGAAACACTAGTAAATGAACCCCTTGATGCACGGTTATGATTGTATAATTAATTTGTATCAAATTTTTATAAATATTCATACTAAAGTTTTTTTTTATTCTGAAGAGACAATATTTTATAAATTGATGATATATTTTTTTTTTTTTATAGAGAGAGTTTTAATGTCTAGGAAAAATTTAAAGTTAATATAAAATGATAACATTTGTTGTTGTTGAAAATTCAAATAAAAGTTTAGGTTTTTAGGGAAGAGAGATAAGAGAAATAAACACAAACAAAAGATTTTAACTAAAAAGGAGAAGCAAATTACCCGAATGATCAAGAAATAAAAAAAATTGATGAACTTTATCACTTAAAAGATACCAACCAACTATGCATTCATCCTACCTGCAAGATGAGCCTCGCCATGATCTCCAACAACATAATCATCTCATGCAATTGACTTTGTAAACCCCTGTGAATTTCATATAATACGTAAATCAGTATTAAAAAGCTTTAGAATTAAATCCATGTACATACAAATTGACACTTGTTATATTCCAAAGTTGCAAATATATATATTAGTAATAATTTAAGATTTGAAATTGGATTTAAGCATAAAATTAGGTATAATATTAAATTAGATGTATTAGGAAAGAAAGATATTCCAAAGTTCAAAGATATTCAAAAGATTTTTGCTCAATTCAATATTTGGAATTATTACAAAAAAAAATTCTCAATCCATTATTATTTGTTAAAAAAAAATTGAAAAATATAGAATTGACACTTATTATATTCTAAAGTTGTAAATGTATTACTAATAATTTAAGATTTAAAATTGGATTTAAGCAGAAAATTAGGTATAATATTAGATTAGATGTATTAGGAAAGAAATATATTTCAAAGTTCCAAAGATATTCGAAAGATTTTGTTCAATTCAATACTTGGAATTATTACAAAGATTTTTTCTCAATCCATTATTATTTGTTAAAAAAAAATTTACATAGATATGTCTCCCGATTTAGCAATAATTTTTTGTGGGAAAATCCAATGGTTTCCAAATTTGGGGCGGTTTCTGCTTTTATATATATATATATATATATGCCCATTATTAAACACGTGGCAGTCTAGTCACATGACCTACAACCGAAAAGTTCCAAATTTTACCGATAAAATGACGTAGCTTTGAATTTATCGGCAGTCTTGGAACGTAAACTGGACATTATCAAAATTAGTGGACTAAATCGATGACAAAAAAAATTATGGGATTGAATCTATTGAGGCCAAAATTATGAAATTATTTGTAATTTAAACTGTTCAAAATTGTATAAACTAATATATTTATATACGACTAAAATATTAAACACTTTGAAGCTAGCTAATAAATACTTGGCAAAAACTTGTATGCAATATTGCATACTATTATTATGTGAAATTGTAGTTTAAATTGATATTTTTAAAAAATTTAGTGGATCGGACGAAGCTCAAGCCCGCTGCGGATCCTGTTGGGGAATGATTTGCACAGATCTATTCGGGGTGAATATTTAAATACAAATTTAATTCATTAATTAGTACTAGCATGAATTAATCCTATATTAATTCAAATAATAATTGCAACAACATATCATGCATATAAAAAGCCACGTAAAACCTACGCATGCGGAATCTACGGGTTTACGTGAACGTACCTCTTGGGCTGGCAGTGGCTTTGGTCGGACGGACTAACCAAAAGGACTTCCCAAGTATTCCCTTAGCCCTTGTTCGACAATCCGGTGGAAGGATACTCGCGAACAATTAACAAAAGGGAAAAATAAACTTTGTTGCACCACTTATGTGGATTTGCTAATATTTCCAGCACATGGAATTGTACTTGGGAATGAACTAATCATTCCCTATTTATAGGAGGGAGGGTGAACGAAATTTGAGTGATTTTTCAATGTGGGAAAAGACTTTTCTTGGTCACCAAGAAATCTTGAATATATCTCATATATTCTTTTTCCCATAAATAAAATATTCCACAAAAATCCCACCTCCTCTATTATGGCATAATTTTCGAAAAATATAGTGTGCAAGAATCCAAGATTTGGATCTTCTTGAATTTATGAGATATTCTTGTATTTCAAGAAATACATATCTTCCATAATATCTTTTCAAGAAAATCAAGAAAATATTTCTTGCCCTCTATTTTCAAAAATTTCGAAATCTCTCTCATGAATAACCAAGTGGGAGATTTCTTGAATTAATGAGATAATCTTATATTCCAAGAATACATATCTTCATTCCATAACAAAATTCAAAGAAAATCTTTCTCCTCTTTTATCCATAAATTTCAAAAAATTAGAGGAAATATAAGCAACAATATTTATTTTATTTTAATCACATTTTCAGTTATTGGACTATATGTTGGGCTACTCAGGGGGCCTTTAGGAGAATTAAGATTGGACCTTCTAATTGATCTTGAATATCTAATATTGAGCCACAATATAATTCAAGCTCATAAATATTAATTAATCTCACTACATAATTAATATTGACTATCCATTTTAACCCATATTACAGTCAATATGGCTCCGGTCATTATTTCCCGTGTTTAAGATTATCTAGCCCATTAATTAATTCAAGCCCTTTGAAATAGCTTTCCGTTAATTAATATCTTTTTGTCCTTGGTCGAGGAACGGTTCAACATTATTATCCATACGGAAACAAATTCCACTTGCAAGATTTGGTATGATAAAACTTATGAACCTCCCAAGGGGCTTAATCAAGCAAAGCGTATTTGCACACGATTCTTCGTATTAAATCTTAGCAATCACATGTGACCAATAATATTGCCCAAGATAAAAAGTATTGAATCTCTCTCTGATTCGCTACCTATGATAAGTCAAAGCAATAGTTACCAATCCCACGTGATCCTATTTAAGGGGCGAATGTTAAAAACAACGAACCAATCGAGGTCTAATTCTTCCTTGTTTGGATTCAAGAACTTATCCTCATGTAGGTCCTATTCAGCGCATCAGTCATGCACTAGTGTAATCTTTTGGTCAAGACAAACCAATCTGAGCCTTACACCTCAACCTTTCGCGATGGTTGTTCATTTCCATCTAGGTCGTGAATGGTGTACTTTTAGTTACAAGGGACTGTTAATTTAATCTTATGTGATCTGGTATCACTAAATTAACTACAGTGTAACACATACGAATTATTGAACAGTTATGCAGTAAATATATATAACATTCAATCATATTTAAAGCATCAGTGATAAACAATTTATTTCAGTAAATAAGTTCCGAGAATTGGGTTTTCGATTATACAAAGTAAAAGCATACTTTTCAAAGATAATCCCAACAATCTCCCACTTATACTCAAAGTCCGCTTTTAAGTATACTACAACACGTCTCGAGTAGTCCGTGACATCTAATGTCACCTACACTAACATAATAATTTATCCCACTTATACTCAAAGCAGATCGGGCAACGGTCTTGACACCCATTCCTTCCACATGTCTCTCGAATGTATTCAGAGGCAGACTCTTTGTGAATGGATCTGCTAGGTTGTCCTCAGACGTTATCTTTGCCACATCTATATCTCCTCTCTTAACGATGACTCGTATAAGATGGTATTTCCTTTCAATATGTTTGCTGGCTTTGTGGGCTCTTGGTTCCCTTGAATTTGCAATCGCCTCCCGGCATTGTCACAATAAACAGTGATTTTCTTTGGGCAAATTCGGAACCACATCTAAGTCCACAAGGAAGTGCTTGAGCCAAACCGCTTTTCATTTGCCCTCGCTAGCGACTACATATTCGGCTTCCATGGTAGAATCTGCGATGCATTTCTGCTTGACGCTTCTCCATGTCACGGCTCCTCCCCCCATGCAAAACACACTACCGGAGGTAAATTTTCTGGAGTCCATGTCTGATTGGAAATCCGAGTTCGTATAACCAATGGGGATTGGACTTTCGATCGATAAACCAACATTCTATCCCGAAGTTCTTTTTGGATACTTCGGAATGTTTTTAAGCGTAAATCAATGCTCTTTTCCCAGTGGTTACTTTGATATCTTGCCACCATGCCCACAAAAGCGGATATCTGGTCTCGCATACAAACATTGCATACATAAGACTTCTAACAGCCGAAGCATAAGGAATGTCTTTCATGTCATCTATCTCCTCTTTCGTCTTAGGGGACATTTTCTTGGATAGATGGATTTCATGCCTGAAAGGTACGAATCCTTTCTTGGAATCTTGAATACTGAAATGTTTCAAGACGGTGGTCATGTATGAAGCTTGCGATAAGCCTAACATCCTTTTCTTGCGATCTCGAGTGATCTTGATCCCAAGGACTTGCCCGGCTTCCCCTAAGTCCTTCATATCAAACTGTTTTGAAAGCCATGCCCTTACGTCTGATAACACCTTCACATCATTCCCGATGATCGAGAATGTAAATCACGATAGTACTAAGAATACCAATGCAGATTCAACACACTTTTTATACACACAACTTTCAAACTCATTTTGATCAAACTCATAAGACTTTATAACATGATCAAAACATTGGTTCCAAGCTCTGGATGCCTGTTTGAGTCCGTAAATGGACTTCTTGAGCTTACAAACAAGATGTTCTTTGTCCTTTTTCAATGAAACCTTGGGGTTGTTGCATATAGATCTCTTCGTCAAGACTTCCGTTAAGGAAATCATCTTGACATCCATTTGCCAGATTTCAAAGTCGAAATGCGCAAGAATCGATAAGAGAATACGGATGGACTTAAAGATGGCTCTTTGGCGAAAAAAGTTTCCTCATAATCGATCCCTTTTTTTACGAGTATAACCTTTTTGCCATTAGTCTTGCTTTGAAGGTTTCAACCTTCCGTCCGGTCCTCTTTTTCTCTTATATACCCACTTGCATCCAATGGGTTTGACCCCCATTAAGTGGTTCGACTAGGTCCCACATTCTATTATGAAACATAGAACCCATTTCGCTTTCATTCTTTTTTGCCAAGCGCATTCTAATCTTGGAGTGCCTCGTCATATGTCCATGGGTGCGATTCCGGGAATCAAGTCCGAGGACTCTCCTATTCCCATGAATTTCTCAAGTCGTCTAACAACCCTCCCACTATAACGAGGCTCGGCCAGAAAAACGTATCGTTTGGTATATCATCTAGCATCTGATCGAGGTTTGCCATCTAAGCTCATTTAAGGTAATCTCATACGGGTTTTCTTTGGTTCTATAGTTTTCTTCCAAAATCTAAAGTGGGTGCGGATGTCCACCTTTTGATCTTCGGAACTATAGAACATTCACCATTTTGTTCCATCGGGGTATCCTAAAAAATAGCCTTTAATTTCGATCGAGGATCCAATTTCCGGTTTCCTTATCCAACACGTGGGCGGACACCCCAAAGTTCTCATGTGTGTCTCATACTAGACTTGCTTGGGTCCACAATTCTTTGGGGTTTTGGGAACCGATTTGGATAGCACCAAGTTAAGAATGTAATTCGCTGTTTTCCAAGGCATGACCCCAGAACGACTCGGGAAGATCCGTATAACTCATCATTGATCTAACCATTTCCAAAATAATTTTGTTGCTTCGCTCTGCAAACCCCATTTTGTTGAGGGGTTCGAATGCTTGATGAGTCGGGATACAATCCCTTCATCAGATAAGTAGTTCAAAAACTCATCGCTGAGGTATTCGCCTCCACGATCAGATCGTAGAGACTTGATACATTTTTCCATATGATTCTCTGCTTGAGCCTTAAATTCTTTAGAATTTCTAAAAGGTCTCAGATTCATGCTTCATAAGGAAAATGTACCTTGAGTAATCATCAATGAAATTACTCATAACCTCCTCTTGCTTTGGTTGACATTGAACTACGTACATCTATGTGAACGATCTCTAACACTTCTTTAGCCCCATTCCCCTTGGCTCCAAATGTCATCTTGGTCATAATACCCTCCAAACATGATTCGCAGGTTGGAATCGATTCAACTTGGAGACGCTCCAGTGAACCATCTTTCACCAACCTTTGGATCCTCTTTGGATTTATATGACCTAATCTTAGATGCCAAAGAAGTGTCTCGTTCACGTCGATGAACGTTTTCTTTTCTCGAAAAGCTTGATTGATGTGTTATAGGATACATTTCGTGAGTGGTGTGCACAGTTAATTGTATAGAGATTTTCCATCAATGTCCCGTAACAGATACATTCATCATTTCAAAAATGATGTCATTCTTATTAGAAGAAACTTAGTGTCCTATAATCGAATTTTAGAAACTGAAAGTGAATTCTTTCTAAAACTGGGAACATAAAGATAATCTCAAAAAAAACTTTATCTTCAAAAGATAGGTGCACTTCTCCCATCGCTTTAATCGCTACTCATGTAGCATTGCAATGTCTCGCTACTTGCGTAATATTGCAATAATCGTTATTACCGAAGCATTGCAATATCTGCCACTTACGTAGCATTGCAATGTCTTCTACTTTCATAACGTTGCCCAGTGTGATGAGGATCTCACTCCCACTACGTTGCCGGATCATTTAGAACCCGTGAAGCCAACATGATTAGTGGATCTCGTATCAACCACCCACTTAATGAGAAGTATCGCCCGCTAAACAAGTTTCAACAACTAGTGTGTGAGAATTACCTTTCTTTTCCGTCCCCTTTTGGGGTTGGAACAGCAAAACCTCCATTGTCCTCTCTCACCGCATTTTAAGCACTTCCTCTTTGGATTTTCCTCGACTCAACAAGCATTCCTCATCTTACCATTGCCCTTGGCAATAGCAGTTTTGAGTTTTATTGCTTATGGCCTTTGGTCCTCTTCTTTATCTTGCCTACCCTTGGCCTAGAAGATGAAGACGGACCACTTGCCTTCAAAGCTTGAGTTTGGTTCCTTATCATCATTTCTCGCCGAGTCCAAAAGTTTGCAACAAATTAGCTAGCGAGGCCAAAATGCTCAAAACCTTTCGGGCAAGAGAATGAAGTACCAAATTCATCCGAGTCTCCAGATCATAACTGCGACTCGAGAATCTCAAGTTTGTTCGGGGATGGGCCATCAATTTTGAGGACTTAATCCCTTTACGGTTTTTTTCCTCCACCATTTTCAAATGACGACATACATCTCTAGCAAGGTGATCGACGAGTCCCGCATGTTTTGACTCGTCGGTTGGCTCATCGATTTTTGTTTGTCAAAATCCACTTGTGCTTTTGTGCAGTTAGGACAATTATAATTTTCCAATCAATATAGTTTCCATACATATTGTATTGACTTTAAGTAAAAAAATAACATTGGATTAAAATGTAACGACATCTTTGTGAACTAAAATAAACAACTATATGCAATAAAGACAAGTATATCACAAGGTTCGATCACATTTCATCATATTTAAAATCTCAAAAAAAAATATGAACATGCATCGCCTAACATTCAAAAGCAGTTTTAAATAAGCCACGTGGGGTGGGTCATTATTTAAACACATTCAAAGGAGTTACAAACAAGAACGATTTACAAACCTTTAATATCCAGATTAATAGTTGGCTCTTACTTGACCAATATAAAATTGGCGGGGGGACTTGGAAGTATATGCATATCAATTTTATACCTAAGTAATAACCATGATTAAATAGGATTACTATTTTGCTTTGATCGAGCCTCGTGGGGAGGGTCATCGTTGCCACTAGTAATAACCCACAATCATTAATTCGAATTCATTCATGTGAAACCTATCTTTTCGACCGTCAAGTGGGGGAATTTCTCCAAAAGAATTCACAAATAAATAAATCTTGGAGGTCAAAATTAATTCAATTTTATTATCAGGAATAAAATTGTCAATTAATTATTTAAAACATACTTAGTAATTTTGAAGTTGAGATTTTTCAATTTGGCAACCCTCATGCAAACACATTTAAACAAATTAAATAAAGCATAAGATAGCACAAATAAATCAAGCAAAAAAGAAAAAAAAAAAAATAAACATAACAAATTATCCAATTGTCATTGTTTGATTTTTCTTGGCTTGATCTTGAAGAAACACGCCTCAAATTTCTCCCCCACTTGTCTCGAACCGCCACGCTGTGGTTTGCACGCCAAGATCCGGTCGGCCATTGCCTAGGGATGTTTCGCATTTTGGGCACCCGCAAGCCTTCGACAAGCCTCGGGTGTTACAGCGATGCACGATTCACAAGATATCCGCTTGCTTCGCCCGCGTCTCGCCAGCGCCGGCTTCGGGTAAACCGGCATATACCGCCACGTTTCGATTTTGTCTTTAATTTTCGTCTTTTCGTTTCGTCTCGATCCGTTTATAATTTATTTACAAAAATAAATAAACCAGATCTAGACTAGTCTATTACATTGATCAAATCAAACAAATCCTAGTCTACTCGTGGATTTTTTACAAGGCAAAAAATAAACCGAACGACTCTAATTACATTGATCAAATCAAACAAAAACCACGGTTTATATGCGAGGCAAAAACAAAAAAATCAATTAAAAAAAATCCATGCAAAATAAAACATTAAAATCAACAATTGGATACCGCAAAACAGATCTAACGGTTCTACTATCCAATTTCAAATTTAATGTCCATTTAATTAAATTACAATTTAAAAAATTCAGATCCCAAAAAAAAATGGCTCGATACGTGGTTGTTGGGGAATGATTTGCACAGATCTATTCGTGGTGAATATTTAAATACAAATTTAATTCATTAATTATTACTAGCATGAATTAATCCTATATTAATTCAAATAATAATTGCAACAACATATCATGCATATAAAAAGCCACGTAAAACCTACGCATGCGGAATCTACGGGTTTACGTGAACGTACCTCTTGGGATGGTAGTGGCTTTGGTCGGACGGACTAACCAAGAGGACTTCTCAAGTATTCCCTTAGCCCTTGCTCGACAATCCGGTGGAAGGATACTCGCGAACAATTAACAAAAGGGAAAAATAAACTTTGTTGCACCACTTATGTGGATTTGCTAATATTTCCACAACATGGAATTGTACTTGGGAATGAACTAATCATCCCCTATTTATAGGAGGGAGGGTGAACGAAATTTGTGTGATTTTTCAATGTGGGAAAAGACTTTTCTTGGTCACCAAGAAATCTTGAATATATCTCCTATATTCTTTTTCCCATAAATAAAATATTCCACAAAAATCCCACCTCTCTATTATGGCATAAAAAAAATATAGTGTGCAAGAATCCAAGATTTGGATCTTCTTGAATTTATGAGATATTCTTGTATTTCAAGAAATACATATCTTCCATAATATCTTTTCAAGAAAATCAAGAAAATCTTTCTTGCCCTCTATTTTCAAAAATTTCGAAATCTCTCTCATGAATAACCAAGTGGGAGATTTCTTGAATTTAATGAGATAATCTTGTATTCCAAGAATACATATCTTCATTCTATAACAAAATTCAAAGAAAATCTTTCTCTTTTTATCCATAAATTTGAAAAATTAGAGGAAATATAAGCAACAATATTTATTTTATTTTAATCACCTTTAAAATTATTGGACTATATGTTGGGCTACTGGGGGCTTTTAGGAGAATTAAGATTGGACCTTCTAATGGATCTTGAATATCTAATATTGAGCCACAATATAATTCAAGCCCATAAATATTAATTAATCCCACTACATAATTAATATTGACTATCCATCTTAACCCATATTACGATCAATATGGCTCCGGTCATTATTTCCCGTGTTTAAGATTATCTAGCCCATTAATTAATTCAAGCCACTGAAATAGCTTTCCGTTAATTAATATCTTTTGTCCTTGGTCGAGGAACGGTTCAACATTATTATCCATACCGGAAACAAATTCCACTTGCAAGATTTGGTATGATAAAACTTATGAACCTCCCATGAGGGGCAAATCAAGCAAGCGCATTTGCACACGATTCTTCAGTATTAAATCTTAGCAATCACATGTGACCAATAATATTGCCCAAGATAAAAAGTATTGAATCTCTCTCTGATTCGCTACCCATGATAAGTCAAAGCAATAGTTACCAATCCCACGTGATACTATTTAAGGGACGGAGGTTAAGAAACAACGAACCACTGAGGTCTAATTCTTCCTTGTTCGGGCTCAAGAACTTATCCTCCTCAGAGGGTCCTATTCAACAAGATCATCATGCACTAAAGTGTAATCTCTTGGTCAAGACAAACCAAACGAGCCTTACACCTCAACCTTTCGCGATGGTTGTTCATTTCCATCTAGGTCGTGGAATGGCGACTTTTTAGTTACAAAGGATCGCTAATTTGATCTTCCGTGATCCGGTATCACTAAATTAACTAAATGTAACACGCATTTAATTATTGAACAGCTTATGCAAAGAAATATATATAACATTCAATCATATTTAAAGCATCAGTGATAAACAATTTATTTCAGTAAGTAAGTCTGAGAATTCAGTTTAGATTATACAAAGTAAAAGCATACTTTTCAGTATAATCCCAACAGATCTGCGCTTCCACGTTCTTTTTCCATCTAGGGTATTTCTTTCCTGGTAACGTGAATCTGGAGTTTTCAATTTTTTCTTCCTCGCGATCTATAAGTTTTTCCTTCTTTTCCCTGGTTCTTCCTTTTCCTTTTCTCTCTTTCTCATCCTGACAAATTTAGGACATGTTCTTTTTCCTCTTGATTTTCTGGGGCAGTTTTTCAGATCTTTCTGCACTCTGCTCACGTTGTTCTTTAAATGTAATCTTGAACTGAGGAATTTTTTTCGCTGATTTTTGTTCATATAGTAATACTCGTTTGTCCATAGCGTAACACTCTTTTGTTCATGTAGTAACACATCAAGTTGTTCTTTAAATCTGTAATTTTGGACTGGGAATTTCTTTTCGCGATTGTACTGATTTTGTTCATGTGGTAACACGTTTTTCTTTATAGGGTAACATTTTTTTGTTCATTAGTAACACTTATTTTTTAAGTAATATATAATAATGTATACATGTCGTAATACTATGTGAATACTCTTGATGTGTTACCATATGAAAAACGATGTATTACCTTATGTTCTAATATGTGTTATGTAAGATATGAAGTTATTTCAATATAACAATACAGTAATACTTAAGTATAGATGTAGTAACCCTCACACATATATGTAGTAACATTCTATAAATATATATTTGTTCGCCCAAATGAACCTCATAACCATTGCGCGCGCCCGACCCGACCCGTGCCCGATCCGCTATCGACCTGTAATTTTTTTTAAATTTTTACCTTAATTGTGATGTATTGCACATATCACTATTCTGCAATATTTCACAAGAGTCCTACTCGATAAGGTTAAGTCTTGTATACATCCAAGTGCACCGTACACTTATAATGTATTTTAAAATTATGCAACTTATTATACTGAAAGATGCAACTTTTTTTACACTGAATCGTACAACTATTTTTCCATATTAATAGTTGCACGGTTTAGTATAAATAAGTTACATATTTTAATATAAAAAGTTTTACGATTTTAAAATACACTATGAGTGCACAGTACGTGCACCTAGATGAATACAAGACTTAGCCCAATAAAAAATTATGGGATTGAATCTATTTAAATTTAACCAAAATTATTAAATTGTTTGTGGTTTCTCTTAAAAGTTGTACTATTAGATTTATATACGATTAAAATATTATACCCTTTGAAGCTAGCTAATATATATATATATATATATATATATATATATATATATATATATACTAGAATAAGGCAAACCTTGAGTACGGTTGAACCTAACTGATTAAATGAAAAGGAAGAAACATTAATGAAGCATGCATGCATGTATATATATAAAAAGAGGGTTAATTTATTTGCCTCTCAAACCACAACAAAATCAACTAAACCACATAACAACAATATTTAAATTCAAATGGCGTCACTCAACCGCATCTCCGCCCTTGTCCTGGCCACTGTCCTTCTCTTCTCCACCGCAAAACCCTCATCGGCTCAAATCATCAACGGCCTCACCGTGGCCGGCCGTCTCTGCTGCACTCCCACCGGAAACTGCCCGGTCAACGGCACTGGAGTCATGTCCGCGCCATTTCACCTGGACTGTAACTACGACGGTAGGTACGTGTCAGTTGGGTTGAGCGTGACCAAAAAGACGGGATCATTCAACATAACCGTTCCGACTACAAAAGAGTACAGCTTTGAGCGTCAGAGTTCAACTTCCATTGTCGGCGGCCTCCAACTGCTCGGCGCTTTCTCTGACCACCGGCGCCGCCCTTTACTCCGGCCTTAAATCCATTGGCGTCGGGAACACCGCCCCTGTTGGGACCCGTTCGCAACGCCACTATAACGGGGTTTGTCAGGATAACGGGGAGTACTTAATTAATAAATAAATTATAATCTCATGTATGAATAAACGAAATGCTGCAAGCAAGCTTTTGCATTGTCCCTCTTTTTTAAAATAAATATAATCTTAAACGTATATGTTAATTGTTATGTATCCTTGTATATGCACCGTGGGGGTGTTCAGCGTGAATCGCACCTAGTTAGTGTGAAATCGCACGCACAAAGCCTTTAGGAGAGAGATATATCACCGGTGGATGTTTTTTCGGAAAAGCACCGCTGCTTTTTTCCTCTCTTGAACAGCTTCGTGAGAGGGTTCAGCGTGAATCGCACCTAGTCAGTGTGAAATCGCACGCATAAATCCTTTTGGAGAGAGAAATATCACCACTGGGTGTTTTAAAGAGAGAGAGATTGGTGTTTTAGAGATATAATTAAAAATAGGGGTTGGGTGGGTGGCGTTTATTATTATTAATGTTAAATGTAAAAATTAAATAAAGGGTATCATTGGTAGTTTAAGCAAAATTAAACAGTAAATTGGGTTGGTTGTAATGAACCTCTAAAACATGTTGGCAATTGGGTAAAAATAGTGATTAGGTAAAAATACAGTGAGCTAAAATTATGTATTTTCCAAGTATAAGGATTAATAAGTGCGCGCTTAGAAAAAAAACTACTAAAATTTAAAGAAGAAACAAAGATAAGATGACATTCAAAATGGAATGTAATAGTGATCCTCAATCTCAATTAATAACAAACAAACTCAACATTAAATACGAAGAACAAGAATATGAAAAACTTTATATATAGTGTGGTGAAATAATTAATAATATTCTTCTAGGGGTAATTTATGCGATCCACATTTTAGCACTCTTTCACGTAATATATTTGTAAAAAAAAAAAAAACATTTACCTTCTCAGCTTTTTTAGAAAAGTACTGCAATGACTAATTTAACTCCATGTTAGCAAATTAAAATTTAATATAGTAATTATATATCATGATCGATTGCAGAAATGATTTTACCTTGTTAATAAGGGAGATATAGTATGGCTTCACTTCTTCATCTCTAGGGTTTGATCGCCGTGGCGCAGCGCTAATCTGCTCAAAATTGGAGTGTGGTGGCAGTGGTGGCGGCGATGATGGCGGAGGATTTAGGGTAGCATCGTTCTAATCTGCTTAAAACCTGGGAACTGAGATTCTTACCCCATAGTAGCAGTCCTCCACAATTGATTTTGTTAATGGGTATGTATATTGACTTCAAATTGAATGGGGGTGTTAAAACTCTATTAGCCTTTCGAAAAATAGATCGAATGAAATAGACTTCGTGTTACATTTTCGATTATCAATGTGATGTGTATGACCATTAAAAAAATTTATGTGTATATGCAATGTTTTATATTTGTATGCAATATTTTTAGTGTATATGTAATATATTTTTTAACAATGCATTTTTTCAGACATATATGCATTTTTATCTTGAACAATGCAATTATTTTTAGTGCACTATGCATTTTTTGTTGGACGTGGGCATTTTTTCTGGGATCGAAATAGCAAGTTTTAAAATATTTTAATTTACAAAAAACTTGGATCTAAAATAATTTAATTTTGGATATTAATATTAATTAATAAATTTAAAAGAATCAACTAAAATGGAGAAATTAAAAAAAAAAAAACTGTGTAAGTTAATATTGTTTTTTTTTTATGAAAAATGAGAAATAAAAAATTTATTATTAGTTAAATTGGGGCCACCTAAAAAATTTGGGACTGTAAAAGACAAAACATAAAAAAGTAAGAAAACAATAAATTTTTCAAGCGGTCAAATCAATCAATTATCACATTTTCTCTAAACACAATTAGGATAAAATTAAGTGCAAAATAGAATATTTACCACAAATTTTTGTAGTGGATAATAATTTTTATATTGACTTGTACCCAATAATAAATTTTAATTATAAATTGTACCAATTAGTTCTTCCCCCAATTTTAAATTGGAGCAAATGACAGTGGCTTTGATCACTAAAATTATTTATTTAAAATAAAAATAGGCATAAGCGCCTGTGTTCCTTATTAAAAGCACAATGGGGAAGAAAATTGAGGGGGCCTTGATTTAAATTATTTTGTATAAAAATGGACATGAGGTAATTGTAGTGTTTAACGAGAATAAAAGATAATTAATATAATAATTTTATCATATTTTTTATAGAGTAATGAGATTAAAAATAATGTAATTATTATTTTATTTTAATTACCTACATATAATCATTTTCCTCCCATTAGTTTACTACTCCTCAATCAAGAATTAATTTGTATTAGTAATAGTGATAGTGGTGCACAAAACTAAATTAATTGATATATTTTATTTTGATTAATTGGAATTTCTTGAGGTAATTATTAGATTGGTTAATATTTGGCATGGTCGATTTTGTGGCTTTAAATGGGCCTAACATTATTTAAGAAGGATGGATATGGTTGGATTGTGAAAGTTAAAGGTTCGAAGCGAGACGGCTGAATTGGGCTACAGTCACTTTTTCATGGGTCTACCGGCAAGCTCCATTAGCAATCAAAATTATACTACTCTCACTTTTTTTTTTTATATTTACGAACTCTCCTGTGAAATTTGTTCGTAATATGAAATTGATATTATAACATTTATAAATTAATATTATTATTTTTATAAATTAATATCAATAATATTTGATACTATGATCTTACCTTATTTGTGTAATAATATCAATTGATAAATATAATGATATTAATTTGTAATTGTAATGATATAAATTTTATATTATGAACAAGATTCACGTGATACTTACTCATTTATATTATGCAAAACAGATACTCATTTTCAAATGGTTAAAAAATTTGTGAAATTATCTCGAGGATCTTATTGTGTGAGATGAAACTTCATTTAACATATTATATAATTGTTAAACCTAACCAAATTCTTAGATGGGGCACTAATAGAAAGTAGAAGCTATAAATATTTATGTCTCACGAAGTTAGGCAATTTTAGTTTGGGGCAGTTGGCGGCTTTGATCATTGAATTTATAATAAAAGTCATTCGCGATCTCATGTTATTTAAAAAATAAAAAGAGCTCAAGTCCGAACTTGTCGAAAGTTGTATAATTATTTTTTATAATTATTTCTTTAACACTACGTATATTTATAATTTAAAAACATGCGCATTATTAAACACGTGGCAGTCTAGTCACATGACCCGCATACGGAAAGTCCCAAATTTTTTCGACGAAATGACGTAATTTTAAATTTTTCAGTGGACTTCGAACGTAAATTGGGCATTGTAAAAATTATTAGACTAAATCGATGACAAAAAAAATTATGAGATTGAATCTATTCTTGTTCTACGCTCACCAATAGTGGAGTCCCTCGTTCTCTCCCTCTGACTGTCTACGACACCCCTTGATTTTTGTTTAGCCTTTTGTGGTGTCGGCAGTTTCTACAATCAATTTGCAATATTATTTAGAACGACAAATAAGATAATGAACTTTAATAACATATATTTACCTTCATGGTGAGAGAGACCAAGTTGCTCGGCCATTCGATGAAGTGTCCGACCGTTGTTCCGATTGTGACGGCATCATCTAATTGTTTTGGCACCGGTGAATCCTCTTGTCCGACTACGGGTACATCGAGTGTGACCCTCACGAAATCAGGAGTGAGGGGACGACCATGAATCGGCGGCGCTAGGGGAGGATGGCGGCAAGGGGGCAGGTGGCGCGCGACGGCAGGTTGGAGGAGGAGGGCGACAACGCGCACTAGAGGGAAGAGGAGGGCGACGACTGCTGGTTCGATTTGAGGGGGAGGGAGGAGATTAATGGTTCCATTTGGGGGAGAGGGAGGAGGAGGGCGACGCTAGCTGGTTCGATTTGAGGGAGATAATGTTGCTGGTTCGATTTGGGGGTGTAAATATTAAATTTAAACTATTGGACAGCGGTTCGAAACCGCTGTCCAATGTGGTTTCTTGGACAACAGTTCAAAACCGCTGTCTAAGGGCATTTGCACAGCTGTTCGAAACCGCTTTCTAAGTTTTGTACTTGGACAGCAGTTTTGAACCGCTGTCCATTTTTTATTTTTTTTAATTAAAACCGCTCTTTAAGCTATATTTTGGAGAGCTGTTTGAAAAAAAAAAGGTTGTCCAAGTGGAGTTGTGCAAGCTTAAATGTGTAGTAGTGATTTTAGGCTAAAATTATGAGATTGTTTGTGATCGTTTTGAGTAATTTTGAGCGACCTCCGACGGTTTGGGACTAAATTATATCAAATTGAATACAAAATTGATAATAAGACACTACAAGAAAATAGAGCACTGCCTAGGAAATTTTTTATTATTTTTTCAACATGCCTACGAAATTTCCAACGAATACAATTTCGTCCTTAAATAATAAGGTTTGCCTACGACTTTCCTACAAATTTTTTTAATTATATAGGCTATTTTTAAATTACAAATATAATTGCCTAGGAAATTATTTGTGTAGGTAAGTTTGCCTACGAAAATTACAAATGTGTAGGTAGATTGCTTGTAGGTAATTTGTTTGCCTAGAAAATTGTTTTTGTAGGTATTTTTTTCAAAGATTATTCTAAAAATTAGTAGGCAAATCGTAGGCAATCCTCACTTTTTAGGGACCAAATTATTTTCGTAGGCAAATTTTGTAGCCATTTAAATATAATTCTTCATTTTTTTGTAGTGAGAGACTATTTCAATAAAAGTGCAAAATTATGAGATTATTTTGGTTTAAATTTCAACTAATATATTTATATACGATTAAAATAGTATATATTTTCACTACTACACATTTGAGCTTGGAGAGCTCTACTTGGACAGCCCTTTTTTCGAATAGTTTTCCAAGTGGTCCCTTGGAGAGCGGTTCTATTAAAAAAAAAAAAATAGTGGTTAAAAATAGCTGTCCAAGTTCAAAGCTTAGACAATGGTTTATAAATCATTGTAAGAAAGACTTGGAGAGCGGTTTTGAACCGTCTAAAATAAAGTTTTGGAGAGCGGTTCATAACCGCTCTCCAAGTGATTTTTTTTTTTGTAAAGCTTGTATCTATTATTCTTTATAGTGATTTCCTCAGAATACATTATTCTTTCTCCTTCCTTGGGAGAAACTTTATATCTGCAATTAATTAGTCATTCTTTTCAAATATAGATTAATTAGCCATTCTTTTCAATTAATTAGCCAATTATTTCTCATCAGTACTCATGTGTTTGTCTTTCTTTTTTTACTTTGCAAAATAACAAACTTTATGCCAGTTCTTGTTTGTTATATGATGTACCATTTATTCTAACATGTCACAGTATTGAACTAATGCACATTACACTATAGAAAACTAACTCCATATTGTTTAATTAACATCCCTCTTGATATGAAAAAGAAATTAGCTCCATTTCCACCAATGAGATTTCTCTAATTTTTGGGTCCCATAATTTTCAGTTGAACCTCTTGATATCCATATGCTATTAACAAAAGTGAGTCTTAGGTTTCATACTACTTCTAACCGTCTATTACTATTAAATATTATATTTATTTTATATTATATTACTATTACATATAATATAGTGGTTAAAAAATTAATTGTGTCCTCATTAACTCAACTTTAATATGAAAAATATAAAACTGCTCCCTCTCTTTCTCACTTAACATAAATAATAAATACACACTCTCTCTATATATAAAATCTGAATTAATTTAATATATAGCCGGAATGAATATACATTTATATATTCAATAATGAAATGATTTTGCACATTGTCTAATGAATTGTTTGTATTCAGTTGTTTGTTATATTAAATTTGTACAATGCACAAAAAAAGGGGGGGGGGGAGGATATAAAATATAGGATTGTTTTTTATGTTTAATAGTTTTTTTTTTTTTTTGTGTTTGTACGTTGTTCATATTATATCCTTCATTGTTAATTGACTTGAATGGTATATAAAAAGATATTTTTCTGCAATATTTTTTTTCACATGTGCAATTATTCAATATTTTTTCCACATTTGCAATTATTTTACGAAGTTCAGTTTCTAAATTTCTTACTCCCTCCGTCCCCCAAACATATGCTTAGAGGGTTAAAATAGATTTTACGATAACGTAGATTAAGTCCATTTATGAATAACATAATTGATTGTGAGTACAGTATAATGATAACTTGAGTAATTAAGTGATTCTTGGACGATAAAGATAAAAAAAATATGTCCATAGATATACTTAATCTACCTTTCCATAAAATATGTTTCAACCTTCTGAGCATACTTTTGGGGGACGGAGGGGGTATATTATATTTCCTCCTCAATAAATCAATGTTATGTACAAATTTTTTGAAGATAGTGTTCAATTTTTTTTCCGTATGTGAAACATGTGCACTATTTTGTTTTTATGAATAGAACAAGTTTTCACAAAATAAATAAAAAAACTGCACATAAAAAAGAATTGCGTGCAAAAATTTTGTGAGAGATGTATAATTTTTTTCCATCTGTTCAACATGTGCAATAATTTGTTCTTACGAATAGAACAAGCGTGCACAAAAATAAATAAAAGAATTGCACATACAAAAAAATTGTAGCAATATTTTTTATGGGTAATGTTTAATTTATTTTTTTCATAACAATTTTTTTTTTCATATGTACACCGTGTGCAATATTTTTTTTCTTATAAATAGAACAAATTTGCACAAAAATAAATTAGAAATTGCAGCAATACTTTTTATGCATATGTACAGAAAAATTAATATGAAGATGCCCGGTAAATTAATCTCCAATGAAATTTTTTATAGCTTTTTAATTAAGCAAACAATGAACTCTATAATTTTTAAGAAATAAATTATATCTAACATTGATGAAAAAAAATGAAGGGCCGGGAGCTCGTTATCCAGAGAAATATATGTGAAAGAAAATTTTAGAAGTTATAACTTTTAGTACTAGAGGTTATTTTTGTACATTTATAATCTATTTTGTATTGAATTGCATTTTTTTTTTCTTTTTTTTGGGCTAATAGTAAACAGTAAAAGGCCATTTTACTCAAAAATATTTGAGATGAAATTTGAAATTCATATTTCTAAATAACCAAGTAAATTATCAGGAAAGTAATGAATGTGTCTTGTGTCTAAGTTGCTCTAATTAGAATTAGTTTTGGGAATCTTGTCCATTAGATTGCATCCCTTCAAAATTGTAATTGGGTTACCTGGTATTTTCACGTGTTCAATCTTGTATCGGGATTAGAGTACCCCTTGTACTTTGGGAATAAATTCATTTTTACCTTTTAAAAAAATACTCAATTTAGTTTTTAAATATCAAAAGTATAAGCTCTTAAAAGTATCTCACGAAATGAGATTAGTTGGACGATCATGCATGGCCTCTTATTATAATACAATTGTAATTAAGTGCTGAATAAAATATTGTGGAACATTTCGGTGAATCGGAACTTGCAATTGCATCATTCAATCGATGCAATTTTATTTAAAAAAATCAACCAAATTGCTTTTTTATATTTTTTCACGAGTAGTAGGAAAAAATGGTTGAAAAATATTAATTTACGTGATGAAAATTATCTACACACCTGATGATAAGAATTAGTTGTAATTTGAAAAAGTATGAGTACAATATGAACTGATACATTTCTTAATATATATTATTAATTAATACTTCAAATTAATTGGATCAAAATTGAGTTAAAATTGTATAATGAGTTGCACGGTGAAATTGGTATGCAAAAATCATTGACTGCGGTGGCTACCTATATTGCTGAAAAATAGGTCATTATCCATGCCTTGAAAAGCTCGCATGAATAAAAGGTGGTAGATCACATGCACTACAATTCAAATGTATTTTTGATACATACAATTTTTTGTATTAAAATATATAATTTTGCATTAAAATGTCAATAAAATATATTTTATGTTTCAATATAAATAAATTGTCCATTTTAAAAGTGCATTTGGATTGCATGGTGCACCTTGTTATATAATTCATGTCACTTCCTTCATTCTAATTTAGAGAAAAAAAAGTTTTTTGATCCTATAACTTATCTACTGTACATTTTTTGTCCCAAAAAATTTAACTGTTCAATTCTAATCTCATATCTAAATTGATTGTCCAATTTTTGTCCCATTTTTATCGAAAAATCGCGAACAACGCCGTTTTGAAGACGTATAAGTCACGTGCCGGTAAAATTTGGGGGTTCTCTATACCCTCGATGACATGAACACTGACTATTTTTTTTAATCAATTAAACTATACATGTGTAAATAATCCAATAAATTTAATCAAAACTAAAATTTAAAATCTGTAAATGTAAGAATTGCTAAATTTTACCGGCACATGACTGGCATGAGACCAAAATTTTACCGGCACATGACCGACACATGAATTGCTAGATTTTTCGGTAAAAATTGGATCAAAATTGGACAATCCATTTAATGGTGGGACTAAAATTGGACATTAAATTTTTTTGGGACGAAAAATGGACAATGCATAAATTATGGGACCAAAAAATTTTTTTTCTCTTCTGATTCATTACTGGTCTAAGGTGATTCTTCAACTGATTATGTCACTCCATTGACTCTTTGTTGGAATTTTTGAACACCAGTGATTGACTTATAATAGAGACGGAAAATAAAAAAAAGAATAAAATAGAAAAACTGAAAAATTAGAATTAATACTTTTCAGTTGTAAAATTAATCATTATCATTATCATTATCATTATTATTTATATTAAAAAGTGGCTACCATTTTTGAAATATTTTTGGACCATTCTACCCTTTAATACTTTAAATGTGCAAATTAGATCCCTAAATATCCCCTAAACCGTATTCTACTATTCTTTCATTATTATTGCAAACTCAATTTGAAGGGAAGCGAATCGACTAGATAGGCGTCGATGACGGGTCGATGGAGGGGAAGGGTCTTGAGGGAGGGGAAGCCGCGGCGGCGAACGACGACGGCTCGATGGATGGGTCTGTAGATCGGTGAGACGTTTAGGGAACACTTGAGGGAGAAAAAGGTTTTACGGCTGCAGATCGGACGACGACAACTCGAGGGAGGGGATGAGGCGGCGAACGAAGACGGCTCGAGAGAGGGAATATGCGGCGGCGGCTGTAGATGGGTGGGACAACGAGAACGCTCGACGGGGAATACGGTTTGCGAGCGCTCGAGATCCGTTTGGTAAATCACATTTAATTTAATTTGTTGGAACTTCTTTTAATCCTTTTTGTGTCAATAATGACTATGGAGACATATTGATTCATCATCAAATTTTGAAATAGAGTTTTTGAATGCAAAACATGAACATCTTCAATTCAAGAGAGAAGTATAGCTCTTACGTCTGTTTCAATGCATTTTTTAATTTCATTAAGTATTATGATATATCATTGCTAAATAATTGCTGGCTAAATTTCTCCAGAACAATCAGTGATATTTGATTTGTGTTATTGCGGGTCTTAATATAGTAAATGGTAATATTGCATATTAAAATGCATTTATCTGATTATGTTTCGAATCGTTAATACATTCTGAAATGCCTAATTCTGAAAATTATGTTTCGAATCGTTAATACATTCGGAAATGTATATACTTTCTGTGGATCCATGTCCACTTTTTGAGAATGAATTTATAGTATTTTTGTTTCATGATTTTTCTATACTCATTTTTTTTTTAATTCCTACAGTTTGCGTTAGCTAAGGTTGAAAGAAGAAATAATATGCCTCTCCATGAAGGTATCATTTTTAATCTATCTTGCAAGATAAGGGTTTTGTATTTGAATCTATATATGGTTTCAAGTTTTAATTTTGCTTTTTCGTAACGATGCTGTCCCGATTATGAAGGGGTATAAAATTCTTGATGCCACAAATATTTTTGTCACCATATGCAAGGTGAGTAACTATAAATCTTCATAGGTTTTTTAATGTTTTTGTTATGGTTTCAAACTTTTAATTTGCTTATTGAATCCTTGGAGCCACGGTACACTAATTTCACCATTTACAAGGTAAAAAGTAAATTCCTTGATTTTCCTTTTATATCATCATCACGGGTTCTTAGTGTTGTTTTCGTTTTTGCTTTTCTAAAGTGAAGCTTCAAATAATCAAGGTTAGGTATTGATATAATTATTCTTTTGCGTTGTTTGTACATGATACAAAAATTGCTTATCATTTGTTATTTGTTTTTTATTGCATATGTAATCCCTTAAAATTTATTAGTCGTATTTTAGTTAGGCCTCTCATTCTGTATATTTTTCATGGACTATGATATTCTTTTGTTGTTAGGATAAATTTGTTCTATGGGAGTTTAGTATATTGGTTCAGAGAAAAGAAGATTAAAAGTTGATGATAGTTTTGTTGCTGAATTTTTTGTATTCTATGTCTCTTTGAAATAGTTTTTTTTTTGTTTTCTACAGCAACACCAGACATTAAATTAGCCTGAAGATGATCGGTGAAAAATGAAGGTGATTTTTTTTTCTCTTTAGTGATTCATCATGAATGAGCGTTTAATTTTGTGTTTTAATTAGAGTCGTTACTTGTGCATATGATGTGAAATTTGATTGTGCAAAACTCATCCTTGCAAAATTAGATGGGAATTGCAAATATTAAGATGGATAAATGTATAGCAGTACTACTTATTATAGACCTAAAAGACATTTTTTTAATAGTGTATACTTTTCTGGCTATAATGAAGTTGTGAAGAATAAATGAATAATACTAGATTCGGTGAGTAAGAGTTTGGGAGAGATATGCCTTTTGCTATTCTTGGAAGATAAAAAAATTGTGGATAGTAAATTCAGATCTATGTATCCCTAATCCCAGTTTTTGTTTGGTGTTATCTAAATGTGGCTTCAAATTTACAGGAGTGCCAGTAATTCTGGATTTTGTTAAAATTCTACATCATATCTCTCTGAGAGGAATCAATACATCCGCCCAAAAATGCAACAAATAGACAAAGTAGAATACTAGAACTGTTGATTGCCCTACACAAAGATGGGTCGACTGCCATAGAAGTCCATCAAATGGAGGAGCAATGCTCATTGACATCACTTCAATCATATATTGAGCATATTACAAGCTTCTTGGTATGTAAATCATCAGTTTTCAGAGTCCTCTATTTTATGTGCTTTTGTAAATGTTTTGTTGTGACGTCATTTGTGTTGTCTGCATTTTCTAATTATTATTAAATGCTTATCAATAAATAAAATATTAGATGGGAAAATGATAAAATTTATTTCCAAAGAAGAAGACACTCCTCTGTCATTGTATCTAAAAACTTTAACCGATGGTCATAACAGTACGAACTCAAATTATTCCATCAGACTTTTTATTTTATGTTTTGACTTGTCCGTTCTTATGTTACGAGCTTCACTTCTCTTTCATGTGTGCTTAACTTTATCCTGCATTTGCAAATATGAGGATTTAATATGATTTTCCTGTCGATTCCTTTGTAGTAACACCATATCTTCATGTCAGAATCATTGATGTCCACTCTAGCCACCTTGCGGAATATTGTTTGGTCTTGGCTGATATATTTTTATTCAATTTTGTTGGTTATATAAGTAAAAGGGATCAAAATTTTTGGGGTGATTGACCTCAGTTTTTAGTTGATCTTGGTTGATAAGAAATAAAAGAATTTTACGACTGTTAGGGATTCTCTAGAGGAGGTGCAGATACGAATTAAGAATAGAGTTGCTTTGTGGATTTCAAATCATAGAATATAAATAAGTTAAAACACTTATTTGAATGATTGAGCAAGCAGTAATCATGCTTCAGTATCTTTTCTGTACATTTTATGGCAATCCATATTTTACCCAATATATCTCTTAATGCACTTCTCAATGGTGCTTCCTCACTAGAATAAGTTTTATTTTTTGTTGCCCAGATATCTGTTGCTGCTAGAATCCGCAATGCCCCGGCTTATGCTACACACATTTTTAAAGCAGCACGGTTTCCTTTATGTGCATACTCCTGTTATCACAACCAGTGATTGTGAAGTGCTGGTTAGATAATCCACGTTGCAACAATAATGATGCAGATGTTGGGGTTATACTGGAAAGTATGTTTTTACTTTGTATAACCAAATTGAATTTCTGTCTTATTTACTGAAATAAATTATTTATCACTGATGCTTTAAATATTATTGAATGTTACATATATTTCTTCGCATAACTCATTCAATAAATAATACGTGTTACATTGTAGTTAATTTAGTGATACCAGATCACGGAAGATTAAATTAACAGTCTCCTTGTAACTAAAAGTACACCGTTCACGACCTAGATGGAAATTAACAATCCATCGTGAAAGTTGAAGTGTAAGGCTCAAATTGGTTTGTCTTGACCAAGAGATTACACTAGTGCATGACTGGTCCACTGAATAGGACCTACAAGAGGATAAATTCTTCAGCACTGAACTAGGAAGAATTAGGCCTCAGTGGTTCGTTATTTCTTAATCTTTCGTCCCTTAAATAGGATCGTGTGTGGTTAGTAATTATTGTTTTGACTTATGATGGGTAGAGAATCAATGAGATTCAATACTTTATATATTGGGCAATGTTATTGGTCACATGCGATTGCTAATATTTAATACGAAGAATTGTGCGCAAGTACGCTTGTTCGAGAGTCCTCGGACTTAGTCCCCGGTCAAGATGAATCAGACCCATGGACGTACAACGAGGCAATCCAAGACAAGGATGAGGTTTCTTGGCAAAACAAAGAATGGAAGTTTAAATGGGTTCTATGGATCATAACAGAGAGTGGGGAGCTAGTCGAACCACTTAATGGGATCAAAAACACATTGGTTGCAAGTGGGTATACAAGAGGAAAAGAGGACCGTGATGCGGGAAGGTGGAAACCTTCAAGGCAAGGCTTGGGCAAAAAAAGGTTATACTCTTAAAGAAGAAGGATCAACTATGAGGAAAACATTTTTCACCAGAAGAATGCTCAAGTGCATCCGAATTCTCTTATCGATTGTTAAGATCTCGACTTTGAAATCGGCAAATGGATGTCAAGGCTTTCCTTAACGAAAAGTCTTGAAGAGGAAATCTATATGCAACAACCCCAAGGCTTCATTGAAAAAGGCCAAGAACACCTAGTTTGTAAGCTCAAGAAGTCCATTTACAGACTCAAACAAGCATCCAAAGCTTGGAACCAATGTTTTGATCAAGTAATAAAGTCTTATGGGTTTGATCAAAACGAGTACGAAAGTTGTGTGTACAAGAAGTGTGTCGGAACTGCATTGGTATTCTTAGTATTATACGTAGACGACATTCCGCTCATAGGGGACGATGTAAAGGTGTTGTCAGATGTAAGGGCATGGTTTTAAAAACAGTTTGATATGAAGGACTTAGGGGAAGTCGGGCACATCCTTGGGATCAAGATCACTCGAGATCGCAAGAAAATGATGATAGACTTATCACAAGCTTCATATATAGACACCGTTTTGAAGCGATTCAGCATGCAGGATTCCAAGAAAGAGTTCGTACCTTTCAGACATGGAATACATATATCCAATGAAATGTGCCCTAAGACACAAAAAGAGATAGATGACATGAAAGGCATTCCTTATGCTTCGGCTATCAGAAGCCTTATGTATGCAATGTTGTGTACGAGACCAGATATTTGCTTTGTCGTTGGCATGATAGCGAGATATCAAAGTAATTCGGGAAAAGAGCATTGAACGGCTGTTAAGAACATTCTGAAGTATCTGAAAAGAACTCGGGATAGAATGTTAGTTTATCAGTCAGATAGTCTAATCCCCACCGGTTACACGGACTCGGATTTCCAATCAGACTTAGATTCCAGAAAATCTACTTCCAGTAGTGTGTTTTGCATGGGGGGAGGAGTCATGACATGGAGAAGCGTTAAACAGAAATGCGTCGCCGATTCTAACATGGAAGTCGAATATGTAGCTGCTTGCGAGGCAGCGAAAGAAGCGGTTTGGCTCAAGAACTTCCTAGTGGACTTGGATGTAGTTCCGAATTTGCCCTGCATAATCACTGTTTATTGTGATAATGCCGGAGCAATTGCAAATTCAAGGGAACCAAGAGCCCACAAGGCCAGCAAACACATTGAAAGGAAATACCATCTTATACGAGAAATCGTTAAGAGATGAGATATAGAGGTGACAAAGATCGTGTCAGAAGACAACCTAGCGGATCCATTCACAAATGGTCTGCCTCAGAACACATTCGAGAGACATGTGGAAGGATTGAGTGTCAAGACCGTTGTCAATCTGCTTTGAGTATAAGTGGGAGATATTATTAGGTTCGTGTTGGTGACATTAGATGTCACGCATTAGGAACTACACGAGACATGCTGTAGTATACTTAAAAGCAGACTTTTAGTATAATTGGGAGATTGTTGGGGTTATACTGAAAAGTATGCTTTTGCTTTGTATAACCAAACTGAATTTCTGTCTTATTTACTGAAATAAATTATTTATCACTGATGCTTTAAATATCATTGAGTGTTACATATATTTACTGCATAACTGTTCAATAAATAGTACGTGTTACATTGTAGTTAATTTAGTGATATCAGATCACGTAAGATTAAATTATCAGTCCCTTGTAACTAAAAGTACACCATTCACGACCTAAATGGAAATGAACAATCCACCGTGAAAGGTTGAAGTGTAAGACTCAGATTGGCTTGTCTTGACCAAGAGATTACACTAGTGCATGACTGGTGCATTGAATAGGACCTACAGGAGGATAAATTCTTCAGCACTGAACTAGGAAGAATTAGACCTCAGTGGTTCGTTATTTCTTAATCTTCGTCCCTTAAATAGGATCGTGTGTGGTTAGTAATTATTGCTTTGACTTATGACGAGTAGAGAATAAATGAGATTCAATACTTTATATCTTGGGCAATATTATTGGTTACATGCGATTGCTAAGATTTAATACGAAGAATCGTGTGCAAGTACGCTTGTTCGATTTGCCCCCTTGGGAGGTTCATAAGATTTATCATACCAAATCTTGCAACTGGAATTAGTTTCCGGTATGGATAATAATGTTGAACCGTTTCTTGACCAAAGACAAAAGATATTAATTAATGGAAAGTTATTTCAGTGGCTTGAATTAATTAATGGGCTAGATAATCTTAAACACGGGAAATAATAATCGGAAGCCATATTAACAGTAATATGGGTTAAGATGGATAGTGCAATATTAATTATGTAGTGGGATTAATTAATATTTATGGGCTTGAATAATATTGTGGCTCAATATTGATAATTCAAGATCCATTGGAAGGTCAAATCTTAATTCTCCTAAAGGCCCCTCAAGTAGCTCAAACATAAAGTCCAATAACTGAAAAATGTGTTTAAAATAAAATAAATTTTTGTTGCTATTTTTCCTAAAATTTTCGAAAAATATAAATAAAAGGGGAGAAAGATTTTCTTTGAATTTTGTTATGGAATGAAGATATGTATTCTTGGAATACAAGATTATCTCATTAAATTCAAGAAATCTCCCACTTGGTTATTTATATTATAATCTTCGAAAATAAAGAAAAAGAAGGAAAATAAAGATTTTTTTGATTTTCTTGAAAATATATTATGGAAGATATGTATTCTTGGAATACAAGTATATCTCATAAATTCAAGAAGATCCAAATCTTTGAATCTTTATCCTCTTTTTTCGAAAATTCCATAACAAATAAGAGAGTGAGATTTTTATGGAATATTTAATTATGGAGAAAAAAAGAATATATTGGATATATATTCAAGATTTCTTGGAGATCAAGAAAGAGATTTTCTCTCCCTTTTTTCATGAAAAAATTGGCCAACACCTCTTATAAATAGGGGATGATTCTTTCATCCCCAAGTGCAATTCCATGTGTTGGAAAAAATTAGAAATCCACAAAGGTGAGACAATATATAATTTATTTTTCCTTTTTGTTAATTGTTCGCGAGCATCCTACCACCGGATTGACAAGCAAGGACTTGAGAATACTTGGGAAGGTCTTTTGGTGTGTTCGTGTCAACGAAGTCCATTGTCATTCCAAAAGGTTAGTTCACGTAAACCCGTAGCAATTCCGTATGCGTAGAATTTATGTGAACTGTTTATATGCATGATTTGTTGTTGAATTATTATTTGAATTAATATATGATTAATTCATGCTAGTAATAATTGTTATAAATTAAATTTATATTTAAATATTCATCCCGAATAGATTACATTTTTAACCCGATTTTGCATATTTGAATTACATTTTTATTATAAATATTTTATGAATAATAAATTATATAATAATAAAAAAACTAAGTAAAAAAAATATTTAAATATTATTAATTATTGTACATAAAAAAATTCTTTCAGTCCTCTAAGTTCGCGGGACTAACACTAGTTTATATATATATATATATATATATATATATATATATATATCTTAAAATATTTAAAGGTTGATTATGTGCTAGAAACTCCTAGTTTTCAAAATTTAAACATGTTTATAACATAACATAACTTCTTTATATCTGGATTCTAAAATATGTATTCCATGTAAATTTCATAATTTAATTCAAAGATCAAAGAGTTCAACATGATTTTTTTATGTTATAAGATGATTATTAAAGAATAAATTGTTGAATACTCCCTCCGTCCCGGAACATTTTGCACAGTTATTGTTCCACTCGTGTTTTAGTAAACGAGTTTTTTATTACTATTTGAAATGATAAAGTAATTTTAAAAAATGTGTATGAAAGAGGAGGGTAAAGACTATCATACCCCACCTTAAAAATCATTTTATTATTTTAAATACTAGTAAACAACTCGCACGCAAAAACACGAGCAAAAAGTAAGTGTGTTAAGTCTTATGGGACGGATGGAGTAATTATTTTTGGTTTGTTTTTATGAATCATATTTTTATCCAACAATGTTGCACTTCCCCTTTTTAATTCTTTTTCTTTTTTCACCTATACTTTTATTTCTCAAATCTTATGCACTTCGTACTTTTTTTTCTCTTATTATTTACCTTCAAAATGTAACTTTTTTTCTTCAAAGCAGTAAAATTTAAGCAATTAGTAAAATAAAAGCAAATAGAAAATGCATTTTCCAAATTAAATATAGCTAGGTAAAAGTAAGTAATTAGGTAAAAATACAGTGAGCTAAAATTATGTATTTTCAAAGTATAAGGATAAATAAGTGCTTAGAAAAAAACTAAAATTTAAAGGAGACACAAAGACAAGATGACATTAGAAATGGAATGTTATGAGGCTTGTGTTCCTCAATCTCAAGTAACAACAAACAAACTCAACATTTGAATATGAAGAATAGGAATATTAAAAACTCAATAGTGTGGTGAAATAATTAATAATCTTCAATGTGTAATTTACGGGATCCACATTTTGGCACTCTTTCGCGTAATATACATTTACCATCTCAGCTTTTCTGGAAAGTACTGCAATCATTAATTTAACTCCATGTTAGAAAATTAAAATTTACCAAAGTAATTATATATATCATGATCGATTGTAAAAGTGATTTTATACCTTATTAATAAGGGAGATATAGTATGGCTTCACTTCTTCAACGTCAACGTGAACCTTGTTCTTACTGTACAGATCGTACTTGCTGAAATTATTAAAAAAAAGGTAATGTTAGTATATTCATCTCATTAAATTTATTTTTTGAATTAATGTTCAACTTTAATTAGAAAGGTGAAATTAATTAGATTAGCTGAAAATTGATAAATTAAAATTGAATTAATTACTTGAATATGTGGAGCCAGTTGAGATTTTCCTTGTCCTCTTCATTCATCAAGTGTGTGTAAGCTCCATTTCTGTGCAAAGCTGCAAAATAAGATAAATAGAGCAAGTTTATTAATAGATTTAATCAAATAAATGTTATAAATTTTGAATAATTTATTGTAAATACTTACGATAGAATGAGTGGTAACGGACGATGAACAATGCAGCTGAAGGTAGAGTCGTTCCATTTTCCTTGGCCACCTAAAAATTGAAACGCGTTCAACCGAAATAAATTTGAGAATATTTAATTTGTCTATATATAAGTAGAGCTAATTAATTATTTCTACTAAATGAAAAAATAAAATAAAAAAGAGAATTAATACCAAATACATGTAGTCATCGTGGCCCCATGACATGACAACATTGTCTAGGCCACATCCTTCTTGGTGTTGTACTTTGGGTTGTTGATATCTGAATTTTCCTTGAAATACTAAATTTATAATTGTGAATTTGCATTAGTTAATTAATTAATAGACAAATTCTTATGTAATATTATAAATGGACAATTATGAGATGAATCCAAATAAAGTATGTCAAAGTTTGACCAATTAAGAATAATTTGTTACCTTGTGATGGACATTGGATTCATCGAATGCACAGCCAAGTGGGAATGTATCACCTGTTATTGCATTTCCATATATATTGTCAAATCTTAATTGTTTAATAAACATAAATTAAATTACATAATTGGATTAGATTTAATTTGAATAACTCACCAACGACAGCCCATTGAGGCAGTTCTCCGAATTCAGGAAGAAGAAGCACCTTTCCAAGATCTGGAATTCCATGCAACAATTTGATAAATTTTGAAGGCCACTAGTTAATTAATTTAGCACAAATTTTAATGTGAAACTTGTTTATAGTATGAAACTTGTACAATTACACTTATAACTTGATACCAGTATTTTATAAATTAATATAAATAGCATTTAATTAATACCATAATATTGAAACAAGTGAGAAAGTGATGACCACTACTTGGGCAATTTGGCGGAATCGGAATCAAGTTGTCTGGGAAGGAAAACACGGTACCCCTGCCCAGACGATCCATGCTGCAGCTTGGTCCCTGCAGGAATGGAAAGAAGTACGCCTACCAAGGCTCGAGGTTCTGAGGCCGGAAAGATGCAGATTATGGCACAGGCCGCCGGAGGGTGTGGTGAAGATTAACGTGGATGCCGGTTTCTTTGCGGCCTCGGGATGGTTATCAGAACCGATAGCGGCCACAGTGTGGCTTTTAAGACCATAATGAGAGTGGAAGATGGTGAAGCATGGGGTGTTCTTGAAGCCTTCAAAGCTGCTGCACATGAAGGCTATTTGAATGTTATTGTCGAAACTGATGCACAAAGAGTAGTAGTTGCTGCTTTCGAGAGTAACGATCCAGATGAGTCGATTCTAGGCGACTATATCAAGGCGGGGAAGAACATGTTAGTGGAGAACCCAAATTTTCGTCTGCAATGGGTCTGTCGTAATGCCAATTTAGTGGCACATTCTCTTTCTAGGGTTGCATGCAACAATGCTAGCCCTCATTATTGGATTGAGCCTCCGGCCTTTGTGGAGGGCCTATCCGATATTTGTACGAACTGTTTGTAGTTCGTCTTCTTTTTCGAAAAAAAAAATACCATAATATTAGTTTATAAGTGTAATGATATCGATTGATAAGTATAGTGGTATTAATTTTGTTGGAAATATTTGAGAAAACCGTAGGATAAAATAAAACTCTCAGAAAAAATAAAAATCACTTGAGGCGTGCAGTAGCACTGTCTTTAAGGATTTACTCTTGTAATCCCCCAGGGTTCAACAAGCCTTCTAGCGTGAACTAGGATCAGGAGCAAACGAAATATTATAAGGAAAAGGTTATCGTACTCTGTATGTCTTTTTCTTTTCACAAGAGTGTATCTATATATAGAAGAATGGAAGCACACGTTGGAATGGAAGAGAAGGGGTGGACTTGTTCTTTCCACGAAAATTGCAACAACCAATTTAAACTTCCCATAAAAGTTGCAACAGTCAATTTCAAATGACAAGTAATTTTTGACCGAGAAATAGAAGAAAGAATTTGACCGAGAAAAGAGTTTTAAAACAGACGTCAGTTTGATTTTTTCCAAAGATAAGTATTATTGGTTGAGAAGATATAGGAAACAAACTTAGTGGATAAGTTTGAAAATATTTTTGAAATACATTTAAATTAATTAATTTACAACAATCTCCACCTATTTCAAAAATATTACTAAAGCTTTTAAGAAAGAAAAAACACAAAGAAAATGTTGGGATCAACAAGACTATGTAATGCATCGAATTTGATGTTTTTTGGACTATGAACCAAACCTAAAAAGATAAGATATAAGTTACTGAGTATTGGTGAAGCATATGGCTTCTATGAACCAACAAATCATAGTTGTAACTTAAATTGTTTACCCATCACATTACATGTAATTATTTCGTTGCTCAACGTGGTTGTGCGCGAATAGGTCATGCGCGTGCCTGGTTATTCATGAGTGCTCTAGAGACGTAGCCAAGGTCTCATGGGAGCGGCCCCACTCCACACTCATATAGGTGAATTCATCAAGTATATTTTGCAAATAATATATCACTCATAAGGGATACGAAATTCATTAAAAGCTTTTAGTTTACCCTCTCAATTTTGCAATAAAGCACCACACATACTTTAACAATTTAT
The DNA here is from genome assembly GCA_037126765.1 of Stenogyne calaminthoides. Taxonomy (NCBI): domain Eukaryota; kingdom Viridiplantae; phylum Streptophyta; class Magnoliopsida; order Lamiales; family Lamiaceae; genus Stenogyne; species Stenogyne calaminthoides. Next base: position 20,420,061 of record JBBCBC010000027.1, on the reverse strand, counting down.
GAATGGACTTACTATAAGGTGCTAGCAGAATTAACAAGTGATTTGTTATTACCCATATGAACCTTATTCATGGGATCTCCAATCACAAAGGTTGGGTTCTCATCACTGTTATTTTTCAATTGACTTAAGTCTCATTCTTTTAGACGTCTCACACATTGATTTTCTACCCATGGGTCATTAGACTAGTCAAATTATTCCATCTCGTAACAATTGTTTAACCACTTCATCTCTTAGATGGATGTGTCTCTTGTACCATTGAAAATAAATATATTCTTTGCAATGGTAATCTTAGCTTACCCTTTGGCAATCTCAGCACTTCGACACTTTAAAAGTGTTAGTTCCCGCTAATTAAAATACAAGCTGAATTTATTATTCACTTGGCCTTATAAAAAAAACAAAACATCACAGTCTACATGTTTGTGGATTTACCCAAATTCCCTTCTAATGCTCTAGCTAAACAAATCTTAACCAATTGTGGCTCTACAGAAGTGTTCAATATTGACATAAAGGTATACGAATAAAATTGAATTTATTTTCTAACTTATAACAAAGATATCAAATTGAATAAACTTGCGGCATGTAAGTACCAATTATGATTAGAAAAACAACAATCCACTAATTCCTCTAGTTATATTTAAAGAATATTAAAAATTATACATATCTATAGATATTTCCGGAAGATAAATCGTGGCCACAAACTTAATTATAAGCATTTAAGCAAACATCACATTTATATATATAAAAGAAACAAGCTTAACTTGAGTTTTAACTGAGCAAGGAAAGATATAAAAAATTCCAAAAGGATATTGCATGAAAAATTATCAGCGCCAAATTATAAATATGGTGTATACATATTTTGATGAATTAAAAAGGATAATTTAATTAATTTGTTGATGTCATAAAACATGCATGGGACTGATTTTAAAAATTTGTTAAAATATTAAATAGCAGGAAAACATGCACCGGACTAATAAGTTTCTGCAAATCTTGTATGGAGCATAAATCATACAAATGCCGTATGCTAGTAACATATTTAAATTAAATTGATATACACCAGTAATTAATTAGAATCAAAAGAACCAAGAGGGAAATGATTTTATTCATCTCATAAAAACATTAAAACATTAAAAACATCAAAACAGAACAAACAATAAATCCATCACATGGAAACATTAAGAACAAAGAGACCATTGCCACAATAACCCTTACCAACTAAGATATTGTTTTTGATCATCACAATCTTATCAGATTCAAAAGTCACTTTCACTCCAGTCTTTCCTAACAGAGCCACCGAGATTAAGTTTGCACGAATGCTAGGCATATGAAGTACATCATTGAGAGTCAAAGTCTTGCCAGATGTGAGTTTGAGAAGAACTTCCCCTTTCCCTTCAACATTTATAGTCCGGAAATCACCAAGATACACATGTTCTTCTCCACTTCCTACAGAAGCATAGGAAATAAAAACATCTTTGTTTGCACAAATATGTCTAGTAGCCCCAGAATCTACTACCCAATCTTTCACATTGGCCACAAGATTAATTTGAGAAATGACCGCAGAAATGATATCATCTCCTTGTGCCACATTTGCACTTGGCTTAGACCACTTATATGGATTTGGCCTCTGAGCCATATTAAATTTTTGTCTCGGAGCCATATTTGCATTTTACATATAAGGATTTTCATTTTTCACTCTATCTCTGCATTGAGATGCATGATGATTTGGCTTTCCACAAACAAAATAATAACCATTTTTCTTGAAAGTATTCGAGTTATTAACTTTAGGAACGAAACTAGAATTCTGAAGTCTAGAGTTGTACCTATTGTTATTGTTACCTTGCACCAGGTTTGCCTTTGAAGCAATTTCCTTAGCTTTTGCTTCTTTGAATTGTTTGTGATTGGTTTCCTCAATGACAATGTGGGTTATCAGATCTGCAAGTGATAGCTGCTTGTGTTTGTGCTTAAGTTGTTTCTTGTAGTCATTCCACGATTTTGGTAGCTTTTCGATCAGAATACCTGCAACAAACTCCTCCTGCAAATTGATATTTTCAGCTTTGAGTTCCTCCAACAGCTTGTGATACTCGTTTATCTATTGCTTGATGTCCTTATCCTCCACCATCTCCCAGCGATAAAAATTCTCTATCACGAACTTTTGCTTTCCCGCGTCCTCTGCAGTGTATTTGAGATTCATAGAATCCCAAATTTCCTTTGCCTCCTTGTACGAAACGTAGACATCGAAAAGGTCATTAGTTAAAGTACTAATGATTGTATGTCTGCATACCTTGTTTGCATGAATCCAGAACTCAATCTCCTTGGAATCCACTAACTCGCCATCAGGCTTGTGGTGAACAAGAGCAGTTGCAACACCGTGCATGTCAAGAAGCGTGTAAATCTCTCTTGCCACCTTTTATAGTTCTGTCCTCCAAACATCTCAATTTTTAAGATATCCGGAAATGGCTTTGAATAGGGCATAACAGAAACATGCCTAATAGTGCTCAAGTCTTGTACAGTAAGTGGAGTGAAAGTGGAGGATGATACTTTATTGGGATCATTATTTTTCGTGGCGTCTAGAGAAGTGTTTGGGCTTTTGGGATCCATAAATCCTTAAGATTGTTGGAAATATTTGGGAAAACCGTAGGATAAAATAAAACTCTCAGAAAAAATAAAAATCACTTGAGGCGTGCAGTAGCACTGTCCTTAAGGATTTACTCTCGTAATCCCCCAGGATTCAAAAAGCCTTCTAGCGTGAACTAGGATCAGGAGCAAACGAAATATTAATCCCAACAATTTTATAAAGTAAGGAAAAGGTTATCGTACTCTGTATGTCTTTTTTTCTTTTCACAAGAGTGTATCTATATATAGAAGAATGGAAGCACACGTTGGAATGGAAGAAAAGTGGTGGACTTGTTCTTTCCACGAAAATTGTAACAACCGATTTAAACTTCCCATAAAAGTTGCAACAGTCAATTTTAAATGACAAGTAGTTTTTGACCGAGAAATAGAAGAAAGGATTTGACCGAGAAAAGAGTTTTTAAAACATACGTCAGTTTTATTTTTTCCAAAGATAAATATTATTGGTTGAGAAGATATAGGAAACAAACTTAGTGGATAAGTTTGAAAATATTTTTGAAATACTTTAAATTAATTAATTAATTAATTTACAACAAATTTATAAGTGTAATGGTATAAATTTCATATTATGAACAAGTTTTACCGTAGACTTTACTCTTAATTTATAAGTTACCGTGAATAAGGGCAGTCAAATGCAACCAATCTTGATTAGGGTAATCTTTTCGAATGGCCTCCGCAAATTGAAGTAAATGCTGGGTTCATCTAAATCAGGATCACTCTCGTCCACAACTTTATTTAGAAGCTCACAACATTCCCATATGCTCATTTTCATCTTATCAAGTTTCCCATATTCTTCCCTCATTTTCTTCACCTGCATTTTCCAATTCCAATTACTCGATCATCATCTCAATTATAAATTTCTTATATGAATATAACTAAATTTAATTAAAATGCACTTGCGTAATCATATATTTGGTTGATGTGTTGCAACCGGTAGAATTCCTCCACCCCTTTTTGCCTCTCGCTTTCGGCATTATAGTCCCTAAAACACCACGTTTTTTATACGTTAATAATAATTGTCAATAAAAGTATATTTATAATTAATTTAATTTTATATACACAATGTAACATTATGTTGCATGAGAGAGAAGCTCATTTTGAATAGGACAAACATACCTAAATGTTTGACCAAAGGCATTGATATTAGGAGCTTCAAATCCTTTTGTGATGACACTTTCTCATCTTCCATAGGTACCAAACCTGTAATTAAATTAAACTCAATAAATTGTACTCCACTAATAATTTCCCAACATTTGGATATTCAATTTGGATTAATTAATTAATTAAAAAAATGTTACACTAAACAATTTCCTAATGCATTTGCTGATACGGGAGAATCTTGAAATTTAGTTGTGTTTTTACTAGAAAAAATAAAATGAAGAAAAAGCTTACCAAGCTGAGGTTGTGCTGAGGGCTGCTCAATGAGGATAGTCATCTTTTCTAAATTATTAAAAATTGAAAACGAAGAAATTAATAGGAGAGAAAAGGACAAAAGAAAAAAGTGGCCGTTACAATTATTAGAAGGTAGTCCATCCACAAAGTTTGGAGGATCATCCCATATAGTCGGACTTTCATGAGAACGAGAAGCCCGAACAAAGGTGTGAGCCCAAATATTGGCATCACGATAAGCAAAAATAACCGAGAAACCCGGAGAGTTCAAAAGTAAAGTCCTACAGCTTATAATAAAATCGCCAAACACAGATGGCGCAGAGTAATAATTATTAATAGCATCTACCACTATTTTAGAATCACCCTCAATGATAACCGTATCAAGTCCCAAATCTTTCGCCCATGAAAGGGCTTCCAAGAAGCCCATAGCTTCTCCAACATCTTCATCGACCCGACCAGGAAAAACAGACGTACGTCCCCGAATAAAAGCTCCAAATTCATCGCGAATAACTATTCCAATACCTGTCTCAAAAGTCTTATCAAAGAACGCAGCATCGACGTTCATCTTAACCTTGCCAGCACAAGGCGGGTGCCATGCCTTACAAGGTCGTTGCTTTCTAGTTCCAAGTTTCACATTCTGGGCAGATTCCCACTCGACAAGCTCAGCAGCAGCCGCACAACACATATTCGCCGGACAGCGACAATGACCCTCCCATAACTTGTTGTTTCTTTCCTTCCATAATTGCCACACTATCAACCCGACTTCACGTCCCCTTTCACCTCGCAGCAACCGCAATAGCAAGTCGCAAACAAATTCCGCGTTGTAGATTGACGCATCCACAATACTCCACAATTGTGCAAATCGCCAGCAATCCTTTGCATGGGAGCAATCAAAGAATAAATGCCATGGGTTCTCCATAGGATATTCGCACAGTACACAGTTCTTGTCCGCAACAATATTCTTAGTATGAAGGTTGACTTTGTGTGGCATCACATCTCGACAAATCCTCCATAAACAATCTCTCACCTTCGGCGGAACTTTTAAATTCCATAATTCGCCCCAATCACCTTCCACTTCTAGTTCCGGGTCAAAAGCAATTGAAGATGCCAGACGATACCCGGATTTGACAGAATATTGTCCCTCCCTATTATGGTGCATACAAGAGAGTCTCCACTGCCCTGCGGAGAGATCGGTGTTCGTAAAATTTTTACTATATCCTCCTCATCAAAAATTGCCATAATCAACTCACGGTTCCAAACAGCAGACCCTGGTAATATAAGTTCCGAGACCATAAGAGTCTCGACCTCCGAAATGTGGGGAGTTTGTATCCAGAAATTCCTCCCATAGTTAACCCAAGGGTCACGCCAAATCGAGATATTCTCTCCCGTGCCTATTTTCCACCAAACACCTTTTTTGATCAATGGTTGAGCCGCAATGATGCTCGTCCACGTATAGCTCGGATTATGACCAACCATAGCCGTTAGAAAATCACCATATCGAAAGTAACGAGCTCGTAATACTTGACATACTAGAGCTTGTGGGTCTGAGATCAAATGCCAACCAATCTTTGCTAAGAGAGCAATATTGAAGAGATGCATATCACGAAAACCCCGACCTCCTACCTCTTTTCGAACGTACATTTTCTCCCATCTCATCCACTCTTGACCCCCTTCCTGCTGTCCCCGTTAGTCTCCCACCAAAATGCATTCATCATACGGTGTAATTCATCCAACAACGTGGACGGTAATAGGAAGGTGCTCATGCAATATGATGGGATCGATTGTGCAGCTGTCTTGATTAAAATCTCCTTCCCAGCCTTTGATATTCTCTTGCCTTTCCAACCTTGCAATTCCTTCCATAATCTCTCCTTCACGTAGTTAAAAATCTCTCTCTTTTCTCGCCCAATGAGAGATGGCAGCCCTAGATACTTGCCCGTGTTCAATGGACTATGAACACCAAGAGTAGTCGAAATAGAATCTCGTATCTCAGGGCCCACATTACGGCTAAAGAATATTCCTAATTTCGAATAATTGATAGCCTGACCCGACACTTCTTCATACTCGTCTAAGACCCTCTTGAGATTCAGGTATTCCTCTTCACTCACCTTACAAAACAACATACAATCATCAGCAAATAGAATATGGGATATAGATGGAGTTGCACGACATATCTTGTAACCATGAAGAGCATTCCGTTCACAAGCTCTATTGATGGCCGCCGTGAGGCCCTCAGCACACAAAATAAAAAGATAGGGCGAAAGCGGGTCACCTTGACGGAGACCGCGCCCCGGTACTATCGGCCCAACAAAGTCATCATTTACAAGAATGGAATATCTCACAGTCGTAACACAAAGCATCATCCAGTTCACCCATCCAGAAGCAAACCCCAGTTTGATAAGGATTTTACATAAGAAAGACCAATCCACCCTATCATAGGCCTTGCTAATATCAATCTTCAATGCTAAGTCTCTAACTCGCCCTCGCTGTTTATTCTTCATGCTATGCATAATTTCAAATGCAATAAGCACGTTATCTTGAATGGAACGTCCCTCTATGAATGCAGATTGAGCTCGATTAACAAGCCCAGGAAGGACTCTCTTCAATCTATTGCACAACACTTTTGAGAAGATTTTGTAGAACACATTACAAAGAGAAATAGGACGTAGGTCCTTCACAGATTGAGGGTTATCACATTTGGGGATGAGAACAATGTTAGTATTGTTCATACCTCTCGGCAACGAATTAGAGTGAAGCCAACCAACACACTTAAAAACACATCCTCGCCAACAATGCCCCAACACCTTTGATAAAGTGTCGGATTAAATCCATCCGGACCGGTTACTTGTCGGGATGCATCTGCTTAATTGTAATGGAAAACTCCTCCATACTGAAATCGGTCATTAACTCGTCATTCTGTACGTCTGAGATGCAGCTATGAACCAATTCCAAAAACTGATCATCCAGACTTGAATTGTTGCTAGACTGAAAAATAGATGAAAAGTAGTCACCTATTAATGAACACAGTCCCTGTTGTCCTTCAACCCAATTCTCATTATCATCTTTAAGCTTGATAATCCTCTTCTTTCTTTTCCGAGCCATAACGGTTGCATGGAAAAATCTCGTGTTTAAATCCCCCTCTCGTAACCAATGGATTTTCGCCCCGTTGTTTCCAGAAAGTCTCCTCCTGAATATGCAATTGGCCTAGTTCCCCTCTTGCTTCCTTGTAACACCGGGCACCAGCTAAAGAGTTGTCCCCTTGCAACCCTTCAATCCTCCGTTCCAATTCCTTTTTCCGAATACGGTATTTCGAATCCATTTTGTTGCCCCATGTAGATAATGTGTCACTTGTAGCCACCATTCTGGAGGGGATATCAAGATCCTTAAAACCTTCCCAGCATTTACTTACCACGGTATTCAACTCATTTTCGGCCAACCAACGATTCTCAAAACGAAATCCACTACGTCTCAACCGTCGGACAATTGGCTCAGTTTCCAGCAAAATAGGATTATGATCAGATACCGGCGCCACTAGATTATGAAGAGTGGCATTTGGAAATCGAGCATGCCCGTTAGAATTCCTCATAGCACGGTCTAACCGTTCCTCAACAACATGATCAGTTCCCCGACCTCTAGTCCAAGTGAACATGTACCCTGTAAGTGGCACGTCAGTTAAATCAAAATCTTCCACGGTCTCTCTAAAGTCTCTAAATAGCCATTGGGGATGCTCAACCCTCTCCCGTTTATCGTTACTAGTGAGTAGATCATTGAAGTCACCAATCACAACCAAAGGTCTGTTGTTAGCATTTGAGAGAGTACGAAGTAAATTGTGAGAGATATGTCTTCTACTATTCGGGACTCCATAAAAACCCGTCAACTTCGAATCCCCACTGGGGTCGAAAATATTCATATCAATGTCACTAATACACATTTGGGCTTGGACAGCTATGAAAAATGACCTTGGAGAGCGGTTATAACCGCTCTCCAAGTAACAAATTGTCAAGCTTCGAACAAATGATAAAAACCGTTGTCAAGAAATCGATTTTGACAACGGCCGGTTTTCAACCGCATTGCAAGTGTGGTCTTGGACAGTGGTTATTAACCGCTGACAGCGGTTAATAATCGATGTCTAACCTTTTTTTTTTTTATAATTTCGTTTATTATGTTAGATAGACAGCGGTTATTAACCGTTGTCCAATATCTTTTTTTATTATTATTAATTTATATTTTAAAAATCATATAATAAAACTATAAACCAAAACTTATATATACGTCCAATACCATAAACCATAAACCAAAAATCCTATAATAAAACCATAAACCAAAACTTATACAACATATATATATACCAAAACATCAAATAAATAAACATACACATCATGAAATAAATAAACATACAATCATAAACATACGTCCAATACACCAAAAACATGAAATATATATCATCACAAATATATAATTTAATTACATGCTACCAAAATTTCAAACAACGATCACTCAATATCGTATGAATATAAGAATCGATTGTAAGGTAGGTACCGAATCCAATCGTTTTTCCATTTCTCCATCTTTTCTTAGAGTGAGACTTGAGCTCACGTTCATAGACAAACTGCAAACAACGAATCAATCAATATAGTATGAATTTTTATTCAATCAATAATAATTTAAATAAATCGATAAATTGACTTACATTGAGAGGAATGTTCGTTAGAGAAGCGGGGATTATATCTTCAATAAAGCAACACACAAAATGTCCACAATGATCATTATCTCGTTGCCTAAACTCGTTGATTAACAATTATAATCACGTATTACAATTATGATTTTTTTCTATTAGTTTGATAATTTACTAAATTAAATTTACCTTAATGTTAATCTAGTTCACTTTATTTAACTTAGATCTTGAACCTCGACTTCTGAAGGCGACTTCGATACATCGTCATCATCACACTATTATTATTATAATTTAAAAATAAAAATAGATTAAATATGCATAATTTTAAAAGTAAAACAAATCATTGTATAGAATATTAAAAATGAACTTACACTTCCATATATGAAACGAGATCGTATGATTTGAATAAACTCCATCCCCGAAATGGGTCCATAAAATACACACTTAATATATCCATGTGTATATGGCGAAAGACCCAATGGTTCCTATATTATATTGAGAATATTAAAATTAACTGCAAATTTAGCATATATATATGCAAATATTATAAACATGATTACAAATTTTAACGAAATGTTTATCACTCACCCCACATGTGTTGGCCAAAAAATGAGATGATCGCTCCCAATTTGATTCAAAGATATGATTAACTAACCCATCCATGGTCTCATGCCCTATCACCCAATATGCAAGACATTGGGGGGAGACGAAGGAATACATTCCACTTGCTCGGACATCTCTGGAGAGATATTCCTCACCCAAATATCTTTAACCAACATATGTACGCTAATTAATATTTAAAAAGAAAATTAAACTATACAGAAAGTGAATATTGAGAATTAGTAAACACATACCTGAGGTAAAGGGCTATGGTGGTTGCACTCAACCACTCTTCATTCAAGACTTCGCACACATGTTTCTCAGCGCGAATTCTTGGAAAGTATTTCGATGAAAGTGAGCAAGCATGGGAACGTTGACGATCTCGAAAGCATTAGACGATACCATCCGGTGCACCCTAGACTGTACATAATCATCGTGATCTAAGTCTCCAGTCATGGGATAACCAAGTCTGAGCGCAGTGGAGTCCCTCGTTCTCCCCCTCTTACTGTCTACGACACCCCTTGATTTCTCTTTAGCCTTTTGTGGTGATTTCTTCCGAGGCATTTGTGGTGTCGGCAGATTCTATAATTAATTTGCAATATTATTTAAAACCACAAATAAGATAATGAACTTTAATAACATATATTTTACCCTCATGGTGCTAGAGATCAAGTTGCTCGGCCATTCGATGAAGTGCCCGACCGTTGTTCCGACTGTGACGGCTTCATCGATTGGTTTTGGCACCGCTGAATCCTCTTCCCCAAATGACTCTTGACAAAATAGACTCCAACTTTTATCCTCATCTAGTAAGTTAACCGTGTGGTAAGATGAGTCGAAATGAAGAGCAATATTGACTAACTTAGTGGTAACAACAACACGACTATCATTATCGTTATTTGGAAAGAAAAACTTAATGTCGTCCCAAAGTTCAATACTCCACATGTCATCCAGTACGATTAAATACCTTCTACTGAATAAAAATTACCTATGGAAGGAGAAAGCTAGGCGGCGTGGGTAGTGAGAAGCTTGGCAACAAACGGCATGACGGCAGGGGAGGACCTTGGCGGATGGTTCGATTTGGGGGAGAGGGAGGAGGAGGCTAGGGCTTCGATATCAGCTGGTTTTAATTCACGGTTTGGGAAAATTTTCCTTTGGTTCGCGATTTGGGTGTATATATATTAATTATCCGACCCTTTGGGCGATTTTGAGAATTTGTCAAACTCGTTCTTGGACAGACGGTTCAAAAACATTGTGTCTAAAATATTGCACAGCCCGGTTCTAAACCTTTTAAGTGTTAGACTTGGACAGCGGTTTTGAACCGCTGTCTATTTTTTTTTATTAAAACCGCTCTCCAAGCTGTAGCTTGGAGAACTGTTTGAAAAAAGGGTTGTCCAAGTGCAGTTGTGCAAGCTTAAATGTGTAGTAGTGTGTGATTCAAAGAATATCTCGAAAGAGAAATTAAATCACTATTATTCCAAAATATTGCCACACCTCCACTTCGGCCAACACAATCAACAGTATAGCAATTATAAAAGCGAAGTTTCAAACGTAAATGCTCAATTCTAACACCAAAAGAAATATGCTCAAAAAGGAAAACGACATCATGGCGGCGAACTCGAACGAGTTCAGACAAAGCTGGAATTGTAGCAGGGTAAACCAACCCCCTACAATTCCAACTGAGGACGATCATAATTCTCGGCAAGCCCCGTTCACGGGGCTCGCCGTTAAAAAATGCTTGGGTGCAGCGTTCTCTTCATCCATGTCTTCAAACTCATCATCTTCCTCGGTCCCCTCTGTTAGTTGAAAATGGGGCTGTGTTTTTCCCGTTAAAAGACGTTTCCTCTTTTTCAAATCCAAAAGGGCAGACTCGTCATTTTCAGTATTTAAATCAATGTGTTTGACTTGACCAAAACAGGGATTATGATAGAGAAACCTTTTGGATGATATCAAAGTGATGGATAAATGAGGGTATTTATAGTAAAGACAAAAAGTCCTTAACTGCTAATTGGAAGTTTTGGAGTCCTCAACTGAAAACAGTCCTTAACTGCTAATTGGAAGTTTTGGAGTCCTCAACTGAAAACAAACTTGAAGTCCTTTCCTTTAAATGCAACAACCTCATTCACATGCCCCTCTACCTTCCTTTAGAGAGTGGTCGTCACTCTCCACGTGATAAATATGGAAATTAATTCATATGGAATTTATTTTCTCACTCATCCATTCTTTATGATAAAAAGATTAAAAAGACAAAAATCATATATGTGCCATGAAATTTAATTGTATTTTTTAAATATATAATTTGTTATAAGAAAACGTTTAATTTAATTGTATTGAAATGTTCAACTTGTTTAGTGTAAAAATATGAATATTTCAACAAAAAAAAAAGATTGCATATTTTACAAATATACTTTAGTTGCAAGATGTCATGATGCACATGGTAAGATTTGTAAAGAATTGTCAACTCTTTTTTTTTTTTTAAACATATTGTCAGCTCTTGTTTGTATAGTTATGATTATGAACATTTTCCACACCCCTACTATTTAGTTTGTAAGGAAATCAAATTCTAAAAAGTAGAAAACTTGAGTAAATCTTTGATAAAACTTGTTCATAGTATGAAATTTATATCACCACACTTATAAATTACTATCACTGAGAACATATTACTAAATGTTGTAAATACTAATTTATAAGAATAGTAATATCAATTTATTAGTGTGATGTTATGAGTTTTATACTATGAACAAGTTTCACATGAAAGTTTGTGAAAAAATTATACAAAGAACAATTTATTAGTTAAGATTATTTACCCCATTATAATAATCAGCTAGAAAATATTATACTCCCCTTTGTTTAAAACTAGCACATAACCCCGCATACTATGCGGGATTTAGAATAATTTTTTTATTATTGATTTTAAATGTTTAATTTAGTTAAGGTATAATTTTTATATTTTAATATTATTTGGGCATATTTTCATTCATTTCTTTATTCTAAATTACTTTCTCCCATTGAAATTATATGTGATACTCATTTCAGTCTTATATATTATTTACATATATAATAGATGTCGTTTTGACATTTTCAACCATCATTATCTCATATAAATATGGTTATTAAAATTTTAATTTTCCTATAAATATGTTGTGTAAATAATTTTTCCAGTCAATAGTATTTATTGTTATAAATATTTAATTATAAAAATTAAGGTTAATATTGGCATAAGAAAATCTAAATGATCATGAAAATTAAATATCATGGCTATGTATGATGTAATGAGGGATGAAAATATCAGAGCAATATCTATTATATAAATATTCTAAAAAGACTAAAAATACATTAAGAAGAATGGGATGGAGTAATTTAGAATAAGAAATGAATGAAAATATGCACATATAATATTAGAAAAAAATTATGTCTATAATTGAATTAATTAAACTAATTAAATATTTAAAATATTTAATTTAAAATTAATAATATAAAAATTGTTATATCGTGTAGATGTAGTACGTCGGTTATATGATAGTGATATTTAAAAAGAATGAGAGGGAGTATAAATTTAAAAATTATGGAATATGTATTTAATATAAATTAATTTATATGTTGAAGATCAATTATTTTAAATATAGCAACCACATAAATAGGGGATGATTTATAATTAATTGATAAAAGATAAATGGAAGGTAAATATCAAAATTAAATAATGAATGACTGAAATTAAAAACATTAATAATATAAAAATTATTTTCTATATCATGTAGACGTAGTACGTCGGGTTACATGATATTGATGGAGTATAACTTTATAAATTATGGAATATGTATTTAATATAAATTAATGTATATGATTTAAAGATGAATTATTTTAAAATAACAACCACATAAATATGGGTGATTTATAATTAATAGATAAAAACTATGTGGAAGGTAAATATCAAAATTAAATAATGAATGATTGAAATTAAAAAATTAAAAACTAATAATGATACTATAAATAACTTTTCACAAAAATTCAGAGATTTGAAATAAAGTCGTCATATGAATTGGGGGTGATTCGCCTTTAGTAGATAGTAGATATAATATTAAAAAAATTACATCTATAATTAAACTAATTAAATATTTAAAATATTTAATTTAAAATTAATAATATAAAAACTATTTTATATCGTGTAGACGTAGTACGTCAGGTTACATGACAGTGATATTTAAAAAGAATAAGAGGGGGTATAAATTTATAAATTATGGAATATATATTTAATATGAATTAATGTATATGTTTTGAAGATGAATTATTTTAAATATAGCAACCCGATAAATAGAGGTTGATTTATAATTAATAGATAAACATAAATGGAAGACAAATATCAAAATTAAATAATGAATAACTGAAATTAAAAAAAAAATATCTAATAATAATATTATAAATAACTTTTCACAGAAATTTAAAGATTTGAAATAATGTCGTCATATGAATTGGGGTGATTCGCCTTTAATAGATATGAGATTATTTGATATGTTTGCATTTGGTGGAATTTAATTACAAGGAGTTGATAATAATAAATTTATCCTTAATTAATTGTAAAATATCTTCATAAATTGGCAAGTTTTAATTAATCATTAATAAGATAAGTTATAAATTATGACAGATTCTCTTAAATTGAAAGAAAATCAAATTTGGAAAAAAAATGGTGAATAATTTGTTAAAACTTCAAATAATTTTAAACAAGGAGGCTATATTAAAAAATCAATAATGTTAAAGGGAGCGAGTAACTATAATAAGCTGAATGTAGACTAGTAATTAACTCGAAGTGATCAATGCCCAAAAAAAAAAAAAAAAAAACCCGAAGTAATCAATATATTGACTATAATATTTTAATTAATGGAATTTATATACTAGTAGACTTATATTTTAAGTACAAGTAATGCAACATTAGATTTGTAGCTCAATCGAGGTTTTTTTTTTTTTTAAGGTAATCAACATTATAATATGCCTCTAAAATAATCAATTACAATAGTTTTTTCTACCATCGGCGCATAACATATCTTTTTGTCTCACTATAGACCGAAATCTCATCCATCACAAGAGAGGGACCACCCTGAACCGCAACCCGAAATTGCAACATCACTGTAACTGCAACCACCACAAGAAGGGTATCATCACCCCACCACATAAAGGGGAACCACCATAAGAGAGAATAATTTTTTCTCTCCGTGTCTCAAACCCAAGACCTCGGGGTCTTCAGCAGTGGAGTGTAGCTCAATTAAGTTAGTAATCCATATAAACGAAATTTGTATGTATGTGATGTAATCTTTAGAAATAATTATTTATAGGTGCAAAATTTGACAACATATTACTAGTAGGTGCAAGATTTTTTTTTAAATTACTACTAGATACAAAATAATTAGTAAAAAGACTAATATACCCTTATGAATAAATATAGAGAGGCCCACCCCTTCGAAATGCACATATTCATAAATTTTATGAACATATGTATAAATTTATTAAACAAACATAAATTATGAGATGATGTGTTTGCATAGGTTCATACATTCATGCATATATACATATATTCTTATTTTATGTTTTCATCAATCCCGTTAAGAAAAAGTCACCAAACATAAAATAATAGATGATATATTTGCATATGTTCATAATTTCATGTATATGTGCATATCATCTCCTATTTTATGTTTGTTCTCTTTCTCTAAAGGGGGTTGAAGCAAATATAAAATAGAAGTATATGTGCATATGTGCATAAATCTTATAAACATGAGCATGAATTTATAAACTAAACATAGAATATGAGAAGATGTGTTTGCATAAATTCATAAATTCATGCATATGTGCATATACTCCTATTTTATGTTTATTCTATTTTCCTTAGAGAAATTGATGCAAATATAAAATAGAAGTATATGCTCATATGTTCATAAAATCTATGCGCATATGCATGAATCTATGAACCTATGCAAACAATCATCTCCTATTTCATGTTTGATTCATTTATTCATGTATAAGTTCATAAAATCATGAATTAGTGCACAATTTTTTATATAGGTTCATAAATTTTATGCATTTTTGCATTTTGGAGGAGTGAGTTTCTCCATATTTGTTCATAAGGGTATTTTTATCTTTTTGCTAATTATTTTGTACTTAATAGTAATGTATAATTTATTTTTTCACCTAATAGTAATATTTATATAGATTTTATGGGTGGTGGACTCTAATCTTTACTCAGCTCAAAAAAATTAAAAGAGAAAAGGACAAATAAAAGTAAATTTCTACTCTAGTATTTTAATTTTGTCCACATTGCTCAGTATTCTGGTCGATATCTTGAAGAATTAAGAAAAAAAATGAAGTAATAAAAGAATGTTGAAGACACGCGCAGTGGTGTGAGTGGTTAAAAGATAATGAAACGGTAGGTGATTCGTGTAAACTACAGGTGGGCCCTGCTGATGCGGAGCCGCGTCAAATCCAACGTGTTTTTAACCTGTAAATTAATTTACCTCCAACCCCAAGGTAACCAACGTCTGAGATTTTGGCCCGTCAGGTTCAGAAATATCAAATCACTTTTCTTGCACACCGTCGTAACTCAATCACTTTTGCTAAATCTACACTACTCGGATTGACGTGTGATTGATTATGGCTGTCGCGCGGCTGGCGTGACTGACATACTTGTATCGCGCCATGCGTGCGACTTAATATTTTTTTTCAATTTTTTTTATTAAATTTATTATTAATTAATTAAACTTATTAGTACTTAGTATTAATTAATAATTTTTAATTAATTAATTTAAAAATATTAGTTATAAGTATTTACTCTCTCTGTCTCGTAATAATGTACACATTTACTGTTTTCATTTGTTTTTACGAGGGAGTTTTTTAAATAATTTAAATATATAAATTATTTAGTTATAAAGTATTAGTTGTTTCATTAATTAGTTACTTGTTATTAGTTCATCACATGAAAAAATAAATACACAAATTACATGAAAAAATAAATATACACATTATATGAAAAATAAATATATAAAAAAATTTCTTTCTTTCTCCTTATTTATTTCTCGTACAAAATTTGAATTAAAAATTAAAAAAATGTATAAAATGTATCCTTCTCTTTCTTTCTAGACTCATAATTAGCACGACGTCGTGGTTCATCCTCGTTGTGTAATATACGGAATAGCTCTATCCTGCTTTCAAAATCTAAATGTATATCATTTCTGAAGAAGGTCATGTATTTATTCCCAAAGATGCAGAGATATGAATGGTCTTTGGATCTTTGGTCGGTTGTCATATGCAACTGAAATTACAGTTAAAAAATTATAATTATAATTAACTAAAATTAAGAAATTAAAATAACATTATTATAGTTTTTTCTTACCAATATCCAATGAGAATTGTCGTGCACGTTCCCCAAGACCAATTTCATGGTCGGAAGTCCTCGATACTCATCGGTTATTGCAGGAAGACAAAAAAAACCGTCATGTTCACTAAATGTCATTACGAAAACGTTATATGTGGTTGCAACGAGGTATCCATGTTCAGGTAATGAAAACCAATTGTCTGGTAGGGCAAAATTGTCGAAGTGCTCAAGTGTTTTTTCAAAATCTGGCATGGTTATATAACCACGTAAAACGTTTTTGTATAAATCGCTTCTTATTCTCAGCTCATTAAGAAGATCGATTCGTACAGTAGGCCACAGGTCCTTGCTTCTGTAGATTGCGAGTGCAACAACTCTAAATCCACAGTTCCCATCTCTAATTACATCATTGTAGGATTGAATATAATTTCTCATGTATGGAGGAAATTGGCCCTCCATCGGAGAACTAATAAATTGTATTGGATAGTTAATATTTGTTTGAAAATTGGGTGGCCTAACTAGCAGTACTGTTGCGATGCGGGGCATCAGGAGGTGGGGGTGGGGGCCTCCTCTGGGGCTTTGACGATGGAGTTTCTGGCGAGTGGCCCAGATTTTCGGAAAATCTGTTCCGAGTGTCTTCAGAAAAAACTCATCATATATCTTTCTGATGTGCTATGTCTACGATCAGTTTCTGGTGGAATATCCTGTTGCGCATTAGTTGCCGCTACTCTCCCCTTACCCCTTTTTTGAGTAGACTTCTTTATTCCTACACTCTTGCCCAATCTCCCCACCAAGAAGGTTCACGATCGTTGTCTTCATTCTTCTGTTTTGATTTTTTTTTTCAACCTTCAGCGGTGGAAGAATGTCTTCCGTTTCATCATCGAATAATTTTCTCCTAGATTTACTACCACCGTCATCATATGTTTCGGTGGTAGGTACACCAGAAAAATCTATATCCAATGTTGTCCAAAACGAGTCTATACAATTTAAAGGTATTTGGAAGTTATTTGTTAAGTACCTTGCAAGCTCGCATTGGCACGGAAGACCATGTGTTCTCCTGAGATAGCAACCACATTTATTGTCACCCAGCTTCCTATTCATTTCTTCCACAATGAGGTCGAACACCTTATTAATGATATTGTGCACTAGTTCACCGTAAAATTCTATCTCTAGCATATCAGTCCTTGTCTTGTGGCGGCTAAACCTAGATTACTTTTTTATCTCGCATATTTGCAACTCCATGACCTGGTGAAGCTTTTTGAAGATGATGTCAAAGTGCTTCCTGCCGCCATCCATGTTTTTTTTCACCCTATAGTGTTCTTGTTCAACTCTACATTAATAATTAAATCAATTGTGTTTAAATGATTGGATTCAGTATGTATAGGCCCAATAAATATAGAGATGGTTTCATCGGTAAATTAAATCAAGTGTAATAGTGTAATAATGATGGTTTCATCGGTAAATTTCCAAAATATAATAGGTAACATAAAAGAGTATAAATATTGTACGGTTACTTGTTAGTGGTGTAGTTTCCGTAATGCAGATGTTTATCGAGATGTGCCCCTAAAAGTCTCATTTGATGCGGCCTAAGCCACGTATCTTCGCAATACTCGATTAGCCCCTCAAAACACCTGTATTTTTCCTGTACAACATCCCACATAATTTGCCACTCTTCAGTTGTGCACGCCTGGACTGTATAATTCCATCAGAATTTAAATGTCTTAGCATACTTTTTGTTAAATCCCTTTTGGAGAAGAGCCCGGCCTAAAACAGTTTGCTCTACGTGGCGCCTGCATAATTGTGCTTGAGAATTTGGAAAAATTACATCCACAACATTCATCATCGCGTAAGCCCTGTCCGTAACAACTACATTTGGTTGGCGCCTCTCGTACAATCCCTGAATAAATCGTAAGATATATTCAAAGTGTTCATGCGTTTCACGGATCATAAATGCGTACGCGATGGTGAACGTCTTGTGAGTGCTTGTCGCCCCAACTGCCTCAAGTAAAGGCATACCATACATTTTTATGTTGTATGTCGTGTCAATGATTAATACTTGCTGATACAAGTTGACCATTACAACCGAACATGGATGGCTGAAAACTACATCTTCGAGTTCGTTCATCTGATTTGTCCTAAAGTCGTACCTAATTTTTTTTGAAAAACTAATCAATTTTTTATATAAAGTAATCAAATATTAAATTGAATCACGTTTGGAGAGAATGACCTAATTTATAAAACAATCATAAAATATTATTCTAGTATTTACCTGTAATTCCGCTGTTGCAGTAGGTATATGAAGTTTTGTGTTGCGGTAAGTTCCTCCCGGTCGTTTGTCCTTACCTTTTGCTGTGTATTGTATATTCTCTTTATGTCCGTAGAATTTTGGGGATTGATGTCCTTTACATATCCCAAAATGTTTGTCGAACTGACATTCATTGAATCTAACAACTGCACATGTCTGTACTCTTTGGGTGTTAATTGACCAATTCTGGAACCCTCTGCGCATTGTGGAAATGGATGATTGTGTGTCCCATTTTTTACAATAATCACCCAAATATCATGCTCTGGGGGGTTACAAAGCTTTGCAACTAATAAAAATGGACAAGAATTTTTAATGGTTTTGGTATTTCGCACATTCTTTGTTTTTTTACATACATATTCGCCACCTTCACTACACATATACCTTACCGTTGTTTCATTAGAAGTACACCTAAACAATGTGATATTTCTCATATGGGCCATACTCGTAACAAAAAAATGAACTCCTTGTTTTCCGTGTAAACCCTGTGGAGGAGTAATAAAATCCCCAGTAACATCTTCGGATATATAATCACCATCATGATAATAATTCATTTTATGAAATATGTGGATAATAGTAGAAATATTTGGATAACTGATAAAAATTCTGGAGATGATTGAAATAGAGAAGTTAATTTGGGAGTAAATAGAAAAATTGAGTTGAGAGAAAATTCGTGTTAAGATGAATGAATTTGCATAGGCAATATGTCCCAGTTATATAAGTGTAAGATGGAAATGAATTATTTGTTGTGAATTATTATTCTTCACGTGAAATCACAGTATGATAAGATGGAAATGAATTATTTATTGTGAATTTGCAGTAGCACGCGATGGAAAATTTGAATCATGTCTGAAAAAGCAAAACACATAGCAATTATGTCTGAAAAACACTGATCCGGATGGGAAATTTAGTCACATGCGTACCCGACAACTATACGTATATCTTAATAAAAATTATATTAATTTAATTGCAGGATAAATTCAGAATTAGTGGAGATCTAACGGATTTCAGAATCGCATTCTTCAAGGTTTGTGCAACATTCATGCGTCAAGGATGGAGAAACACCCAATTATGTGCTGACGAACAGATAAAAAAAAACCGTGCTTAGATTGGGGAAAAGAAATTTAAATTTCATGTATGTTTTTATTATTAATCAGGGCCGTATTAATATTATTTGAACACATACTTTTAGACTACTTAATATTTTTAGAGTGTGTAATATTATCTGTATCAATAATTATAATTAATATATATTAAATTAAGTAATAAATTTAATTAATTAATATCAAATTTAATTAAAAAAAGTCGAAAAAAAATATTCTGGATAACAAATTTAATTAAAAAATCGAAAAAAAAAAATATCGCGCCACACACGATACACATAAACAGTCACATGTCCCCTCTTATTAGTGAAGAGATAGCATAACTCTAACTCAATTTACTCAACTTGAAGTTGTGATATCCGAAGACGTGGTGTTGTCGGTGAAAAGACCTTTGGCAACTTGTCATTTATTTTTTATCACATAAAAGTTACTCCCTCGTCTACAAAATATATTTCTACTTTTTTTTGACATTATATTTAAGAAAAATATATATATAATAAGGGTATTATAAAGTATTATGAGATATACTTATAAATAAAATGATTGTTCGTGAGTAAAGTATAATAACAATTGAAATAATTAAGTGATGATTAGAAGATAAAAATAAAGTGTGTATTTCCATAAAAAAATATGAGAATATATTTAATAGACAAACAAATAAAAAAAAGTGGGATTTGAGAATAGATTTGGTGGACGGAGGATGTAATTAATTGGACGTATTCTGTTTCGATCCGTCCCAATTTTAATTGGACATTTCTATAAATAGAAAAACTCACTTTAACTCACACCCTTCAAATACACACTTATTTACAACACATCACTCACTCATACCCTTAACACTTTATCACCTCTCATAAATATTAATCTACTCTTCAATAAAGTTGAATTTCAAATACTATCCTCAATACTTTATCACTTTATCACCTAAAATACTACTCCCTCCTATTCAAAATATAAGATGTTTTGGTTTTTTAATTATTTTTCTATTATTTGATGTTTTGGTTTTTATTTCCCTACACTGCCCTTATTTATTACTCTTTCTTTATTTTTTTGGTTAGCTTTTCAATAATTAAGGCATGTCATTAAAGATAAATTATCATTAAATAAAGACAATTTTGGTATAATTTTTCCTTATTAATAAACGTGCAAAAAACCAAAATATCTTATATTTTGAAGAGGATGGAGTAATAAGTAATTATTTCTTAAACTCCGAACACGCAGTGTATGTCCAATTAAGACTCGAAAATGATAAATCATCAAATATTATAATTTTAAAAAGTGTACTATAATGACCGTATTAAAAATACATGTGGTTGGTAGTAATTTAATTTATGCACACTTTTTAATTTATGCACACTTTTTCTTTTTAGATGTTAGTAGTTAGTACACCAAGCACCCAAACATTCCACAAATTCACCAAGCCACCTTATAACTCCCATACTCCAATTCGTTCCCAAAGGGAATCGAACCTGAGTCTCCCACTCAATTGAGGAGCTCAGTGGCCAGGTGGGCTAAGCCACCTGGTTTATGCAAACTTAATATTATAAATTAACTGGTATTATTGTTTTAATTTAGTATCAAAATAATTGTGTAAATTATGTATTTTAAGGTATATATATTTTGATGTGCGAGGATAATATTAACTTATTCCATATATTATTGATAAACATATTTTATTTATAACTCATATCATCTTTCTTAAGGTATCAATTAATATTTAATTGTGAAACATATTTTTTTTAGCAGTTGGTATGATATATTAAATTTTATAAATTTATATATCAATTATTATTTATTGTGAAATATATTAATTTTAACACCATTTAGGGTGGAGAACAATTTAATTATTCGATTTGATATTTTTTTCAAAAAATTATATCTTAATCCATCTTTAATAAACTTTTGAAAATATATTGTTAAGATTTTATTTTGATTATATATTCTATTTAAAATTTATACATATTTTATCAAAACTATTTTTATAGGAATTTTACTTAAATTTACATTTATATATAGAAATGAGTTTATAAATAGTTTAACATAAAAATAAAAGTTCTTTTACTTCACAAAATTTGTAAATTTTTTTTTTTTGGCCAAGAATTTTTTTTTTCAACTCTATAATTTTTTATTCTTTTTTCATTAGTTTAGTGTTGAAATATTTCACTGCAATGAAAACGAAATCAATAAAAACAAAATCGAGTTAAGGAAAATCCTTTTCCCCACAAGACAAATTACGCCCTGGATAGTGCTCACAGGATCGTGCGTAAATGCCCCAAAAGGTAAAACGGTTTTTCACTTTAATTTCAGTAGCACCACTGAAAAGAAAGCCTCAGCGAACTCTATCGAAGTATGAGTGGAACGAAATCCTTAGATTCAATGAACCACACATATAAGTTCAAATTCAAATCTGGATGACCATTGACCGGGTCTCATCATTAATTTCTCCAACAATCCCCCACATGAGTGAAACAATTTAAGAATGTCTTGCGATTGTTGGAGAAATTAATGATGAGCCCCGGTCAATGGTCATCCAGATTTGAATTTGAACTTATCTGCGTGGTTCATTGAATCTGGACGTTTTGTAATCCCCAAGGAATTTTCTAAGATCACGCGGTTAATAACTGCATACGATCTTAGTGAGCCTCAACTTATTTCTCCACGTCTTCTGAGTGAGAATTCTTATATATAGGTTGGTTTTTCATTATTTTAAAAAGAAATTTTTTTAGAAAACACGCGTAAACTTTCTGCATAAAGTTTTGAGAAAACTTCTGCATACTTTTTTAAGGATTTCGTTCCGCTCATACTTCGATAGAGTTCGCTGAGGTTTTCTTTTCAGTGATGCTACTGAAATTAAAGTGAAAAACCGTTTTACCTTTTGGGGCATTTACGCACGATCATGTGAACACTATTCAGGGCATAATTTGTCTTGTGAGCACTATTCAGAGCGTAATTTGTCTTGCGGGGAAAATTATTTTCCTTGACTCAGTTTTGTTTTTATTGATTTCGTTTTCATTGCAGTGAAATATTTCAAAAATCGCAAGACAAAATTAATTATTTCACTGCAATATTTGGTTTGATGAATTCGCTGCAATTCAACGAGAACCAGAAGGATAATAAAAGAGAGAATTGTGTATTTTCTCTTATTTTCCAGTTGGCAGTGTGACGATGATTAATTGATACCACTGCGAGCAGTGGATTCGTCATCGCCTGAAACAGTGGTGATACGACTCAATTATCTTCTCCGTTGCCAACCGAAACTTGAACGCGCGCGTTTGAGAATTTCGGCGGAGAAGGAGGCGGCGGTGCGACCGCGCCTCCTACCGCGGGCATTTTGCAGCAGCAGTGCCCTGAATTTTATCGTAGCGACGCATCGTTACATTGATGAAATGAAGCAGGGGTTTCTAAATCAGAAACGCCCTTTGATGTTGCATCTCTTAGGTAGAGATGGCGCATCCGTCGCGGCATCGGAAATTTCTGGAAATTTCTGAACCAGGCGCTCACGCCGGCGGCCTCATCGGAGCGGCCAAATTAATTCATGAGTTGGCCAAATTAAATTAAGATTTGGGCCGTGTAATTTAAGATTCATTTTATGATATTTGAAGTATTATAAATATAAATCTACAGTTTGGATCCTTTTATTTTTGACATCAAAATAAATTTTGATGTTGGGATCAAACATTTTGTGCTTGAGAGTGCAAATTGTGATTTGGATTTAATCCAAAAGATTTGTTGACTCGTATAATTCAGTGGAGAATTATTTAAGAGTACAAATTGTGGATTAAGATTTAATCCAAGAGAATTGTTGACTCGTATAATCCAGTGGGGAATTATTTAAGAGTACAAATTGTGGATTAAGATTTATTCCAAGAGAATTGTTGACTCGTATAATTCAGTGGGGAATTATTTAAGTGTAAAAATTGTGGATTAAGATTTAATCCAAGAGAATTGTTGACTCATATAATTCAGTGGAGAATTATTTAAGAGCACAATTATGGATTAAGATTTAATCCAAAAGAATTGTTGACTCGTATAATTCAGAGAAAATTTAGTTGAGAGTCAAAGTGGCATTACGGAACCACTTAAAATTGAATTTAATTTTGGTACTTTGAACATTATTAAACCAAAATCAGATTTGTTGGGACTCACAAAATTATAGAGTTTAAGGTCCAACAAAGAATTTGAATATGAATCCAAAACGTTTGTTTTCAAATTCGTTTCGAGATCGTGTTAAAGTTAATATTTGAGAATATTAATGAAAGGAACACGACTCCTCTAGATTTAATTCACACAGAAGTATGTGACTTAAAAATGTGCAAACTAGAGGTTGAAAAAAAATTTTATTACTTTTATTCATGATTGTACTAGATTCTGCTATGTGAAGCACGGATGAAGCTTTAGAAGCTTTTAAGCTTTGCAGGAATGAAGTAAAGAATCAAAGTAAATACTCGAATTAAAGCAATTCGTAGTGATAGAGGTGGAGAGTATGTGACTCGTTTGAATAGTTATGTGCTCAGTCGGGCATCATACATTAAACGATATCCCCTACTCACCACAGTATAATGGTGTTGCGGTAAGATAAAATCGAACACTATAGGAGATGGTGAATGCAATGTTGATCAGCTCGGGTTTGTCGCAGAACATGTGGGGGGAAGCATTTTTTGTCGGCTAACCACATTTTCAACAAGATTCCACTTAAAACTAAGGATAAGACTTCTTTTGAGTTGTGGAAAAAGCGCAAATCATTTTACAAATACCCCAAAATGTGGGGGTGTTTGGCTAAAGTTGAAGTGTCAGCTCCTAAACAAGTGAGAATCGGCCCTAAAACAGACGATTGCATCTTTATGGGATACGCCTTCAACAGTAGTGCTTATCGGGTTTTGATTCACGAATCAGAATTACTCGATATGACAGAAGGTACTACAATAGCATCAAAGAATGTTGTATTCTTTGAAAATATTTTTTCGTGTAGGAAAAAGAAGAAGTGAGTTCGAATAAGCGAACACACGAAGAATCAAATGATACTGCAGGTCCTTATACTCAGGAGAGTGAAGAACCAAGACGCATTAAATGAGCTAGAGTTGATAAGCCATATGGTCCAACTTCATCACTTATGTGTAGGAGGATGAACCTAAGTCTATCAAAGAGGCTATGTCCAGACTAGATGCACCGCTCTATAAGGAAGCTATTAATAGCGACTATGATTCAATTATGCAAAACAACACGTGGGAGTTGGTAGACCTCCCCAAAGGTTGCAAGACTTTAGGATATAAGTGGATTCTTGAAAGAAAATATAAAGCAAAAGGATCAGTTGAAAAGTTTAAAGCTCGTTTGGTTGCAAAGGGTTTTAAACAAAAGGAAGAGTATGATTTCTTTGACACCTATACACCTGTTACGAGGATTATTTCCATTCGTGTACTTATCGCGAATGATGCTTAGCATAATCCCGAAATACCTCAGATGGACGTAAAGACTGCATTTCTTAATGGTGAGATAGATGTTGAAATCTACATGGATCAACCTGAGGGTTACGTTACACCTGGAAACGAGAAAATGGTGTGTAAACTCGTACATTCACTGTATGGACTTAAGCAAGCTCCTAAACAGTGACACGTGAAGTTTGACAACACTATGTTGTTAAATGGGTTTCGAATTAACGAATGTGATAAATGTGTATATGTGAAAGATACACCAAATGATTTTTTTATAGTATGTTTATATGTCGACGACATGTTAATCATGGGTAACAATCATAACATCATCGTTAATATAAAAAACATGTTAAATCGAAATTTTGACATGAAAGACATGGAATTAGCAGATGTGATTCTAGGAATCAAAATTGAGAGAACATCAAATGAAATTTCTTTGACACAATCTCATTACGTTGAAAAAGTGTTGAAGAAATTCAATGCATTTGATGATCCACCTGCTAAAACACCTCGGGAACACAATGTTCATCTGAAGAAGAACAGAGGAGAACATGTGGCTCAGTTGGAATATGCAAGGATAATTGGAAGCGTGATGTACATTACGAATTGCACACATCCTGATCTTGCATGTTCAGTGAACAAACTGAGTAGGTACACGAGCAATCCAAGTCACGAACATTGGAAAGCTCTTAAAAAGGGTCTTGAGATACTTAAAGTATACCCTTGACATTGGGCTACACTACACGAGACATCCAGTTGTACTTGAAGGGTACAGTGATGCTAATTGAATATCGGATACAAAAGACTCCCTTTCCACTAGTGGATATGTGTTCACTATTGGAAGAGCAACTGTATTCATGGAAATCCACAAAACAGACGTGTATTGCCCATTCCACAATGGAATGAGAATTCATTGCTTTAGATCAAGTTGGTGAAGAAGCAGAATGACTTCGTAATTTTCTGGAATACATTCCTTGTTGGAACAAACCAGTGCCATCGGTAATGGTACGTTGTGACTGTCAAGCTGCTATAGGTAGAGCTTCGAGCAGTATGTATAACGGAAAGTCGAGACATATTCATCGTCAACATAACTTCGTTAGACATTTGATTGTTGGGGAATAAGTTGCACAGATCTATTCGGGGTGAATATTTAAATACAAATTTAATTCTTATAATTATTACTAGCATGAATTAATCCTATATTAATTCAAATAATAATCCAACAACATATCATGCATATAATTAATTCACGTAAATCCTACGCATGCGGAATTCTACGAGTTTACGTGAACGTACCTGTTGGGATGGTAATGGTCTGGCTGATTAGACTCACCAAAAGAACTTCCCAAGTATTCCCTTAATCCTTGCTCGACTATCCGGTGGTAGGACACTTGCGAACAATTAACAAAAGAAAAATAAATTATGTTGCACCACCTTTGTGAATTTACTAATTTTTCCAGCACATGGAATTGTACTTGGGAATGAAAGAGTCATCCCCTATTTATAGAGCATAGGTGGTCGAAATTTTGGGCAAAAAATAATATGGGAAAATCTTTTCTTGATCTCCAATAAATCTTGAATATATCTCCTATATTCTTTTTGCCATAATTATAATATTCCATAAAATCTCACCTACTCTTTGTCATGGGATATTTTCGAAAATTATAGGCAAGATTCCAAGATTTGGATCTTCTTGAATTTATGAGATATTCTTGTATTTCAAGAAATACATATCTTCCATAATATTTTTTCAAGAAAATCAAGAAAATCTTTCTTGCCCTTTATATTTCAAAAATTTCGAAATTATCTTCATGATTAACCAAGTGGGAGATTTCTTGAATTTAATGAGATAATCTTGTATTCCAAGAATACATATCTTCATTCCATAACAAAATTCAAAGAAAATCTTTCTCCCATTTTTATCCATAAATTTGAAAAAAAAATGGAAAAATAAGCAACAATATTTATTTTATTTTAAACACCTTTTTAAGTTATTGGACTATATGTTGGGCTACTTAGGGGGCCTTTAGGAGAATTAAGATTGGACCTTCCAATGGATCTTGAATTATCAATATTGAGCCACAATATTATTCAAGCCCATAAATATTAATTAATCCCACTACATAATTAATATTGCACTATCCATCTTAACCCATATTACAGTCAATATGGCTCCCGGTTATTATTTCCCGTGTTTAAGATTATCTAGCCCATTAATTAATTCAAGCCACTGAAATAGTTTTCCATTAATTAATACCTTTTGTCCTTGGTCAAGGAACGGTTCAACATTATTATCCATACCGGAAACTAATTCCACTTGCAAGATTTGGTATGATAAAGCTTATGAACCTCTCAAGGGGGCAAATCGAACAAGCGTACTTGCACACGATTCTCCGTATTAAATCTTAGCAATCACATGTGACCAATAATATTGCCCAAGATAAAAAGTATTGAATCTCGTTGATTCTTTACCCATGATAAGTCAAAGCAATAGTTACCAACCACAAGTGATCCTATTTAAGGAACGAAGATTAAGAAATAACGAACAACTGAGGTCTAATTCTTCCTTGTTCAGTTCTGAAGAATTTGTCCTCCTGTAGGTCCTATTCAGTGCATCAGTCATGCACTAGTGTAATCTCTTGGTCAAGACAAGTCAATCCGAGCCTTACACTTCAACCTTTCACGATGGGTTGTTCATTTCCATCTAGGTCGTGAATGGCGTACTTTTAGTTACAAGGGACTGTTAATTTAATCTTTTGTGATCTGGTATCACTAAATTAACTACAATGTAACACGTACGATTTATTGAACAATTATGCAGTAAATATATGTAACATTCAATGATATTTAAAGCATCAGTGATAAACAATTTATTTAAGTAAATAAGTCCGAAATTCAGTTTTGATTATACAAAGTAAAAAGCATACTTTCCAGTATAATCCCAACATTGATCTCATCTGGAGTTATAACTATTGACTTTCTAAGGTTAAAAGATAACATAGCGGATCCGCTCACGAAGAGCATATGCCGAGATCAAATGAAAGCTGATAGAGGGAATGAGTCTGAAATCCACAAAGAAAACTGAACAGTGGAAACCCAACCATGATGACTGGAGATCCCAAGAACTTGGTTCAAAAGGGAAAACTAAACTGTGAATGTTAGTTGTACAACACTTGAAAATCATGATCATTCCTGACAGCACTGAGTCAAGTGTTGAGAACCCGTAAGATGTGGTAAAGGTTAAGTCTTTGACTTTTAATGATTCCTAAAGGTCCAGAAGGGACTGAGTATGACGGGATACTCGAAAAGAGATCACCTATGTAAATGAGAAGTGAGGGCCGCTTTGACCAAACATTTATGAAACACAAAAGGGCGTCCATGGCCAAAACGAACAAAAACATGAGAACGAATCGGAGTCGAGACTGACTTGTGTCTGCACTGCCTTTAAGGTATACACGAAGGTGGATTGGTTCAAGGCATCGTGTCCACTAAGCCGCCGGTGTACCCGACAGTGCTGGGCTACGGAAAGTTCAAATCCACAAACTACTTCTCCGGAAGCAACGAAGTCTCAAATGAGCTGAACGATGTGTTTGCATCACTATATATTTAATTTTCACTCATGTGGGGGATTTTTGGAGAAATGAATGATGAGACCCGGTCAATGATCATCCAGATTTGAATTTGAACTTATCTGTGTAGTTCATTGAATCTGGACGTTTTGTAATTCCCAGGGATTTTCCTAAGATCACGCGGTCAATAACTGCCCACGATCTTAGTGGGCCTCAACTTATTTCTCCACGTCTTTTGAGTGAGAATTCTTATATAGGTTGATTTTTCATTATTAGAAAAAAGAGAATTTTAGAAAACACGCGTAAACTTTTTGCATATAGTTTTGAGAAAACTTCTGCATATTTTTTAAGGATTTCGTTATGCTCGTACTCCTGTTGAGTTCGCTGAAACTTTCTTTTCAGTGGTGCTACTGAAATTAAAGTGTGAAACCGTTTTACCTTTTAGGGCATTTACGCACGATCCTGTGAGCACTATCCAGAACGTAATTTGTCTTGCGGGGAAAAAGATTTTCCTTGACTCGGTTCCTGATTGTTTTTATTGATTTCGATTTCTGTACAGTGAAATATTTCAACATTTAGTCCGTACCATTATATATACATCTCGTAGCAACATTATTAATAATTGTTTTTTTATAATAAATGAACACTCAATATTTTTATAATTTAGAGTCCCGATATTATACTCATACTGCGTATATCTTTGGTAACCTGTGCCGGCTGCATTAACAAATTTGAACGGTGTGATCTCTCTGGAGCATAGCGGGTCACAGCTCAGCCATAGTTAATTCTAAAATAGTTTGAATTAAACAAATTATGCAATAAAAAATCGGATAAGATCATTTATCTTCGTTTTATGGGTTTAGTAGTAATAATTAGCTGGAAAATATTATAGCCATTAGCATAATTATTTCTTAATTAATTAAGTTTTTGTCATTAAATAATTAATTATGCATTTTTAATTGTTGACTAACACCGAGTACCCCAATAGGCATGTTTTACCCAAATAAATCTGTATAATTAAATCATATAATTGAAGATTATAACTAAATATATTTGTGATAATTGAAATATATAACTTAATAATATATATAAAAAAGTTACTTATAATATTAAAAGGTATAATTTATATCATAAAAAAATATTAGTAGTAATAATAAAATAATTAATAATATAATTTATATTATAAAAAAATATTAATCGTGATAAGGGTCATATTTGAATCCATTTAGTAATATGGCATTTAATTTTAGAATGACTAAATTTCAGAGATGACCGTCACTAATCAATATATTGACCATAATGTTTTAAATTGAAGGTTGTACTATTAAATTAATAATAATTATATTTTAAGTAAAAGTAATGGAGTACAACGCTAGATTTGTGGCTTAATCAAATTATTAGTCATCCATTTCATACGTAGAAACGATAGGATCTTGAGTGGGTCTCTTGTGCATCAAGTGCATCGTGCACTCAAGTATAGGAGTGATTCATTAAAAAAATAGATCTTGCTATTAGTAAAATAAAGGATCCATAATAAGAAAATGACTAGAGTCAAAGTGAGTGCACAGTGTATATGAAACCTTGTCTAGGATCTTAATTCCTTACACAAACCTCAATAGTCAAATTCTTGTAAAAGATCTAAGAAAGATAAAATAAGTCTACGTGTTATACCCATTCAGATGCATAGTAAACTGATAATATATTTTAAAATTGTGCAATTTGTTATACTGAAAAGTACAATTTATTTACATTAAATCATGCAATTATTAATATAAAATAATAATTGCAAATTACACATTTCAATTAATAAATCGCACGATTTTAAAATACACTATGAGTGCACAGTGCATTTGAGTGTACACAAGCCCGCCCACATAATAAACGTTGGAGATGAGTCAGATTAACGTGTAAATTATTATGTTTATCGGAAATAGGTGGGGCTCAGTGACGCGGAGCCTAGTCACGTCCAACGAAGAAAAAAATAAAAATAAAGCCAATGGCAGCGCATATTTACAGCAAAGGACTCCAAGTACGTTTTCAGTTGAGGACTCCAAAACATATAATTAGCAGTTAAGGACTTTTTTAACCCCCACTATAAATAACCTCATTTATCCCTCACTTTTGTACCACCAAAAACCCTTTTCTTTCGCTTAATTGGAATTAGAAAAAAGGCTCTCCTTTTTGTCTTTCTTTTCTATCCTTTTAATTTCTTCGTTTTCAATTTTGAAAAAGTTTACCACTTTTTTTGGAAGATGACTGTCCTCATTGAGCAGCCCTCGGCACAACCCCAGATTGGTAAGTATTTTTTTTTATTATTATTTTTTTAGTAACAGTTGCTAATAAAAAAAATTAATTAATTAGTGCCCAAATTAGATATCTAAATATTGCGAAATTATTGGTGTGTAAATTTTTTATTGAGTTTAATTTAATTACAGGTAATTTGGTACCTATGGAAGATGAGGAACTCTCGTCAAAGGGAGGATTTGACGCTCCTGATATCAATGCATTTGGTCAAACATTTAGGTATGTTTATGTACAGATTTTTGCCCTATTACATCGTGTTTATTATATAACATTATCAAAATAATTGTACGAGATTTTACTTTCGAAAATCTGGATTTATGTTCTTTTCGTAGTATTATACAATCTAATAAATTTAAAATTCCTCAAAAACCCTAGTTTATAATGTCTGCATTGAATTACATTAATTTCTTTTGAACATTAATTTATTTTTCAAAATATAATACTTTTACTATCATTTACCTTTTTACCAATTTCCTCAATTTTTCTCTGCAACATCTTATCAACCAAATTTACATAAAATTCGAATTTACCTTTTTATTATTCGAAAACTAAATTGAACATTAAGAAATGTTGTCTTTTGTAGGGACTATAATGCCGAAAGCGAGAGACAGAAAGGGGTGGAGGAATTCTACCGATTGCAACACATCAACCAGACATATGATTATGCAAGTGCATTTTAATTAAATATAGTTATATTCGTATAAGTAATATATAATTTATATGATGATTGAGTAATTCGAATTGGAAAATGCAGGTGAAGAAAATGAGGAAAGAATATGGGAAACTTGATAAGATGAAAATGAGCATATGGGAATGTTGTGAGCTTCTAAATGAAGTTGTGGATGAGAGTGATCCCGATTTAGATGAGCCTCAAATTCAGCACTTGCTTCAATCTGCTGAGGCCATTCGAAAAGATTATCCTGATCAAGATTGGTTGCATTTGACTGCCCTTATTCACGGTAACTAAATATATTAGAGGAAATTACTAATATGTACAAAATTTTGATGAAAATTAGGTACAAACGAAATTGCATATATAATTAAAATTGTACTTATCATTAGTTGTAATTTTGAAATGTATTCAATAAGTCTCCCAATTTATTATCTACTGGCTTTTAAAATTTATTAATTTTTCAAATATTGTATTGATTGTTATGTATTATTTATGGTGTTGCATGTAATTTCAGATCTTGGAAAGGTGCTTCTTCTTCCTGAATTCGGAGAATTGCCTCAATGGGCTGTTGTTGGTGAGTTATTCAAACTAAATCTAACTAATCCAATTATTTAATTCATATTTATTAAACAATTAAGATTTGACAATATATATGGAAATGCAATAACAGGTGATACATTCCCACTTGGCTGTGCATTCGATGAATCCAATGTCCATCACAAGGTAAATAATTATTCTTGGTCAAAACATACTTTATTTGGATTCATCTCATAATTGTTCATTTATAATGCATTTTAAAACTCTTAAAATTTGTATAATGAAAAGATGTAATTCGTTTGTACTGAACCAATCAATGTTCAATTATGAAATACAGTATTTCAAGGAAAATTCAGATATCAACAACCCAAAGTACAACACCAAGAATGGAGTTTACGAACAAGGTTGTGGCCTAGACAATGTTGTCATGTCATGGGGCCACGATGATTACATGTACTTGGTAATACTTAATTAATTAGCTTCCAAACCAAAATTCTCTTTTTTAATTTTTTCATTTAGAAGATATAATTAATCAGCTTGCTTATGTATATATAAGTTAAAAAATCATCAAATCTCTTTTTTTTAGGTGGCTAAGGAAAATGGAACAACTCTACCTTCAGCTGCATTGTTCATTGTCCGCTACCATTCATTCTATCGTAAGAATTTAGAATAAATTATTATTAAAAAATATAGAAGAACTAATTATTTGATTAAATCTATTGATAAACATGCTCTATCTTATTTTGCAGCTTTGCACAGAAATGGAGCATACACACACTTGATGAATGTAGAGGACAAGGAGAATCTCAACTGGCTCCACATATTCAAGTAATTCAATTTAAATTTATCGATTTTCAACTAGTCTTTTTACTTTTTAATTAAAATTGAACATTAAATTCGGAAAAAATTAATAAGATGAATGCTAACATTTTTTTTCCTTTTTTTTTTTAATTTCAGCAAGTACGATTTATATAGTAAGAGCAAAGTTCACGTTAACGTGGAAGAAGTGAAGCCGTACTATATCTCACTTATTAACAAGGTAACATCACTCTTACAATTGATCATGATATCTCTTTAAAAAAAAACAATTGATCATGATATATACGAAGTGTTTTGAAACCCATTTTCTCTTCAAGAAGCACTTTAAAAAAAAAAATTGATCACACCACTTAAAAAAGTGCTTCATTGGAATAGTGTTTCAAAATCACCCCTATAATTACCTTGGTAGATTTTAATTTGCTAATACGGAGTTAAATTAATGATTGCAGTACTTTCCAGAAAAGTTAAGATGGTAAATCTTTCGACAAGAATTCACATAAGGGAAGGATACCCATTTACTACGCGAAGGAGAGCTAAAATGTGGATTGTGTAAATTACACATTGAAGACTATTCCTTTATCTTATTTTTTCACTACATTAGCTAGAGTCTTTTCATATTCTTATTCTTCATATTCAATCTGGAGTCTGTTTGTTTGTTTGTAGTTGATTGAGATTGAGGACTCAAGGTGTCAAGCATAATAAATTCCATTTTGAATCTTTCTTTGTTTGCTCTTTAAATTGTTTTAGTTTTGGCTCTCTGAATTTTGAATCTCCGTCCCACACTCGATTGAACATTTCACTTTTTAGCTCGTGTGTGAATTATATTTGGCAATGGGGCGGGGATGGAGGACAACTCCCCATCCCCGTTCCTGCGAAGCATTCGAGGAATTATCACCCTCCATTTTGGCCCGCCCCGCTAGGGATTCTCGTCCCCATGGGGAATCAAGGAAATACAAAACTTATCACATTTTAACTCATTCCTTTTTTTTTAAATCTCATTTTCATAACACAAATACAAAACTTATCACATAAAAATACATAAAATATTTTATGTTTAAAATTTGAATAATAAATTTAAAGCATACACAACAATAATAGTTTTTCAGGATAATTCATATTACAACATCAACAAAAGAAACCAACATGCATTGCTTATTTGTTATCTTCTTCCACACTTTAATGACGGTGAAAAATGAGAGTGATATTAGAATTTAGTCAATATTAATAAAATTTATTTGTACTTTTTTAGTTACTATTAATTAATATATATACTTATAATATTTTAATTATATAAAAGTTTACGGGCCCTGCGAGGATCGGGGCGGCGAATGCTATCCCCGTCAATTAGGAGTAATTTTTTTCTGTCCTGGTCCCAATGAGAAATTTATTAGGGGATTCACCATTGTGTTTGAGACGGAGGCCAACGAGGAGTAATTTTTTTCTGTCCTGCTTCCAATGAGAAATTTATTAGGGGATTCACCATCGTGTTTGAGACGGACAAGTGGGGAATGTTGGGGCGAACCCACTACCAAGCATAGCCTGAATTTAGAGACAATAGAGTAACGGGTTTCTCCGTGCATTGGGCTAATTTAACGTTTAGGTCATAAGCCCATAAAATCTTTTTCATTGGCCCAAAATTTATAAGGGTGGGTTGGGTAGTGAGTGTGGGTGGCAAAATAGAATTTGGATCCTCTCCATTTTATTTCTGTACATTTCTTGTAAAATTTGAAGAGAGAAAGATCCATAATAAAATAATATAAAAAAATATAAAGTATGAATTCCTTGCATTGTGTCTTTTTTTCTCCGAAATTTATACGAGAAAAATGAGAGGATCCAAATCCGACAAAATAGGAGTGAGCGTATTTTCCTTTCATCCATACCAATACGTGCAATATTATTGTTCGCATGATCGCATCAATATTTTTAGGGAGATAATATTTTATTATTTCATTTCTTTTATTGTTGAAATTTATGATTAATTAGGATCTTTGCATTATCTTCAATTCTTTCTTTTAAGGAGTGCTATAAGTGTTCCCTATAAAATTAAT
The DNA here is from genome assembly GCA_037126765.1 of Stenogyne calaminthoides. Lineage (NCBI taxonomy): Eukaryota > Viridiplantae > Streptophyta > Magnoliopsida > Lamiales > Lamiaceae > Stenogyne > Stenogyne calaminthoides. The sequence goes on along the minus strand of JBBCBC010000027.1, from coordinate 20,384,634 downwards.
TGTTTGAAAACACTAAAAGGTCGATTAGGAAACATAATTTAAATCTTAAAATAATTTAGAATTTTGTTTCGAAAAATAATAATTAAGAATTGTGTTTAAATATAAATGAATATAGGGTATCATAATTAGGATATTACGACGTAGGATGTTTGAAATAGGACCTCCATGATTGGTTCCTTTAAACTTCAGTAATTTTAGGACTTGTTTTCAAACCGAATAAAATACTCTAGAAATATTTTCAAAAATCATTTTGTTTTTCAGCTGTTAAAGTCGATTTTTAAAATAAAAAGTGGAGTAATAAAAATGATTCCTTCTTAAAACTTTGCAACTACTCCGTATAATATTTGATAACTATACTTACTAAGGTCACAGGTCCAATTATAGTCACCCGCGGACATCTCGCTTTATAAAAGAGCCGTTTTGATAATTTTATTTTTAATATTTTATAAGTTATAATATCCTATAACCTGTTTCAAAGAGTTTATAAGCCCGATTTTTTAAGTAGTTTAAAAGCTCATTGAAAAAAATAAGTTGAAGATATGATACTTTTTTTTAAGACAAAAACTTGTGTGAATCGGAGTTCACGGTGAACTCGATTTTTTTAATATCACTGTTTTATGTAAAAACTATCACTGTTATATATAAAAATTATTACTGTTATGCACAAAAACTTTCACTATTTAAAAAATATTTTATATTTTTAAACAGTGAATATTTTTTTTTACATAACAATGATATTTTTTTTACCTATAACAGTGATAGAGTTCATGTATAGACCCGATTCTCAGGAGAATGTTACTCTTTTTTGAAGCTTATAAGCACTGAATAACTTATTCTAACATTTTATAAAAATGATATTAATTTTTTTTGCCAAATAAATTTCAGGAGCTTAACTTATTCAAACATGTTAAAAGATGTTGTTATTATTTTTTACCAAATAAATTTAAAGAGCTTATAAGCTCCTAAACTTTTATGCTTATAAACTACCAAAAGTTAAAGAGCTTATAAGCTCCTAAACTTTTATGCCTATAAGCTACCAAAAGTTATAAGTTATAAGTTAAAAATGAGTGTTTTTGATAGTTTATGAGCATTTTTTTTAAAGTATTACGTATTAACTTTTTTTCAAACGCTATCAACTTCTACTATTAATTAATTTTTTTTCATAGTTACAATTTTAATCACTTTTTGAAAAGGTTAACTTTTTACAATCACCCTCTTAATCTAATAAAAGTGAAATAAAATACTCCAAATTGCTTATGCACATAATTGTAAATGACAATAATAAGTTATAATTTCTTGCAAACACCCTATATACAATACTACCTCTGTTCTAATTTTGTTTGGTCATTTACTGTAAATTCGAGTTTTAAGAAAAATAGAAAATATCAGTATTAAATTGTGTAAAGTGGGTTTGGTGGAGGGGTATGATTTATGAATTGTTAATACAACATTAAGAAAATTGTTATTTATTAATATTAAATGGTATAAAGTGGATTTAGTGTATTTAGTAGAATGACATGTGGTGCAAATAAGTATTGTTTGTAAAGGGTATTATTTTATAAAAAAATATATTTTATTTTCTCTTTTAGAAAATGATCAATCTAAGGTAAGATGCATATCTATGAAAAATTGTCAATCTAAATTAAGACGACATGAGTATCTTTCAAGGAACTTATAATCAAGCTCCCGAAACAGGCCCCACCTCAACCTCTAACTCCAACCCTCAGACAGACCAATTAAGGGATTAAACATAGCATATATCCCCAAAAAAATATTACTCACTCTGTCTCAATCTTAATCGATAGGTTATTGTGTGCTTGGAATTTAAGAAAAAAATATTTATTAGTATTTTATGTGATAAAGTGATAAAGTATTGGGCAGAAAGAGAAATTCAACTTTATTAAAGTATAGAATAATATTTATTATAGTGAGTCTCATGTGCACCCGGATGCACCGTGCACTCATATTACATTCTAGAAGAGTGCAATTATACAAAACAAAAACGTGCAATTATGTTTCCATATTAAAAGTTGCACTTTTCTGTGTAAATAAAACACATTTTTCAAAGATAACAAGTTGACGCTTTAAAACGCACTATGAAACAGATATTACAAGACCCTGGACGGACATACAAGATCTAATATATTTATTATAGGTGATAAAATGTTGAGGGTATGAGAGAATGACATATGATAAATAAATGCGTGTTCGAAGGATATGAATTAAAGTGAGTATTTTCATTTAAGAAAATGTGCAGTTAAGAATGAGACACTTAAAAAAAGAGAGATTACAGTTGAAATTGGGGAGGAGAGATTAATTAATAACATTATAAGATTAGATCGTCGGTGCTAATAAAAAAAAACACAAAATTTAGAAAATAACGACTTTACAAGACCAAGATCGTCGGTGGTGTGGAAAAAACACAAAATGCAAATGTGGATTTAATTAAGATTTAAGAGTCCTCACTACAACAAGTGACTCCCCTGTAAAGAGTCCTCACTACAACAAGTGACTCTGACCCTGACCCTGACACTGACACTGACACTACCATCCTCCCTCTCTCTACCCCACCACGCCTCTCTGTAATCGCAATACCCCCTTTAATTCTTCATAACCTCCCTCCCTCTCTCTCTCCTCACAACAACTCTTTCTATGGACTGTAAGCACGGAAGCACTGACTGAGTGAATGCACACAAGGAGCCTAAACTCCACCTTCTTCTTTTCCTCCTTTATTTCAGGTAACCACGCTGAATCTGCCGTAATTTTTGTTTTCTATTTGTAAATTGTAATCTCACCACTATTTGTGATCCAATTGCTTTTCCACCTGCTCTCTTACTTAATTGGATTTTTTTATTCCGTTATGATTTAGCTTGTTTGCTTTAAGCTTTTTTCCGATTTCGAAGTAGAGTTGTGCTAATGTAGCTCGTACTGAAGTTATGTGCCAGGAGCACGATTGATCCATATGCTTTTAATATACACTTGAGTGTGATCCGTCGCTTAAATCCTTGAATTATCGAGAATCTGAGAATTATTCTGCGGAAGCTTACTTGGATTAGTAGTATTTGAATGATGAGGATTAAACCTTTTTAGATCTGCCGACACTGTGTGAGTTAGGTATTTACTATAACCTTATATAAGGAGTTATACATTGGTATTTCTATTTCAGGCTATCATTAAATCGACTTACCCTTTTATCTCCACAATTAGATAGACCTTTATTTAACCAGTTTATAAAATTGGTCAAATACTTAAATTGTCAATCCATAGTACATGATTATTTCATGTACCAGTTCAATTATGGATTAATGTTCGAACATATACATGCTAATCTGAGATTGCAATCAGCATAGGATATATAGGCGATTGGTTATGTTATCTTGGAGCTCTTGCTCAATGAGTTGAAGCTTGTTCATATACTAGCTTATTTGATGTTGTGGGATGATGAGCTTTTTTTGTTAGCCCTTTTCGTTGAGTCAAAATGATGACTTACTTCATTGAGTTTGTTGAAGATATTAAATAAATGTTGGCAAATACTTCTATGCGTCTTGCAGCTCAAGTGCATTTTTAAATGGTTTTAGTTGTTTTACTAAAAGTTATTAACTCATCAGTATTAGCTGTTTATGCTGAACAATATTAGTTGTGCACATGTTGATATTTTCTAATCTTTTAGCAATATTATGTACTAAACTCACTGCATATTGGAATTTTCTAGATTCTTCCTTGAGCATCGTTCACATGGCTTCAAAGCTTCACTCTCCGGGCAATAAAGGGCGAAGTCGTTTTTCCTTGTTTGTCGTAATAGGTCTCTGCTGTCTCTTTTACTTGTTGGGAGTGTGGCAAAGGAGTGGCTTCGGCAAAGGCGACGGTTATGCAATAGAGATTAATAGACAACAAGCAAACTGCAACGTTTCTCCTGCTTTAGACTTCGAAAGTCACCATAATTACGTGGCGCCCGTCGAATCTTCTGAGCCCAAAGCCAAACTTTTTAAGCCATGCAAAGCTAAATATACCGATTATACCCCTTGCCAAGGTCAAGATCGAGCTATGAAGTTTCCAAGAGAAAACATGATATATAGAGAAAGGCATTGTCCACCAGAAGACGAAAAACTTAAGTGCTTGATACCTGCACCGAAAGGCTATACTACTCCTTTTCCTTGGCCTAAGAGTCGGGACTATGTTTACTATTCTAATGTACCTTTCAAAAGCTTGACGGTTGAAAAGGCTGTGCAGAACTGGGTGGAATATCAAGGTAATGTGTTCAAATTTCCTGGAGGTGGGACGATGTTCCCTCAAGGGGCGGATGCTTATATCGATGAACTTGCACGAGTGGTTCCAATAGCTGATGGCTCTGTTCGAACGGCTTTAGATACCGGCTGTGGAGTATGTTTATTTCCTTTTATTTGACTTTTTTGTGTCTGTATTTGTCGGGCCCGTTGCCTTTCGTTTTAAGTTGGATCCACTTCTAAAATCGCGTTCTTGGAGTGATCATACATCCATGCTAAGATGAAATTACATGCGTTCTTATAGAGTTTCAGGAGTACAAAACATTATTTTTTTTCCTTTTAAGTTTGGCATATTAAAATCTAGGCAAAAACTTCTATGCACTGTACAATTATTGCATTCCTGTTTCAATTTTTACCAAAATTTGACTCATTCACGAAAAAAACTGAAATATATAGTGAGAAGTATTAGTTCATATGAAGAAAACTATTAGTTCAAACAAAAGAAAAGTATTAGTTTGCAGGCTGAACAGTATAAGTTATATTTCAATATACAACTAATATTTCCATCATATGAGCTGATACTTTTCATCACATGAACTAATACTTTGACCGCTTTTTCTAGATTTGCGGAAAAAGTTTAAAAATACAGTTTGGTTGAAACTTTTTAGTCAATTGTGAAACTGGTGCACCGAAGTGTTACTCTAAAATCTAAATAGTTGATTGTTGTTTTTTTCTGATTTGAATAGGTTGCTAGTTGGGGTGCTTATATGCTGAAAAGAAATGTGCTTCCAATGTCATTTGCACCAAGAGACAACCATGAGGCACAAGTGCAATTTGCTTTGGAACGAGGTGTCCCTGCTGTTATTGGAGTTCTTGGATCCATAAAACTCCCATACCCATCCAGAGCTTTTGATATGGCACAATGTTCAAGATGCTTGATACCATGGGCAGCTAATGGTAAGCCTTCAAACCAGTAAATTCTTGCCTTATTTTTGGTTTACGACGATATTTTCAACTTGAAATGAATTTTTTTTAAATCCACCAAAATTAGGATGCGTTTCGAATCCACAAATCATTCAAAATATTAGTTCTGAATAAGGATCCTGGATTCCAAATACTCATCAATCCAAACGACCTTCAATGGATTTACTACTGTGTATTTCAAATTTATCCTCAAATCCTTCAACCCAAACGCAACCCATGGGAAAAAGATATGATTAGCTTCCCTCACTTAAGAGCATCATCAAGTGTGATCCACGAGTATAAGATTATAACCGGTGCCATAAAAAGGATATATTTATTCATAGCATCATAAAAAAAATTCAAAGGTTATTTTTATATGCAGCGTTTGTTATAGATCTTTCACTCCCTCCCAAAATAACAGGTCTAGTTCAACTGAATGTGAAATCATAGATTGGATGTACGTTTTAGAGTTGTGTATGTTTACCTTGTTTCCTTGAAAAGAAGCTGTTAAAAGTTAATGTTCTCACATAATTACTACTCCCTCCGTCCACCAAAACTGTGCTCATTTCGTTTTGACATGTTGTACGGAAAGGTAAATTAGGTCCATTTATGAATAACATAATTGATTGTGAGTAAAGTATAATGATAACTTGAGTAATTAAGTGATTGTTGGACGATGAAGATAAAAAAAAATTGTGTCCATAAACGTACATAATTTATCTTTCCGTACAACATGTCAGAACAAAATGAGCACAGTTTTGGTGGACGGAGGAAGTATAATGGAAGATACATTTTTTTATGAAATAAACCCCATTTTTGGGAAAAAGTAGCATTTTATTTTGGGATGTCTCAAATAGAAGATGCAAATATTTGTGATAGAGGGGGTGTTAGAATCTGGAACGTATGCCTTAATTTAAACAAATATCTTAATTCGAAGGTTGATCACTCTCACTTCCAAACCATGGACTGTTGCAAAGTGGTCTTTTGAAGATAGTAATATATATTTGAAAATGAAGTCCAAAAAACAGAAGAACTTTCATGGAATAAAATAGTTAATGAAGTCAGCTTAATAACTTATACTCCCTCCGTCCCAACATTACTTGAACACTTGCCTTATTTGGACGTCCCAACATTACTTGAACACTCCCAAAATGGAAACAAATATAATATTAATACACTCATAACACCCATATTTTATTCCACTCAAACCCACTCAAACCCACTTTACTTGGTTTGCATGCCATTTCCAGTGTTCAAGCAAGGTAGTTAAAAGCGCTCGCTTTGTCGCTTAAGCGGCTAAAGCGGAGCGGAACCTATTGAACCCGCTTTGATACTATCAAGCGGAGTGATTTTTATGGCTGCCCCACTTTTTTCTCCAAATTTGCTCCATATCTGTTATCTGCCCACTTTTTTCTGTGTTTTGTTATATATTTTAATATTATTTCTCATCCCTATCACTTAATATCAGCGTCTCTTATTTAATATTACTAATAACTAAAAGCCCAACAGCCCATTGAATAAGATAAGGTAAAGCCATACTTAAAAGTCTAAAAGTAAATAAATAAACTAAGAGATAATTATTAGATATATTAGAATTAGAATCTCGCCGGAATTCTAGAAAGGAGCGCACAAACGATCAACCAGAAATCCCAAGCAAGTCTTTCTATACTCTTTCTTCTTTCCTTTATTTTAAAAAAACGATCAACACAACCTACATATTCAATAAAATTCCAGAAATTTAGAAGTTGCAATTTTTCCCTTCTTTAATTCTTCTTAACCACTTCTAATCTGCTGTTAATTTTTTCTATTTTCATGTCACTCACTCTGTCCCTTGTGTTTTACTATATAGAATTACTTAATGTTGTTATTTGTGCATATAATCATGTTGGTATTTGTGCATATGATATTATGCATAATGTTTTTGTAAAGGTGGCTTAACCTCGGTGAAGCGCTCTTTTATTTTACGCTTTGCGCTTAAAGCGTTAGGGAGTTTTTGAGCTTTGAGTGCGCTTTTCGCTTTTAACTACCTTGTGTTCAAGTCATCTTGGGACGGAGGGAGTATATGAAAAGTCATTTGCTACTCTATTTTATATCGTTTTGATTATTTCTAGTATTCAATTATTTAAAACAATAGCTCAACCAGAACTCTTTACTCTTCATCTGAGTGATTTTCCTCTGCCCTTAAATAGTTAAATCAAAGACCTTTGTTATATATACTTCCTTGTTAACATTTTTAATATATATATGTATATGTAGATGGTATGTACTTGATGGAAGTTGATCGAGTTCTGAGACCTGGTGGGTTCTGGGTGTTGTCTGGTCCTCCAATCAATTGGAAGACATACTATCGTACATGGAAAAGGACAAAAGAAGATCTGAAGGCTGAGCAATCTAGGATCGAAGAATTGGCTGAACTCCTTTGCTGGGAGAAGAAGTACGAGAAAGGAGATGTTGCCATCTGGAGGAAAAAGGTTGATATTAAGTCTTGCACAAGGAAATCTGCCAACTATTGTCAATCTTCGGATGCTGATGATGTGTGGTAAGTAAAACTGCATCATAAACTTGTGTAATTCAGTCTCCTAATATTGTTGATACTGTTTATTCATAGTTTGGTGCATTAAATATGAAAATTTAAAAAATTAGAGATGATTTATTTCATTTTAGGGATATATCATCTGTCCTTTGAACTTGTTGATAATTTGCAGGCATAATGCATCAAAAGATCCGTATACTATCAACTTTTGTTTCGATATTCCCATAAACTATCTTTTGTTAATATCAAAATTTTATTTCACGAGCTCCCACGAGACAAAAATAGACAGAATTATTCGATTCACCTTAACGGTCTTGCTAAATAATGTACATACCCGCTTTATTTAAATTTAATTGTATACCAAAGTATATTCCGCAAGCCATTTTAGATACCCATCACCTGAAGTATTGGGGTTAAAATAACCTGCATAAGCACATTTGGATATTAGTAAAATTAATATACATATTAGTTAATGGTCCATTAAGATAAATAAAAAAAATTGTCAATTTTCGTCTTGAGAGAGCTCATGAAATAAAATTTCAATACTTGAAGGGCCTTTTACAACAAAATATAGTTTAAGGATCTATTAAAGCAAATGTTGATATGTATGGATTTGTTAATGCATTATGCCTAATTTGTATGAAATTGAAATAAACAGATACGAAAAGGTGAAATAGAAACAAGGGCATCAACTTATATCCTAATTCTACTATTGAATTATGATTTTGAAGGTATAAGAAAATGGAATCATGCATAACTCCCTTGCCAGAGGTGGAGAGTAGCAGTCAACCGTTGAAGAAGTTTCCAGCTCGTCTTTTTGATGTCCCACCTAGAATCAGCAATGGTGAAGTTTCTGGAGTCACATCTGAATCGTATCAAGAGGATAATAAGCTTTGGAAAAAGCATGATGCTGCTTACAAACGGAGTATTCGATTATTAGGCTCCACAAGATACAGAAATATCATGGATATGAATGCAGGGCTTGGAGGTTTTGCAGCAGCCTTAGAATCCTCGAAACTGTGGGTGATGAATGTGGTCCCCACCGTGGCGCCCAACACTCTAGGTGTCATCTATGAGAGAGGCTTGATCGGCATATATCACGATTGGTACTTCACTTCACACGTCCATAATTTATTACATCACTTTCTGGTCCCTAAAGTTTATATTTTTTCAGTTTTGGTTTCACTCTTCTACTCGCTATCAAGTTTGGTCCTAAGAGTACACTTTTACTCACACTTTTAGTCCCACGGTTAGTTGACCATCCGTTGACTGACGGAAACAACTATTTGGGGTGCTAATTGTTATATTTTTTTATAATTATTTTTAGGAACAAAATTTTCAAATAATTACATTTAACACCTCAAATAGTGATTTTGTCAGTCAACAAATAGTGGGACCATATGTGAGTAAAAAATTATTTTCAGGACCAAATTAGATAGTGAGTGAAAGAGGGGGACAAAAACTGGGAAAAGTAAATTTTTGGGACCAAAATGATGTCAACTCTTTAAAAAAAAATTCCACTTTCTTTAATTATATGTGAAGCTCAAGTTAGTTTCTCGATTTTCAGGTGTGAAGGCTTCTCTACTTATCCAAGGACGTATGACCTTATTCATGCTAACGGCTTATTCAGCTTATATGGTGACAAGTAAGCAATAACTAATGTATTAAAAAATTCAATAAAAAAAAATAGAAGGATGAAGAAATTGATAGTTTGGATTGAACGGATTTGAAATGGATCGCTCTCGTTTTGAATTAACTTTTGGCAAAAAATTCTAGGCACCAGTTGCACCGTGCAAATGGTGCAATTTTGACTAACGTTTGACTCATTCACAAAAAAACTGAAATATATAATGAGAAGCATTAGTTCATATGTTGAAAAATATTAGTTTGTAAGTTGAATAGTATTAGTACTTTTGCAATATACAACTAATACTTTTCATCACATCAACTAATACTTTTTGCAATTTTGACTAAAGTTTGACTCATGCACAAAAAACTGAAATATATAATGAGAAGCATTAGTTCATATGTTGAAAAGTATTAGTTTGTAAGTTGAATAGTATTAGTACTTCTGCAATATACAAACTAATACTTTTCATCACATGAACTAATACTTTTCGACCGTTTATTTTCTGTGATACGCGAAAAAATATAAAAAACTACAGTTTACTTGAAATTATTTATTCAACATTGAGTCAAAATTGCACTAGTTGTATAACTAGTACAACAAAGTCATGTTACTCAACTTTTTAGGTGAATTTGATCATTCATTTCAAATGGTTCTATCCAAAAGCAACCTAAGCATACTTGGCCTCATACTCTCCCTCGTGTGGCTTGCAGGTGTGAGTTCGAGGACATTCTCCTGGAAATGGATCGGATTTTACGCCCCGAAGGGGCGGTGATTATCCGAGATGAAGTGGATGTGATTAATAAGGTGATGAAAATTGGAGGAGGGATGAGATGGGAAATTAAAATGGTGGATCATGATGATGGCCCTTTTGTACCTGAGAAGATACTCATTGCAGTCAAACTGTATTGGGTGGCTTCATCCAACGCCACTTCCACCGATCAATGAATTTATGATAATAATAATAGTAATTCTTATTAATTTATTATTATTATTATTATTATTATTATTATTATTATTATTATTATTATTATTATTATTATTATTATTATTATTATTATTATTATTATTATTATTATTATTATTATTATTATTATTATTATTATTATTATTATTATTATTATTATTATTATTATTATAGATAGCATTTGTTGCATCCCTTGGTAACAAGCTACAGTGGGTTTGCTTTCTTCAGAAGAAACATAAACCATAGTTATTACTAGTTCATGGGATTTAGGTATTTGTATTTGTCGATTTGCTCCACTTTTTGCATTCACCAGTTGTATCTTAAGTTATTGGATTCCATGGGAAAATGAATCATGGAATTATATAACCATTTTACATGTATTGTATTTATATCTTATGATTTCGTCACAACAAAAAAACAAACATTAAGAATTAACAGTGTTATGTGTCGATTACAGGGGACTCGAAATTTTAATTTGGTAAATTGCCGTACTGTAAATTTTAATTTATTTGAAGATTATCACCTTGAAGTCTAGAAGGTTTTGGTCCCATAATTCTATGGATGAGAAAATACCAAATATTTTGATATACTAAAAGTAGGGAGTGTTTTGAAATTTTATAAAGTGATCTTGAAGTATTGTTTTTTTAAAGCTACTTATTAGACACATTTTTTCTAAAAAAATAAATGTTTTTGGATTTTGTGTCATTAAGATTTTTTTTTGTGAGGAAGAGACGAGAAACTCCCCCACTCGTGTTGTTGGCCCCTTAGTCGGGCGGGTTGTAAATCGAAGGATGTGCCCAAGTGGCGGACACTTGTGGGAAAGAGCCAACAGAATTCATTAAGAATTAACATTATTGTGTGTTGATTACAGGGAACTAAAAATTTTGGTATATCACATTTATCGTACTGTAAATTTTAATTTATTCAAAGATGGTGCATGAACAACTAATTATAATATACTCCCTCCGTCCCCCATCAACATGCACACTTGCTGTTGCACACAAATTAAGAAAAAATAGTTTTTTAGTGTTTTGTTGACTTTTCAAAGGGGATGAAGGGTGGAGATTGTGATGATGGATATTGTAGGGTGGAGATTGTGAGATTCTTTATCATTTTAAGGCGTGCAAGTTGGTAAGGGACGGATGAAAAATGAAAGTGTGCAAGTTGCTAAGACTATCTTTATCAACAAACACCCACAACTCAATCTTCTAATAAATAATTCATTTCTCTCTCCTCCACATATACAACCTACAATTCAACCAATCTTCATCTTTTTTCATACTTTATCAACAAACACCCACAACTCAATCTCTTAATAAAATAATATTTATTTTTTACTATTTAATAATTATATTTATCTATAATCAATTTTTATTATATTAATAAGATGATATATTAAATTATTTGATATTCAAAATGCGTAACTATAATAAAAAAAAATTACCATACTCTTAAAATAAAATTACAATCTCAATAACAAAATTTAAATTACAGAAATTTAAATACAACAATACGAAAGATAAAATTACATATTTAATTATCAATGCCGAATTTTTGCCATATATGCTCAATCAAGTCGTTTTTAAGAGCAATATGAGCTTCTCTATTGCGAAGCTGTTCTCTATTAATCATTTAAGTGGATAGACTTGAAATGCGTTCTCTAGAGTATTCAAAACCTTCACCACCAGTGGGATCATCCATAAAAAAATATGTGGGATCATGATAAGGTTGGTACATGTCTCGTTCATCATCTACTATCATATTGTGCATGATGATACAAGTCATCATAATTCTTCCCATCAAAAGCTTATCCCAGACAAGACATGGACGTCGAAGAAATGCGAAACGAGCTTGTAGAACTCTAAATGCTCGTTCGACATCTTTTCGCACAGCCTCTTGGTGTTGAGCGAACAACTTGTGCTTTCTAGTCTGCGGAGAAGTAATTGACTTAACAAATGCAGCCCATGAAGGATATATGCCATCAGTTAGATAATATGCTCTATCATTTTCCCGACCATTCACGACATAACTAACCTTTGGTGCTCGACCTTCCAAGACATCACTAAAAACTGGAGATCGATGGAGTACGTTAATATCATTGCACGTATCTGGTGTTCCAAAGAAAACATGATATATCCATAAGTCATATGACGCAACAGCTTCCAAAATGATTGTTGGTTTTCCACTTCTCCCTGCATATTGCCCATCCCATGCAGTAGGGCAATCTCTCCACTCCCAATGCATGCCGTCAATACTGCCTATCATGTCCGGGAATCCACGTTGTTCCCCGACATAGAGCAATCTTGCCAAATCTTGTTCGTTGGGTTTTTTGAGGTACTCGTCGCCAAAGCAGGAAATGACGCCTTCTACAAAATTCATGAGAGCTTGCCTTGTTACAGCTGCACTCATTCACAAGTATTCATCAACATCATCAGTTGATGTACCATACGCCAACACCCTCATAACTCCAGTACATTTCTGTAATGGTGAAAGACCTTGTCTACCTGTGGCATCAGGTCTTTGTTGAAAATATTCGTCTTTGGCTGTAATTTCACCCACTATACGAAGGAATACAGATTTTCGCATACGAAATCTACGTCGAAAGATTTCAGGAGTATACGACGGATTGCCAACAAAGTAGTCGTTCATCAAACGTTCCTCACCCAACTCGCGTTCCCTTTCACAGTGCCTTCTTCTAGCTCTAGGAGAGGGATCTCCTTCGTTCAGATTAAGATTATTTAAGAGCATATCCTCGATAATGCGATCGATTTGACGATTTTGGTGAGTAATTCGTTCTTCCCATTCATCAAATTCGATGAAATTGAAAGAATCGGAACTTGAACCGTTATCTACTGGTTGATTTTCATTGAGAGACATTTGAGAAGTTGAACGGGTAAAACTATTTGATAAAAATTATACTTGAGAGGATTTAGTGTAAGTTTGATGTGGTTTCAAAGAGAATATATAGATACAACTTCAATAATGTGTAATCACTATTTGACATGTGACTTGATTCAATAGACAAGTGCATGTTGGGGTTATACTGGAAAGTATGCTTTTACTCTGTATAACCAAACTGAATTTCTGTCTTATCTACTGAAATAAATTATTTATCACTGATGCTTTAAATATCATTGAATGTTACATATATTTCTTTGCATAACTGTTTCAATAAATAAGACGTGTTACATTGTAGTTAATTTAGTGATACCGGATCACGAAGATTAAATTAACGAGGTCCTTGTAACTAAAAAAAGTGTTGTTTCACGACCTAGATGGAAATGAACAATCCATCGTGAAAGGTTGAAGTGTAAGGCTCAGATTGACTTATCTTGACCATGAGATTACACTAGTGCATGACTGATGCACTGAATAGGACCTACAGGAGGATAAATTCTTCAACACTGAATTAGAAAGAATTAGACCTTAGTGGTTCGTTATTTCTTAATCTTCGTCCCTTAAATAGGATCGTGTGTGGTTAGTAATTAATGCTTTGACTTATGACGGGTAGAGAATCAATGAGATTCAATACTTTATATCTTGGGCAATATTATTGGTCATATGCGATTGCTAAGATTTATCTGAAGAATCGTGTGCAAGTACACTTGTTCGATTTGCCCCCTTGGGAGGTTCATAAGATTTATCATACCAAATCTTGCAAGTGGAATTAGTTTCCGGTATGGATAATAATGTTGAACAGTTCCTTGACCAAGGATAAAAGATATTAATTAAAGGAAAGCTGTTTCAGTGGCTTGAATTAATTAATGGGCTGGATAATCTTAAACACGGGAAATAATAGCAAAGGGAGCCATATTAATGATAATATGGGTTAAGATGGATAGTCTTTATTATGAGTCGTTTTATTTGGAGATTATTATGTGGCTAATTTGGTGACAACTCACAAACAAAATATGCACGTGTAAAATAAACTGTAAATAAGAAGAATTTGTTGACCCAGTTCGTCTAGAAATGACTACTCTGGGGGCATCTTCATCCGTCTCATGAAGATGAATCGCTACGGATGAAGATGATTTGGAAAGTTGATATATGAGTGCTAGGGTTTTTGTGTGCATGGATGAGCTCTCGAATTTTTTGTGAACTTTACCCCTCTGGGAAATTTCTGAACTTGTCTCTTGTTATTTTTTCTTCCATTTATAGTACTTCGACAAGCATGAGCTGGTTTGGCAAGCATGAGCTGGAGACTTCGGGCCATGCAAAAACTCATGTAATGCTGCCACGTTTCCAACTCCGTCTTCCTGGTTGATCTCTGCACTTGCTTGTCTATAAGGCACTCTTTTGGTCGTCCAAATCCATCTTTTGCTCGACTAAATGCTTTGTTCGCCTCATTAAACCATATCAATTTTATGCCGGATTATTGTCGAGCATGTCTGAGTTCTTCAGGATGTCTGAGCCCTCAGGATGTCTGAGCCCTCAGGATATCTGAGTATCGAGCATACTGACCCCTCAAGTTGTCTGAGCCTTCAGGATGTCTGAGCCCTCAGGATATCTGAGCATCGAGCATACTGACCCCTCAGGTTTGTCTGAGCCTTCAGGATGTCTGAGCCCTCAGGATATCTGAGCATACTGACCCCTCAGGTTTGTCTGAGTCTTCAGGATGTCTGAGCCCTCAGGATATCTGAGTATCGAGCATACTGACTCCTCAGGTTTGTCTGAGCCTTCAGGATGTCTGTGTGTCGAGCATACTGACCCTGAGGTCACTTGACTCAGGCTATCTGATTTCTTCTTCCCTGATATGATCATTTTGACTGAGTTTGTCATGTTCTTTTCAGGATCATTTTGCTCGGTTAGTCTGGCGAACATACCTATTTGCTCGGTCAGTCTGGTTGAACAACCTTAGTTGGTAAATGGCAAGCTGGCGAACAAATCTTACTTCATAGGCGAGTATGTTCGCTTGGTTGACAAGTGGCGAGCTGGTCGAACAAACTTGTTCATCGGGCATGATTATTTTAATAAATATTACACGTGTCTCTCTTACGTGTTCGATTAATGCTGAATAATTATATCGAACACAACAAGTGCAATATTAATTATGTAGTGAGATTAATTAATATTTATGGGCTCGAATAATATTGTGGCTCAATATTAGATATTCAAAGTCCATTAGAAGGTCCAATCTTAATTCTCCTAAAGGCCCCTCAAGTAGCCCAAGCATGATGTCCAATAACTGAAAAAGGTGTTTAAAATAAAATAAATTATGGTTGCTTATTTTTTCCAATTTTTTCAAAAATTATAAATAAAAAGGGGAGAAAGATTTTCTTTGAATTTTGTTATGGAATGAAGATATGTATTCTTGGAATACAAGATTATCTCATTAAATTCAAGAAGTCTCCCACTTGGTTATTTATATGGGGATTTTCGAAAATTAAGAAAAAAGAAGGAAAAGAAAGATTTTCTTAATTTTCTTGAAAAGATATTATGGAAGATATGTATCCTTAGAATACAAGTATATCTCATAAATTCAAGAAGATCCAAATCTTGGAATCTTTATCCTCATTTTTTCGAAATTCCATAACAATAAGAGAGTGAGATTTTATGGAAAATTTTAATTAAGGAGAAAATAATATATGGGATATATATTCAAGATTTCTTGGAGATCAAGAAAGAGATTTTCTCTCCCTTTTTTCCTAGCAAAAAATCGGCCACCACCCTCTTATAAATAGGGGATGATTTTGTTGGTCCCGATTTGAAAACCCATTAGTGCGAAAAATACCATGTAATGCATATAAAACAGGGGCGAGGGCAGAGTGATTCCAATTTTTTTTTTTTTTGCTTTTAAGAACGATATGTGTTTTGCTTATAATCAAATGCATATAACAAGTAAGAACATAAAGCAGTAAAGAACACACAATTTTATAGTGGTTCGGAGTCCAACTCCTACATCCACTCTTCCCTACCACAAGGGGCACCAACTTAACCAACTGGACTTAGTTTAACGTGTTAGTCCAACACCCAACAAATGTTTACCGAGTTCACACTCAAACGGGACTTATCACCCTCACGGGATCGCTTTATAGATGTTTTCTGGGAAGTTCTCACTCAAGCGGGACTTATCTCCCTCACGGGATTGCCTACCCTCCCTTCGGGATTCTTTAGATGTTTCTGAAGTTCACACTCACCTACAAACTTATCCTATCAAACTGATTTGGGTAAGGTTTGTTTGGTTTCCAACTAGGTTGAGATTTTCCCTTACATTTGTTTAGCCTCAATGCTAAGGATGGGAAAATCTCTCTAAGCTTAGGATATTACATTTGTGCTTAGATCTATGATAGAACACTCTGAATATATGCGTGTATTTCTTGCTCAGTGTTCTATGGTGGAAATGCTAGATGATTTGGCTTTTTGGATGTTTCACTCATTTCTCCACCACGAATAATGAAGGAAGAACTTGTATTTATAGTGTGGATTTGAATGTTACCGTTGGATGGAGTCACATTCAAATCCATACTATCTTTTCAGAACCTCCGACTTTTTTCAGGCTTGTTGTCTTCCTCTCATTGGTCCACGTCAGCTGAATGTAACGGCTATATTCTTCAGGATCTTCTGAGTCTTCAGGTTTCTCTGAGTCTTTAGGTTTCTCTGAGTCTCAGGTTTCTTGATTCAGCAGACTTCTCTTGGCCGGACCTTATCGTCGGGCATCTTGACACTCGGGCTAAGCGAGTTCGGCTCTTCCGACGGACAATCGACCCTCTGGTCACTAGCTTTTCGAGCTAAGCGATCATCGATGGCGTTCGATTCTCGATGAACATGACTTGGATGACTTCTCTTACGATGACTTCTCTTCGATTTCTTCTACTTTGATCGGTATCACATTTACGGTTTTTCGATATCGATTTCTTCTACTTTGATCCGATCGACTCCATGATCAGATTAGTATAGCATCAGGTCAACATATCAGTTTATCTGCATCAGATTAGTACATCAGGTTAGCATATCAGGTTAGCATATTAGGTTAACTTATTTGATCTTGATCACGTATGATCTCGATCAGTCTCATCTGCTCCTCTTCTGATCTGCAACCTCCTCTTCTGATATGCAACCTCCTCTTCTGATCTGGTCATCTGGTCATCTGATCTGGTCACTTCTGATCAGGTAACTTCTGATTCTTCTGATCAGCTGGCTTAGCTTATCTTTTCTTCTGATTTTGCACAACTCATCAGTTAACTCCGGAACTCATCTTATTCATCTGATCTCGATCAGTCTCGTCTGCAGCCTCGTCTGATCTCGATCATCTTCTTCTGATTTCGTGAGTTCCCCCTCAACTTGTTCTCTCGTTCCCCCTCAACTTGTTATCTGTAAATTAGCTTCAATAACACAAGTTGATAATGTTTTGGCATAATTCATCAAAACTCAAATATCCCAACAGATTTTTTCATCCCCAAGTGCAATTCCATGTGTTGGAAAAATTAGAAATCCACAAAGGTGGTGCAACATAATTTTATTTTTCCCTTTTGTTAAATTGTTCGCGAGTTCCTACCACCGGATTGATGAACAAGGATAAGGAAATACTTGAGAAGGTCTTTTGGTGTGTTCGTGTGATCCATCTTCTCAATGGTTGTCACTCCGAGAGGTTAGTTCACGTAAACCCGTAGCAATTCCGCATGCGTAGGATTTATGTGAACTGTTTATATGCATGATTTGTTGTTGAATTATTATTTGAATTAATATAGGATTAATTCATGCTAGTAATAATTGTTAGAATTAAATTTGTATTTAAATATTCATCCCGAATAGATCCGGACAATTAATTCCCCAACAACTAGTATCAGAGCCTCGGTTTCGGGCTTTGAGTTTTAAATTATAATTTAATTCATTTTTCATTAAATTTGAAATTGGATAGTAGAATTACTAGATCTTTTTTGCAGGTATCCAATTGTCATGGTATTTAATGAATGCTTAAATTTATGCATGCATATAAATTGTGGTTTTTAATTCGATTCATTCGAATTCATTTTACCTCGTGAGAAAATCCACGAGTAGATTAGGATTTGTTTGATTCGTTCAATGAAATAGACTAGTCTAGATCTAGGTTTATTTATTTTTCGTAAATAAATTGTAACTGGATCGTGAGCCAAGACAGAGACGATGAATTAAAGACGGACGGATCCGAAACCTGGCACAGGCGGCGTGCGTCGCGCGAAATGTGCCAAGGGAGGCACGTATGATGTGGGCCGACTATTTGGAGCACACGAGTGTAGGGGCAAGGTGGGGGCAGTGCGGTGGGATCGGGGCCGACCAGACACGGCGAAGCGAAGATCAGGCGCGACGGGCGGATGCACCGGCGAAGCGAAAGGTGCTCACGACGACGGACGCAGCGGAGGGTAATCGGCGCAGGCCGCGAGGTCGATCCAAAAAGGGGCACGCCCGTACGCCAAGACACTGCCAGATCCGCTGAAGCCGCGACGAAGGCCGCCGGGCGACAGGCGCTTGTACAAGGCTTGCACGGTATGCAAATCGACACGCCGGGGAAGTGTAAAGGCGACACTTTGACCCGCGAATGGGTCGATGACTTGCTTCGACGGGCGTAAATTATTTTTTCCGAGACGGTCAGTGGGAGCTTTTCGAGACGAACGATGAAGGCTATGAAGATGATTTCTCAAGATCAAGACATGACAAAATTAACCGTGACAATTGGATATATGTGCCCAATGTGTTTAATTTTTGTTTTGATGTTTTGCATTATTTTGTGCTTATTTAAATTGTGTTTAAATATGCGATGCATGAGAAAATGTTTTGAAAAATCTCACCTTCGAAAATTACTAAGTATGTTTAAATAATTAATTGATAATTTTATTCCGGATAATAAAATTGAATTAATTTTGACCTCCATGATTTATTTATTTGTGGATTCTTTTGGAGAAATTCCCCCCATGGGGCGGTCAAAAGATAGATTTCACATGAATAAATTCCGAAAGGATGATTGTGGGTTATTATTAGTGGCGACGATGATCCTCCCCATGAGGCTCGTTCAAAACAAAATAATAATTCTGTATTTAATCATGGTTATTACTTAGGTATAAAATTGATATGCATATACTTCCCCGAAGTCCCTGTCAATTTTATATTGGTCAAGTGGGAGCCAACTATTAATCTGGATATTAAAGGTTTGTAACTATTTTCTTGTTTGTAACCTGCTTGAATGTGTTTAAATAATGACCCACCCCACGTGGCTTATTTAAACTGTTTTGAGATGTTGGCTGATGCATGTTCATTTTTTTTTTGAGATTTTAATATGATACATGTGATCGAACCTTGTGATATGTTTGTGCTTATACAAATTGTTATTTATTTCAGTTCAGCATGTCGCAACCTTTTAATCCACTGCTATATAAACTCAAAGATCTTATGCTTACTGGTGAAAATTATATCGATTGGATTTACAAAATAAAACTTGTCCTAGCCGTATCACCATCCAAATGGGTACTTGATACACCAAAACCCTAAAAACCAGCTAAGGGTGCCGGAGTATGGGACGAGATGCAATATGGTGAATGGGAGCTGGCAAATGAATTGATGAAGGATACAATTCTGGCACATTTGTCAGATTTGTTGAAACGCCTTCACCAAGGATATGAGTCAGCTGCAGACATCTTGCAGAATCTCGAAGCGATGTTTACACATCTGGCCCGTATGGCAGTCCAAAGCTTGAAGCAAGAGATGGCTGAATTAAAAATAGAAATAGGAACGACTGCAAGGGATCACGTTCTTAGGGTTATGGTGCTCTTTGAGGAACTTGAGATCCTCGGCGAAAAATGTGATTTCAAGACTAAGATTGATTTTATTCTCCAATCCTTACCAAAGAGCTATAATCACCACTATCTTTAGTATCTATTGGAAGATCTAGATTTTACAGTGGATGATCTTGTAAATGCTCTCACTTTGGTTGAAATGTGTTGGGAAATTATGGGTTCCCGGATCTATTCGAGATGATTTTAAATACATATTTAAATTAAATAATTAATTACTAACATGAATTAATCCTAAATCAATTCAACATAATAATTAAACAACATGCGTACACGTAAATCACTTAAATCCTAAACATGTGGAACTAGGAGTTACGAGATTACATACCTCTTGTAGAGACAACCGTTGAGACGATGGATCAACCCAAAGTGCCTTCCCAAATATGTCCCAAAGTCCATTTAACGTAACTTGGGGTGGGAGGATTCGCACGAACGATTTTAACAAGAGAGAAAACAAAAAAATATTATGCTACCACCTTTGTGGATTTCTAATATTTCCGACACATTGAATTGCACTTGTGAATGAAAAATTCATCCCCTATATAAAGGGAGTGGGGGGGGGACAATTTTTAGGGCTAGGAAAATAGGGAATAAAATCTTTTCTTGGTCTCCAAGAAATCTTGAATATATTTCCTATATTTTTTTCTCCTTAATTAAATTTTCCATAAAAATCTCTTCCCCTTTTTATCCCTAAATTTTCAAAAATAACAAGGCATAAAGAATCAAGATTTGACTTCTTGAATTTATGGGATAATTATGTATTCTTACAATAATTATCTCTTTCCATAAAATATCTACAAGAAAATCAAGACAATCTTTTCTTCATTTTTATCTACATATTTTCGAAAATATCTCATGGAAATATAGCAAAATATTTTATTCTCTTATTCATTAATTGGACTTTATTTTGGGCTATTTGAGGGGCCTTTAGGAGAATTAAGATTGGACCTTCAATGGACTATGAAGCTATAATATTGGGCCAAATATTATTCAAGTCCATTAATATTAATTTATTCCACTATAAAATTAATATTGAACTATCCACCTTAACCCATATTACGATTTCACTATAATATGGCTCCCGATTATTATTTCCCGCGTTTAAGATTATATTAGTCCATTAATTAATTAAGTCACTGAACAAGCTTTATATTAATTAATATATTTATCCTTGGAGTAAAGACAACTCAACATTATTATCCATACCGGAAATAAATTTTCACTTGCAAGATTTGGTATGATAAAGGTTCTGAGCCCACCAAGGGGACAAATCAAGCAAGACGTACTTGCACGCGATTCTCCGTATTAAATATTAGCAATCGTCATGTAATTAATAATATTGCCCAAGATATAAGGTATCGAATCACATTGACTCTCTTCCCATCATAAGTCAAAGCAATAGTTATTAATTTCACACGATCCTATTTAAGGGATGGAGATTAAGAAACAACACACCACTGAGGTTTAATCCTTGTATATTCAGTACCGAAGAATTTGTCCTCCTGTAGGTCCTTATTCAGCGCACCTAAATGCGCTAGTGTAATCCCTTGGTCAAGACAAGTCAATCTGGGTCTTACACTTCAACCTTTCATGATGGTTTGTACATTTCCATCTGGGTTGTGAATTTGTACTTAATTACGAGGTGCTGTTAATTTGATCTTCAGTGATCTGGTATCACCAAATTAACTACAACGTAATACGTACTGACTTATTGAACGGGTTTGCAATAAATATATATAACATTCATTCATATTTAATGCAACATTGATTAATGGTTTATTTCAGTAAATAAATACGAAAATTCAGTTTGGTTATACAAAGTAAAAGCATACTTTTCAGTATAACCCCAACAATCTCCCACTTATACTCAAAGTCTGCTTTTAAGTATACTACAGTATATCTTGTGTAGTTCCTAATGCGTGACATCTAATGTCACCTACACGAACCTAATAATATCTCCCACTTATGCTCAAAGCAGATTGACAATGGTCTTTACACCCATTCCTTCCACATGTCTCTCGAATGTGTTCTGAGGCAGACCCTTTGTGAATGGATCTGATAGGTTATCTTCTGACGCGATCTTTGCCACCTCTATATCTCCTCTCTTAACGATTTCTCGTATAATATGGTATTTCCTTTCAATGTGTTTGTTGGCCTTGTGGGCTCTTGGTTCCCTTGAATTTGCAACTGCTCCGGCATTATCACAATAAACAGTGATTGTGTTGGGCAAATTCGGAACTACATCCAAGTCCACTAGGAAGTTCTTGAGTCAAACCGCTTCTTTCGCTGCCTCGCAAGCAGCAACGTATTCGACTTCCATGGTAGAATTGGCGATGCATTTCTGTTTTACGCTTCTCCATGTCATGGCTCCTCCCCCCATGCAAAACACACTACCCGAGGTAGACTTTCTAGAGTCAACATCTGATTGGAAATCTGAGTCCGTGTAACCGATGGGGATTAGACTGTCTGACTTGTAAACCAACATTCTGCCCCATGTCCTTTTCAGATACTTCAGAATGTTCTTTACTGCAGTCCAATGCTCTTTCCCAGGGTTACTTTGATATCTTGCCACCATGCCTACGACAAAGCAGATATCAGGTCTCGTACACAGCATTGCATACATGAGGCTTCCCACAGCCAAAGCATAAGGAATGCCCTTCATGTCATCTATCTCTTTCTGTGCTTGGGACACATCTCTTTGGATAGATGGATTCCGTGTCTGTAGGGCACAAAGTCTTTCTTGGAATCTTGCATGCTGAAGCGCTTCAAAACAGTATCTATGTATGAGGCTTGCGAAAGCCCGATCATTCTTTTTCTGCGATCTCGAGTGATCTTGATCCATAGGATGTGACCGGCTTCACCTAAATCCTTCATATCTAACTGTTTTGACAGCCATGCCCTTACGTCTGATAACACTTTTACATCATTTCTGATGAGCAGAATGTCGTCCACGTATAGTACCAAAAATACCAATGCAGTTCCGTCACGCTTTTTATAAACACAACTTTCAAAGTTGTTTTGATCAAATGGTGGTAAGAATGATGAAAAGAGAAGAAAGTTAAACCAAGCAGATTCAACATCCAATAAGAGCATGGAATCAAGCATGAGGAAAGCTTTGAAGAGCGGCAGAGTAGGACACTGGAGGGCGGCCTGTTCCAATTCTTCTCAGAATGGAAAGAAAGGTAATGCTCACGCACTAGTTGTTGAAACTTGTTTAGCGGCGTATGCCTCCCATTTATGGGTGGTGGATACGGGATCCACTGATCATGTTTGTTTCACTTTACAGGAGTTCAAGCGGACCCGGCAACTTAGTGGGAGTGAGATCCTCATCACACTGGGCGATGCTACGAGAGTGGCAGCTGAAGCAGTGGGAGAAGTGCACCTGTCTTATGAAGAGAGTGTTTTAATTTTAAGAGATGTTCTTTACGTTCCTAGTTTTAGAAAGAATTTAATTTCGGTTTCTAAACTTTACCTTGATGGATATTCGGTTACTTTTGACAAAGTTGTTACCATTTCTCTTTATGATAAATTTATCTGTCATGGAACGTTGTCGAATAATCTCTATACAATTAACTGTGCACACCACTCACGAAATGCATCCTATAACACATCAACTGTTTCCGATAAAAGAAAACGTTCATCAGACGTGAACGAGACACTTTTATGGCATCTCAGATTGGGACATATTAATCCAAAAAGGATTCAAAGGTTGGTATTCAAAGGTTGGTAGAAGATGGTTCATTGGAGTCTCTCCGGGATGAACCAATCCCAACTTGCGAATCATGTTTGGAGGGTAAAATGACCAAGAGGGCATTCGGAGCCAAGGGGAATAGAGCCAAAGAAGTGTTAGAAATCGTTCACACAGACGTATGTGGTCCAATGTCAATCAAAGCAAGAGGAGGTTATGAGTCACCTTTATTGATGATTACTCAAGGTGCGGCTATATTTTCCTTATGAAGCATAAATCTGAGACCTTTGACAAATTCAAAGAATTTAAGGCTCAAGTAGAGAATCATAGGGAAAAACGTATCAAGTCTCTACGATCTGATCGTGGAGGCAAGTACCTCAGCGATGAGTTATTGAACTACATGTCAGATGAAGGGATTGTATCCCAGCTAACTGCACCCGGAACCCCTCAACAAAACGGGGTTGCAGAGCGAAAAAATAGAACTCTTTTAGAAATGGTTAGATCAATGATGAGTTATACGGATCTACCCAAGTCGTTCTGGGGTCATGCCTTGGAAACAACGACTTATATTTTGAACTTGGTGCCATCCAAATCGGTTCCCAAAACTCCCAAAGAATTGTGGACCGGGCGCAAGCCCAGTTTGAGACACATGAGAATTTGGGGGTGTCCGGCCTACGTGTTGGACAAGGAAGCCAGAAAATTGGATCCTCGATCAGAATTAAGGCTGTTTATAGGATACCCCGAGTGAACAAAATGGTGTATGTTCTATGGTCCCGAAGATCAAAAGGTGGTAATAAGTACCCACTTTAGATTTTTGGAAGAAGACTATATGAACGAAAAAAAGCCCAGAAGTGAGATTACCCTGAATGAGCTAAGGGGGCTAACCCCAGTGCCAACTGTACAAGATGACATACCAAACGACACACTTACACAACCAGAACCTCGTCGTAGTGGGAGGGTTGTAAGACAACCCGAGAGATTCATGGGGGTAGGAGAGTCCTCGGACTTAGTCCCCGGTCAAGATGAATCAGACCCATGGACTTACGACGAGACAATCCAAGACAAGGATGCGGTTTCTTGGCAAACAGCAATGGAAGCCAAAATGGGTTCTATGGATCATAACAGAGTTTGGGAGCAAGTCGAACCACTTAATGGGGTCAAACCCATTGGTTGCAAGTGGGTATATAAGAGGAAAAGAGGACTGTACGGGAAGGTGGAAACCTTCAAGGCAAGGCTTGTGGCGAAAGGTTATACTAAGGGATCGACTATGAGGAAACCTTTTCACCTGTAGCAATGCTCAAGTCCATCAGAATCCTCTTGTCGATTGCTACGCATCTCGACTTTGAAATCTGGCAAATGAATGTCAAGACGGCTTTCCTTAACGGAAGTCTTGAAGAGGAAATCTATATGCAACAACCCCAAGGCTTCATTGAAAAAGGCAAGAACACCTAGTTTGTAAGCTCAAGAAGTCCATTTATGGACTCAAACAAGCATCCAGAGCTTGGAAATAATGTTTTGATCAAGTAATAAAGTCTTATGGGTTGATCAAAATGAGTACGAAAGTTGTGTGTACAAGAAGCGTGTCAGCTCTGCATTGGTATTCTTGGTACTATATGTAGACGACATTCTGCTCATCGGGGATGATTTAAAGGTGTTGTCAGACGTAAGGGCATGGCTTTCAATACAGTTTGATATGAAGGACTTAGGGGAAGCCGGGCACATCCTTGGGATCAAGATCACTTGAGATCGCAAGAAAAGGATGATAGGCTTATCGCATGCTTCATATATAGACAATGTCTTGAAGCGATTCAACATGCAGGATTCCAAGAAAGGCTTCGTACCTTTTAGACATGGAATCTATATATTCAAGGAAATGTGCCCTAAGACACAAAAGGAGTTAGATGACATGAAAGAAATTCTTTATGCTTCGGCTGTCGAAAGTCTTATGTATGCAATGCTGTGCATGAGACCGGATATATGTTTTATCGTTGGCATGATAACGAGATATCAAAGTAATCTGGGAAAAGAGCATTGTAAGGAAGTTAAGAACATTCTGAAGTATCTGAAAAGAACTCGGGATAGAATGTTAGTTTATCAATCAGATAGTCTAATCCCCATCGGTTACACGGACTCGGATTTCCAATCAGACTTAGATTCCAGAAAATCTACCTCCGGTAGTGTGTTTTGCATGGGGGGAGGAGCCATGACATGGAGAAGCGTTAAGCAGAAATGCATCGCCGATTCTACCATGGAAGATGAATACGTAGCTGCTTGCGAGGCAGCGAAAGAAGCGGTTTGACTCAAGAACTTCCTAGTGGACTTGGATGTAGTTCCGAATTTGCCCAACACAATCACTGTTTATTGTGATAATGCCGGAGCAGTTGCAAATTCAAGGGAACCAAGAGCCCACAAGGCCAACAAACACATTGAAAGGAAATACCATATTATACGAGAAATCGTTAAGAGAGGAGATATAGAGGTGGCAAAGATCGCGTCAGAAGATAACCTATCAGATCCATTCACAAAGGGTCTGCCTCAGAACACATTCGAGAGACATGTGGAAGGAATGGGTGTAAAGACCATTGTCAATCTGCTTTGAGCATAAGTGGGAGATATTATTAGGTTCGTGTAGGTGACATTAGATGTCACGCATTAGGAACTACACAAGATATACTGTAGTATACTTAAAAGCAGACTTTGAGTATAAGTGGGAGATTGTTGGGGTTATACTGGAAAGTATGTTTTTACTTTGTATAACCAAACTGAATTTCTGTCTTATTTACTGAAATAAATTATTTATCACTGATGCTTTAAATATCATTGAATGTTACATATGTTTACTGCATAACTGTTCAATAAATAGTACGTGTTACATTGTAGTTAATTTAGTGATACCAGATCACAGAAGATTAAATTAACAGTCCCTTGTAACTAAAAGTACGTTGTTCACGACCTAGATGGAAATGAACAATCCATCGTGAAAGGTTGAAGTGTAAGGCTCAGATTGACTTGTCTTGACCAAGAGATTACACTAGTGCATGACTGATGCACTGAATAGGACCTACAGGAGGATAAATTCTTCAGCACTGAATTAGGAAGAATTAGACCTCAGTGGTTCGTTGTTTCTTAATCTTTGTCCCTTAAATAGGATTGTGTGTGGTTAGTAATTATTGCTTTGACTTATGACGGGTAGAGAATCAATGAGATTCAATACTTTATATCTTGGGCAATATTATTGGTCACATGCGATTGCTAAGATTTAATACGAAGAATCGTGTGCAAGTACGCTTGTTCGATTTGCCCCCTTGGGAGGTTCATAAGATTTATCATACCAAATCTTGCAAGTGAAATTAGTTTCCGGTATGGATAATAATGTTGAACCGTTCCTTGACCAAGGACAAAAGATATTAATTAAAGGAAAGTTGTTTCAGTGGCTTGAATTAATTAATGGGCTGAATAATCTTAAACATGGGAAATAATAATCGGGAGCCATATTAACCGTAATATGGGTTAAGATGGATAGTGCAATATTAATTATGTAGTGGGGTTAATTAATATTTATGGGATTGAATAATATTGTGGCTCAAAATTAGATATTCAAAGTCCATTAGAAGGTCCAATCTTAATTCTCCTAAAGGCCCCTCAAGTAGCCCAAGCATAATGTCCAATAACTGAAAAAAGTGTTTAAAATAAAATAAATTATGGTTGCTTATTTTTTCCAATTTTTTCGAAAATTATAAATAAAAAGGGGAGAAAGATTTTTTTTGAAATTAGTTATGAAATGAAGATATGTATTCTTGGAATACAAGATTATCTCATTAAATTCAAGAAGTCTCCCACTTGGTTATTTATATGGGGATTTTCGAAAATTAAGAAAAAAGAAGGAAAATAAATATTTTCTTGATTTTCTTGAAAAGATATTATGGAAGATATGTATTCTTGGAATACAAGTATATCTCATAAATTCAAGAAGATCCAAATCATAGAATCTTTATCCTCATTTTTTCGAAATTCCATAACAATAAGAGAGTGGGATTTTATGAAAAATTTTAATTAAGGAGAAAAGAATATATGGGATATATATTCAAGATTTCTTGGAGATCAAGAAAGAGATTTTCTCTCCCTTTTTTCCTAGCAAAAAATCGGCCACCACCCTTTTATAAATAGGGGATGATTTTTTCATCCCCAAGTGTAATTCCATGTGTTGGAAAAATTAGAAATCCACAAAGGTGGTGCAACATAATTTTATTTTTCCCTTTTGTTAAATTGTTCGCGAGTTCCTACCACCGGATTGTTGAACAAGGATAAGGGAATACTTGAGAAGGTCTTTTGGTGTGTTCGTGTGAACAGGATCCATCTTCTCAACGGTTGTCACTCCGAGAGGTTAGTTCACGTAAACCCGTAGCAATTCCGCATGAATAGGATTTATGTGAACTGTTTATATGCATGATTTGTTGTTGAATTATTATTTGAATTAATATAGGATTAATTCATGCTAGTAATAATTGTTAAAATTAAATTTGTTTTTAAATATTCATCCCGAATAGATCCGGGCAATTAATTCCCCAACAGTGCATGTGAACAAAGGTGATATGACTCATCACTATTTTACTTAATGGAGTGGGTGGTGGCAACAAGTTTCTAGGCATGTCTCGTCGGTGTGTCATAACAATTTTCAATAAAGAGCATGCTCCTTCCACCTTTCATGCATCAGACAAGTAAATAGATAATGAACTTGGTCAGGTGATATGACATATCACTATATTACTTAATGGAGTACATTTTTTTCTTTTTCAATAAAGAGGGGCATGAAAACAAATGTGATAAGACACAACTTTAATAAAGTGGAGTAAATGAGTGAGTGGTAGAAACAAGTTCTCGTGAGTGGGTGGTGGCAACAAGTTTCTAGGCATGTCTCGTGGGTGTGTCATAACAATTTTCAATAAAGAGCATGCTCCTTCCACCTTTCATGTATCAGACAAGTAAATAGATAATGGATTTGGTTAGGTGATATGACTCATCACTATTTTACTTAATGAAGTACATTTTTCTTTTTTAGTAAAGACAAGTGATGTGAACTTCAATAATGGAAAAATAGATAATGGACTTTGTCAGGTGATATGACACAACTTTAATAAAGAGGAGTAAATGAGAATGAAAATTACAAACACTCAGTTTCATAATTAAAATCACACAAATTAAAAACCTTACATGACAATAATTAAAAATACATAAAGTAAATTACATGACAATAAATAACATTGACTAATAATTAAAAAATGCAATCAAACGGATTTTCATTTCTTCTTCTTCTGGGGACATGTGATCTTTCTCCAACAATGTCTTCAAAAGAGAGTGCTTCATCCTTTCTCTCTCCAAATCCATTCTCTCTTTTCCAAGTTTACTTATCACTTCAACTTCAGCAACTCTTGTGAGTCTCAATTGACGAATTCCTTCAGCAACTTCAGTATCAACAGAAGAATATTGTGATGCCTTTCCTTTTCCTTTTTTTTTTGCCTTTGCCTTATCTCTACCTGAAGGACGTGAAATTATTGAACCACCACTGCCTGGAGTTTCTGGATTAGTGGGGATCGAATACGCCCCATCTCACTGGTCCTTGATCTCTTTGAGATGCCATCACTTTCTTCATTATCCTCGTTTTCTTCAGCACGAACACGTGTTGAATCGCGGTCTAGATTTAGTTCCCACTTGGGATGTTTACACATAACATTCATTAAAAACTTGCAAGTCTCCAAACTTTGGGCCCTTTACGGAGTAAATTGATTGAGCTTCACTCTCAATATCTTGTTCGCTCATTCCGCTTCTTTTACAACCATATGCCTCTTTGTAAGCGGCAACTCACTTGCTAGCATTTATACTAAGTCGATTGTAACGACCTTTTAATGAATCTTTATTTCTTACACCTATCTCTCCTGGATTTTCTTTTCGAGCTTCGTCATACAAGCTTTGAATTCGTGCCCACAGTGAGTCAGCCTTTTGATTTTTGCCAACTATTTTATCTTCACTGGCAAAAATCCAAGACGACATTAAGGCTATATTTTCTTTCATAGAAAAAAGTAGCTTTTCCCACCTTTGAATTTGTATCTTTGAACAAATTGCGAGAAATATTTTCTGATGTTTGGACATTTTCAGAGCTAGGAATTTGGTTCAAATTTGGAGAAAATTGAGAATATTGTGAGCTTTGATAATCTTCTAGATTAAAAAAAGATTGAAAATTTGGATAATTTTGGGAGTTTGGATAATTTGGGGAGTTAGAAAAATAATTTGGATGATTTGGATCCATGATAAAAATGATAGAAATTAGAAGATAAAAGAAAGAATATGAGTTTGTGATTCAAAATGTATCAATATTGGTATCTATTTATAGAGAATTTTTTTTACTAATTTTGATATAATTTTTTTTATAAATAATATGCAAAAATATTAAACTTAATAATTATTCAATAAATATTATAATAGCCAATAGTAACATGACACATGACAAATCTTATCTAACTCAAAAAACTTGATAAGCGTGCCGAACTCGTTCTCTACAGAGAACGGTTCATGTGATATTCATGAATTTTCTTCTTTTTTTTAATTATTTTTTTGTCTTCTAGTGCAACGCAGTTCATGTGAACTGACTGATAAAGATAGTCTAAGGGTCGGAGGGAGTATGATCATCATAGTTCACTCAAATGCACATCCTTGATTCTTGTTAATTACTCCTACGAAGACATCCACTCGACCAAAATTCGATCCAAGTCCGACCCACCCCCTAGGATCTTTCGGCACAAATCGTTGATCACGACACTCACAAGACCAAAAATTTCCCACATTACCACATTACAACATTAGAACACACAGAGTTGGAGCGAACTCACTGAGGCTGGCGCCAAAAACTTGCTACCCACACCATCGAAAACCCTACACCACCAACACCGTCAACACCATCTAAACCCAACACCAATTTCTCACGGACCCAAAAACATAGAAAGTCAATAGTCACTGAGTCACGATCTCAAACCCAGAAGACGTAGGATATATATTATAAAATTTTTAAAACTTCACGCAAGTCTAGAATAATCTAGACACGTCCACTTAATAATTATCTAGATTTTTTCCATGAATTTTTTATATCTAGAATACTGATCGAGTCAATTTATATATCTCCAATCTCCAATATATATATATATATATATATAAAGATAAATTTTTAGACAAAATTAAATTACACTATTTTAAAAATTTTCTAATTTCAACAACTTTAATTTTAAATTTAATCTCAACCGTACATATATATTTTTAACATATATATACTTTATCATCCACATTTAGTACAAACATATAAATCACACCATCGTCCATTCTAACAAATTTGATTTATCATAAAACAATCGTCCATCTCAAGTATAATTTTATAATCTTAGAGCAACATATATACTATTATTGTCATTAAAGCTTTTTTAGTTAAAAATCTTCATTGACTTCACCTTCAAATCTTTTTAACTATATTTGTCTAACCATGTTCTTATTCATCTCAAACAGGAATATACACTAAATAATTTAGTTGACAAAAATTTGTGAGATGGTCCCATACATAAGGCATCGTACAAATTAGTATAAATCAACACGTTCCTTTTTTAAAGTGTTAAAACGTCATGCCCGAATTATGCTCCGTTTTACTATGAAATCACATCATGCAAGTATGCTTCGTTTTAGTTTAACAAACCATCACCATAAAACCGTTTCATGCAAGTGTGCTTCGTTTTAGTTTAACAAACCATTCTAAGTGAAAAATTGAGGAGAACAAAATTTTAGAGATAAACTAAAAGTGGAATAAAAAAAATCGCCTAACTTTTGCAACATTGGATTTTAATCCAAACATATACTATTACTAGTTTAAAACACGTCGATTTGTTGAAGCATAAAAACAAGGGTTATCGACTTGATTTTAATTGCATTAGAGAAAACTAATGCATCATGAAATTGAAACACTCTCCTGTAAAGTCATCTCACATAAATAAATAAAGTAGTGGAGAAAACACCATCACATTATGTTTTAAAATGTGGGTCGGACCGGCCGATCGAACCGGTCCGACTACTGCTCGGCCAGGCTATCGGCCCGCTTTGAGATGTTGGACCGCTCACCGAACGACTCCGCCACGAACCACCCAAAACGGCAAAAAGCGTCGTGAAATGGTGACCGGTTCAACCAGTCACTCGTTGGTTCGATGCTATTTGAAAAAAAAACCCTGAGAAATCGTGAATTTTGACTCGCCGACGGACCCTTTCTCTGGTGGCGATGTCTTTTCTCTTGATGTCGCACCAAATCAGCAATTGAAACCAATTCATGTTGTTTGCATTCTCTCTCTGCGGGGAGCCAACTGCAAAACTGCTATTTTTTGTTAGGTGAGATTGAGAATGATTAGGGTTTTTAATAATTTAATATACTTTTAATTATTTTTTACTGTTTTGTAAGTAAAATTGATTGCCAATGGACTTCTTATTGTTCTAAAAAAATACTGATGGGCATAAGTAAATTGTAATTCGGTTGAAAATCGTAATAGCCCATGTTTTAGTTACATGTAGTTGCACGTTTCTCGCAACGTACCTCATATATTGAGAATGTCTGATTTATTGTCTAGGGTTCAATTAAGACCGTTAGTTTGACTAATCGCTCGATATATGAGGGCCTATGTGTCACACAACACGTAACTCCCGTGTACGGATTAAAGTTGGTTGATTAAGTATTAAATTTGATTTAATATTTAATTTATGGAGAATTAATAATATATTAATTTGGAATTAATTATTATTATTATTTAATTAAATTAGATTTAATTAAATAAGTATCCCAAAATAATATTATGGAATATTATTGTAGGAAAATATCTATAGGGAAAAACATATCTTTGAGATATGCTTCAACAGGATTAGGAGTTATCCTCCTAACTAAAAGATAGCTTAAATCTTAGGCTAGTCTTTCCCTATAAATATGACACTCTGGAATTCATTATTGACTACAGAAATAACAAGAGTTCTGATTTTCCGTAAAATCTAGATTAGGAATTTTCCTAGCAAATTCCGTCTCAGATTCAACACTGGCAAATCCTTGCAAATCTGTTCACGGGGATTACGTGGATACCATAGTTGAGAAATTTGTCTTTGATCTGTTGTAAGGTTTCTCTTTATGTTTATATGTACTCAATTATGCAATTGTGTGTTCGTTGTTGGTGAACTATTTATTTCCGCTGCGCATGTATTACGTGTTTACGTGCCTCCATATTCCAACAAAGACGGTCGCAATAAAAAAGGAATCAATTCAATTGGAAAAGACGGTCTCAACAAAAAAAAAATTAACTCAATCGGAGTTCGGGAGCTCAAGTTATGAGCAAAACAAAATCAGTGTGCAGCTGATAAATGTTACTCGGGCCCATTGGAGAAAAAGTAATTTCAGGCCCAAATTCAGCAACAGGCGCATGTTAGCAGTTAAAGTTGGCAGCCCACTTGATTAAAAAAACAAACCAGCAGCACTTTTAATTAGGAAATGAAGCAAGCTGCTATGCTTTTTGATGGCTTGGAGCCGCCACGCCACTCTGACCATTTAAATGAGAGAAAGAAGGGGTGGACCCCACCGCCTATTTTAATTAGAAAATCAGCTGCTGCCTTTGGCCTGTGCCGCCCACCAAATAGAGAGAAATTGGAACAAACCATAGGCCATTTTGTGATTTAAGTGCTAATATTTTGGGATTCATTCAGCAGCGCCTACTTTGAAAGAAAAAAGCGCATTTTGATTGCAACAACAAAAAAAAACCAAATCAGCTTATAAGAAAGGCCGAAACATCAGTAGCATTTTTTCATTTTTTGACCATTAGCATTTTATATTTTCAGCAGAGGAGAGTTTTAGAACAGAGGGTTATAGATAGGGTTTTAGAATTTTCTCTTCTACGCACGTACAAAAACATCAATAGGTAGATTTTATTGCTTTCTAGCGTAGATTTTTAAAAATTTTAAGAGCTAAGACAAGATTTAAGGAGGATTTGTTAGTTTTGTTATGCTTTTGTGCTTCAATTTCATCCAAGAGGTGATTCTTACTTTTTATTACAATTTATTTGTTAATTTTAGTATGAGTTCTTTGAATTCTTGTTGTTTAGCTATGAGTTTTGTTAATTTTAGTATGAGTTCCTTGAATTCTTGTTGTTTAGCTATGAGTTTTGCTTTGTACACCATGGGCTAAGGTTTTTAGTATGTGGGTGTTTGGAATTGTGACGATGATTGGTTAATTGCTTTGATTATGGTTGTGTCTTTATTGATGGTGATCCTTTAGATTAGGGGAATTTACTTGTTCAATTTGATTGGATTTTGCTATTAGCTTGTGTGTTTATACAAGTTTATCGCAACGAGAGTTGAGTAGATGAGATTAGACATATGCGTAGTAGTTTAATTCACCGAATTTGAATTAATTATACTCTATTGCAACGAGAGTTTGATAGAAATATAAGAACCCCTCTAATTTACATTGACTACTTTAGTTAATACCTAGAGTGGAAAGTGAAGAACAAATAGGAGAATTAAATTTAGTTACAAGTAGAAAAACATGGGGACAGAGTAATTAGATAACTAGAGAGGACCATATCCGTGCAGTTACCCGGGTTAGAAAGGGGAGATCCTCCTCCCAATCCTAGAATTTTAAATGATATCGAACCCTAGGCTTATCAAGTACGAGAATGGTAAATGTGAAGTGGTCGCTCTTATGTAATAACCGAAAATAGAGGCAAACGTCATAATTAATCTTTTGACAATCATCTCACAAGGAAAAACACTCGAACACCTCTCATTCACTTGGATCACAATCATTTGTTGCTTTATTGTTTTCTTCTTTATTTGTTGAAATTCTCTAGTTGCTATTTTATTATCTTGTTGTTAATTGAGTTTTAAATCGAAAAATCAAACATGCTTCACATTATAATTACGCGACAACTCATAAGGTTGGGGCTATATTATCACCACTGGTCCCTTGGATCGATATTTAACTAGGCACACAAAGATCATCTTATACTTGGATCGATATTTAACTAGGCACACAAAGATCATCTTATACTTGAGAGGTGAATGTTACAAAATATGTGTCAATTGTTAAAGTAGATTTTTATATTACAGTATTAGATACATATTTATTTATTTTTTATTGTTATTTATTCATTTAATGTATTATTACAAGTGAAAATATATAGATAATGGTCAATAATTTATATATTTAATTACATATTACGTAATTATGACGTCATACTGACTCAACCGCTTTAAAAAACGATCAGACCCGATAAGATCGGTCCGACCAAAAGCGCTAAGGCAGTCCGGTCCGATCGCCGCTCCTTCTTCTAAAACATAGTCATCACAAACAAGAAGCTAATGATCTTAACCCATATGTCAAGCAATCAAAACACGGGAATAGTATAATTGTATTAAGTACGGAAGAAGCTGATGATCTTAACTCATATGCTAAGCAATCAAAAGACAGGAATAGCATAACTATATTAACTACGGAATTAAAAGAACATAAAAATAGAAAAACAGAAATTCAAATTATCTCATTTTTAACCAGTTCTTGAATAGCCACAGAACATGCTCTAAATCAAAACCCACTTACCATAAGTAATAATAACTTGTCAATTTAAATAGGAATCAATTTCTCTTATTGCAAAAATAGATTTTCTAGATATGGGATTGGAAATATAGACAGTCTAAATGGAATTTCCCGAATCACCATTGTGGCCTTCACGTTGGTCACAGATCATAAAGTAACTTCCATCATTATTAATGTTACATGGATGCAGTCAGGGGAAGATGGCAACTGCACCTTAAATTCCATCCACGAATCCTTCTCATCGCCTTTAACCATTTTCATGATCACCATTTCATTGTAACTGGTGTTGTAGAACAAACAAAGATGGCTTCAAGAAGAATTCAAATAACACCATTCAGTTTTACAATCTGACCCAATCAGCTTCTTGAACTTTTCGTCTTTCTCATCAAAATAAATTATTTCAATTTCACGCAAATGCCCTGCTACTACTCTTTTTCCCAGCCAATAAAGATCCACTAACGGAGACCCCAGAAACTCAGGATACTTTGCCATTACGGAAAATACCATCCGTCTCTTTCACCTCACTCCATTTTTTTTTAGTGGGTCTCATGTGCACTCAGGTGCACCATACACTCATAATGCATTTTAGAAGCGTGCAACTATACAAAATAGAAACGTGCAACTATTCCAAACAGAAGCATGCAACTATGTTCCCATATTAATAGTAGCACTTTTCTGTGTAAATAAGTCGCACTTTTCAGTATAACAAGTTGCACGCTTCTAAAATGCACTATGAGTACACGGTGCACCCGGGTGCATACAAGACCTAGCCTTTTTTGTGTCTACTCGAAAATATTGTATAATATTTATCAACAATTACTACCTTATAATCCATCATCAACGAATTGTAATAAATTCCATAAAGTATTCTGCTAGACTCACTATCATCTATTCTTGGAGGCCTACGAATTTCTTATTCAACTCTGCAGGATGGATTGCACAGTATATACACCTTGCCAGGAGTGATGGGAAGACGTATCAGATGTAACCCGTCACAATAGCACATAAGATGACAACCATGCAACAACTATTTTTCCTTTGATGTTTGATTTTTGACATAAATATAAACTAGTCCTTTTGAAGTTCGGCAACATGGAATCCAGAGATATGAGTCATACCATACAAGTAGATTTGGGGAGGATGAGTTCTTTATTTGGAAACGGGTATCAACAAATGTTGGATCAGATATTATGGTCTTCTATTCTGTGGAAACCTCTTTGAATCGAAACAGATTTTTTGGAAGGTAATTGTAAGAGTATGATTTCTAAAAGTTAGTGTGTCCTTGTCAATATATATATTTTTTTTTATGCTCTCAAGGTGCTAAATATCAAGTTTTGATTATAGCTTTGACCGTTCTTGTGATCGTCGCTAATGGTACCCATGATAAACAATAGATTGGCAATGCCTCATACTTAAAGGAAGTCATAAATGTTTCCCTTTCACTAGAATGGTGATTCCTCCCCGCAATGATTTTGTGATGTTCACAGAGACCTTAAACCTTATAAACGTACCAACGTAATCCCCATCCAACTTGTCCATTGATTCTAGTATCCCATATAACACATTACATATCATATTGCAATCATGACCTAACAGTATTATAAAAATGTTCTTTTTTTTTTCATCACAATTTTTAGAGGGTAAATAAATTGTATTTTTTTTTTCTGAATATCGTGAATATTTCGCAAAATATTGATATCGCTATTAGTTCAATTATAGTCAGAGATGAAAATGCGATATATCCAATATTTCGTGAGTGCGATATGGATATTGAGGTAAGAAATGTTTTTTTCGAGTATCGCGATATATCGCAACATATCGTGATATCTCACAATATTATAAAAATGTGATTTGTTTTACATCACAATTTTTAGGGGGTAGATTTTTTTTTTTCGCCGAGTATCGTGAATATATCGCAAAATATTGATATCGCTACCGGTTCAGTTACAATATAAAATTGGATGAAAATCGAGAAATATGGCTGATAAATAAAAAAATACCGCATTCTTTTAAAAAATATTGAAAATAATTTTTTAGGAAAAAAAAACTCAACTATAAAGGTACTGCTAATAATAGAGTATTCCTATAATATGTTGTCAATTTATTTCATAATTTACTTTGCTAGAGATAAAATTGGTATACTTTGCCAGAGACTCTAATACCATGAAAAAAATATGTCTCATCTAAATGTCTGAACTTTTAGAGAGGGTCGGGAATCAATTCAATTATTTAATTTTCCTCAACACATCTACTATCATTTGGACAAATATGCTACTAAATCTTTTATATTTGAACTTCATAGGTCATCGTACTAATTGTACTGTAATATGTAATTTTAGACATTTTGTGTTGTATTTTATATTATATTGTAAATTATTTTATTTACGTCAGACATTATTTATATAATCTATTATTTATATGATTGCTTTAAATATGCCATTTTGTTGTATTATTAAATATGACAAAAAAAATATGATAAAAATTTAATATAATTTTCGTCATTTTTTAAAAAGTTTTGTGATATCGATATTATGCAATATTGATATATCCGTAAAATTAAGGTTGCAAAATGTCTTGAGATACCAATATTTTCATCCTTGTAAATATTAACATATTTAAGAAAAGATAAAAAAGTTTATGGATTTTTCACGGATCAATTGGATCTTCTCAAAAAAATCACGCAAGGCATATTATAAAACACACTCGCAAATCATGTATTACTATGAGACACAAATATTTATTTATGCGGAAAAATTGTTTGTAAACTGGTGCCTTACTTTACATGGGTACATGTAATCTTGTAAGAGCTTTTCTACAGTCAGGGAAAGACGAAATATCCAATAAAAAGTTGTCACATCATTTAATTTTTCCATGGACGATATAATTTTGCCATGAGACTAAATAATTATTTTTTCTAATAAAAAAAGATTAAAATACTGAAAAATCCTTGTAACATTTTTTTAATATAAAAAATATAAATTTTATAAATTAAAAAATTTAAGTCCTATTTATGTTAAATTAATAAAAAACAATCGTTGAAATGAATTTTTACGAATCATGTATTAAAAACCCATATTTACTTATTTCTTCTTCAAATCAAATGAAGAATTTTAATTTTAATTTTTTTTAAGAGATCATCAAGAAATTAAAGAAATCCTAACCACCGTAAATCCTTGAAAGTAAAGATGAATTATGAGGGAGATATAAGATGACTAATAAATCGGTAACCGATTTCTTATGTCATGCTCTGCGGCACGCTACTCCGTTAAATTTGCAGGAAAAATGATTTTTTTTATATTCAATTTTTTGTTGTTTTTGTTTGAATTTGAAGGATTGAGTTTAGGAATTGAACTGCTCCTTCTTTCGGCGGTAAGAAACTATAATTAATCTGTATATAAAATAATAAATTATTGGTAAAGTATAGGTTGAACAAATTTTACACAAAAAGTTTGTGAAATTATTTAAGGGGTATGTTTTATATTATTATTTTTTTCTTTTCAAAAAGCTGTCTTATATTATTAAAGAGTACTAATTGTAATAACTGAAGAGTATTACTTATTATTATAGAAAGACTGAAAGGGTATTGCTCATGATATTGAATGGTGTGACTTATATTATAATAGAGATATTAATAGTGATAACTGAAGAATATGACTTACATTATAGTATTAATTATAATAATTAAAGAGTCATATCTATAAATATGAAATTAGTTTCACCGTGAACAAGTTCATAGAAAACCTACTCTAAATTATTTAGTCTTAATTGCAAATAAAATTACCACTTTTCACTCGATTGCAATTTAATCTAAACTTTTGAATAATTGCAAATAAATCACCATATTAAAATATTATTGTAAGTTAGGCTTATTGGCGGTCCCCTCAGTGCCTATTTCACTTACGTGACAATTTTCATTATGTAAAATGACCATATTTGAATTAAGAAGTCACTATATCGATTTGTCACATCAAATTTGGGGGTAAAAAAATTTATTTGTAAGTCTAATTTACGATAATATTTAAAGATGATAATTTATTTGTAATTATTTAAAATTTTAGATTAAATTAATTATTTGTGGTGTGAGTCTCTAGGTTGCACGGATACGGGTACGATATGGTGCGGGTATTGGGATACAAATTTTTAAAAATAACTCGGTAAGATACGACTTGGGTACGATTATAATTTTTCGAATTATTTTATATTTTCATTGTATATATAATATTTCCACAATTTTTTTTGAAAATATGTGTCTGTAACCTATGCAAATGTTTAACACATAAACAAATATAAAATCAAAACGAGATGAACATCGTAATAAAATATGTGAAACAGTTTGACAGTGGTGTGACCGTGTGGGCAATACAGAGAGTCAATATTTTTTTATAGTTTGTGGACTGATTTGGGTTAATTTAATATAAAATAAATTTATTTTAAGGCAAAAAATAAAATAAATTTTGCAAATTTGACCCCACGTGTTTCCTATCTGTGTCCTACATGCTGATCAACCGTATTCAACACGGTACCCAAAATTATTATTATTAATATTTTTAATTAGGATAACGATATGAAAATATAGAACTTTGGACAAGAAAGTATTGGACACTGCATTATTATATTAAAAAAATTTGAGTACCCATACATCCTAAGGTGTGGCAATCAAGTTGTATATTTAATTTTTTTTTCCATAATTGTCTCTATGACGCGTGCACGTAAACTTATCAAGTGTAAGCCTTCACGAAAAGGAACTTATAACTTTATACATAAAAAAATCTAAATGTCAAAAAACAAATTAAAGGACAAAAAAAGAAAAATGCTACTATAACATAGCACAAAGACAGAGAAACCAATCAATACACAGAAGGAAAGAAAAGGGAACAAATATAATGCGTCAATTAATTTGTAACCATGACTAAGGGTGGAGGAAATATCGAAAATATCGATATATCGTACTTATCGTACCAAAAAATATCGATTTTTTTCGAAATTTTTGGTATATCAAAAATTTCGGTACGATATGGGATAACGATATGAAAATATAGAACATTTCGGTATACCGAAATACCAAAATGTTTCGGTATACCGAAATATTTTCGGTATATCGAAAAAAAATTTGGTATATCGAAAATACATCTGGTATACCGAAATTTTTTCGGTATTTTGGAATATGCCGAAATATCGATACGATATCGGCATGTAATATTGACATACCAAAAATTTCGGTATGTCGAAATTTTAATATATCGAATTTTCGGTACGATAACGGTATGATATTTTTCGGTGTCGAAAATTTTGGTACGGTTACCATATGACGAGAAAATTTTTGGTATATTATACTCCCTCCATCCCAGAAGACTTAGTACACTTACTTTTTGCTCGTATTTTTGCGTGCGAGTTGTTTATTAGTATTTAAAATAATAAAGTAACTTTTAAGGTGGGGTATAATAGTCTTACCCCTCATCTGTCATACGCATTTCTCAAAATTACTTTATCATTTCAAATAGTAATAAAAAATTCACTCGCTAAAAAACGAGCGGAAGGGGTGTGCAAAATTCGGTGAAAATCGAATTAACCGACCGAACCAAACCGAATTTTCAAGTTCGGTTCGGTTATTCGGTTTTCGGTTTCAAATTTTAGGAATTTCGGTTTTCGGTTCGGTTCGGTTAATTTTCGGTCAAAAATCGAAAAAACCGAAAACCGAAAATATATTATTAAATATATAAAATATTAATTATTATATAATTTTTTATTTTTTTTAATTACTTACGTTTATTTAGTGTGTAATTTTTCCCATGTTTTATGTGTCAATTAATCTTAAGAGTTTTTTTTTATCATGGTGTATTATATTAGATTAGAAATTTTACTTTTTGATCATCTGTTTTTCATATTAGAAAGAGACAAACGTTCGAATTCTATGTAAATATTAAAAAAAAAAACTTC
Source organism: Stenogyne calaminthoides (assembly GCA_037126765.1). Taxonomy (NCBI): domain Eukaryota; kingdom Viridiplantae; phylum Streptophyta; class Magnoliopsida; order Lamiales; family Lamiaceae; genus Stenogyne; species Stenogyne calaminthoides. The sequence goes on along the minus strand of JBBCBC010000027.1, from coordinate 20,343,282 downwards.
GGTCGGTTCGGTTAAAAATCGAAACCGAACTGAAAATTTTGGTACGGTTAAAGTTCGGTTATCATGCTTATTTGGTCGGTTCGGTTACCAATTATAAAATTTCAGTTTGGTTCAGTTTTGCTTTTTCGGTTCGGTTTGGTGACCAAATCGACCGATGCTCACCCCTAAGCGGAATAGTAACTGTGCAAAGTCTTCCTGGACGGAGGAAGTACCGTCCACCCCTAACCATGAGACGAATAATGACTAATGAGAGAAAAAGGGGAAAAAGTTCATACCTCAAGTAATTTGTAACCACCTGATGATTTTACACAATTTTATATTATCCTGATCTGAGTCTTATGTACATCCAGGTGTACTGTACACTTATAATGCATTTTAAAAATATGCAGTTTATTCTGAAAGATGTAACTTATTTATAATAAATCGTACAATTATTTTTTTATATTAATAGTTGGTGTAAATAATTTACATCTTTTAGTACAATAAGTTGCATGTTTCTAAAATGTACCATGAATGCACGGTGTACCTGGATGTATATAAGACTTAGGGGGTGTTTGCAATAAATTATAAGTGATTATAGTCAGCATAAATAATTTGGAGTGTTTTATTTCTTTTTTATTAGATTAAATAAGCTTTTAAAAGCTAAAAGTTAAAAGAGGGGTGTTTTTGGTAACTTATAAGTATTTTTAAAGTATTATTAATTTTTTTTTTTTTGCAAACACTATCAGTTTTTCTTTGATTTTTTTACAAACATCTTCCACTTCTACTATTATTCAATTTTCTCATAATCACTAATTTTAATTACTTTTTTAAGAGAATAATGTTTTGCAAACACCTCATTAGCCTTCCTGTTAAGTTTTATTTGATTTGTAATAAATTTACAACGCGGTCAAACTAATTGCTAACTGTTGGGATATTTTAATTTTGATGAATTGTGCCAAAATATTATCAACTTGTGTTATTGAAGCTAAATTGCAGAGAACAAGTTGAGGGGGAACGAGAGAACAAGTTGAGGGGGAACTCACGGAATCAGAAGTAGATGATCGAGATCAGACGAGGCTGCAGACGAGACTGATCGAGATCAGATGAGTTAGATGAGTTCGAAGTTAAACTGATGAGCTGTGCAAAATCAGAAGAGAAGAAAAGCTAAGCCAGCTGATCAGAAGAATCAGAAGGTCAAATGATCAGATGACCAAAACTGAACTGATCAGGAGACCATATCAGATGACCAGATGACAAAATCAGAAGAGAAGGTTGCAGATTAGAAGAAGAGCATATGAGACTGATCGAGATCAGACGTGATCGAGATCAGATATGAAGATGAGCAGATGGTCAAGATCAGACGTGATTGAGACCAGATGTGTTAACCTGATATGCTAATTAATATGCTAACTCGATGAACTAACTGGCGCAGATAAACCGAGCATGTGACTCGATGCTATATCGATCCGATCATGTGAGCCGATCGATCAAAGCAGAAGAAATCAGATATTAGAAAACCAGAAATCTGCATACCAGATCAGAAGAGAAGTCATCTGAAGTCATGTTCATCGAGAATCGAACGCCATCGATGATCGGTTAGCTCGAAAGCAGCGGACTGAGGGTCGATTGTCTCAAGACAAGAAGAATCAACTCCGCCACCTCGTGTGTCAAGATACCGACGGATAAGGTCCGATCAAGAGAAGTCAGCTGAAGGCTCAGATAGACCTGAAGGCTCAGATAAACCTGAAGGCTCAGACAGATCTGAAGACTCAGAGAATCCTGAATGATTCCAAGGCAATGAATCTGAGGAATATAGCCGTTAAGATCAGCTGACGTGGACCAATGAGAGGAAGACAACCAGCCTGGAAAAGCTGCAGAACTTACAGAGAATAGTATGGATTTGAATGTGATTATCTCCAACGGTAACATTCAAATCCACACTATAAATACAAGTTCTTCCCTCATTATCAGGTGTGGAAGTGCGAAGAAGATAGCAACAATGCTACAGAGCCAAAGAGAGTTATACTCAAAAGCATTCCCACCCTAGAACACAAGTCTGTAGATATACAAATATATTCAAAGAGTGTTCTAGAACCCAATCTAAGCAACCCACGATGTATCCTAAGCTTAGAGAGATTTTCCCAACCTTAGCATTGAGGCTAAACAAATGTAAGGGAAAATCTCACCATGGTGAAGTGAGGTAGTTGTTAGGCAATCCCGAGTGAGGGTGATAAGTCCCGTTGGAGTGTGAACTCATTAAACATCTGTAGGCAATCCCGTGGAGGGTGATAAGTCCCGAGGCGAACCCGAGAGGGTGATAAGTCCAGTTTGAGTGAGAGCTCGGTAAATATCTATAGGCAATCCCGTGGAGGGTGATAAGTCCCGTTTGAAGGAATTTCCCTAGGAACAGGGAGAGTGGATGTAGGAGCTTGAGTCTCCGAACCACTATACATTGTTGTGTTGTTTACTGCTTTATGTTCTTATCTTGTCATAACGCATTCGATTATAAGCATAACACAACACATGAGCTTAAAACGCAAAAATCTGTAATCACTCTGCCATCACCCCTGTTTTATATGCATCAAACCTAAATGTTTTGCTTCCGCACGCGCAAAATGGGTTTTCTAATCGAGACCATCACTAACACACATTTTCTTTTCATAATCTAATTTATGATTCAAATGTATTATACTGTTAGAAATCATGAATTATTAATTGTATGTGATATTAAATGGAAAAATTCACAACGGATAACGTGCTCATTTTACTATTTATAAATTTCCTTTTCTGTCAAATGACTAATACACATTTTCTTTTATTAGACTTTCATCCAAATTCCATGAAGAAGATTATGTATTTGTTCACCAATCACGTCTAGATTAATTTAAAACTCGTCGTTACTAATTGGATGAATTTATTTCGAATTACGTCTAGATTAAGTGAGGTAATAGAATCAAATGAAAGGAGGTTAAAATTAAATTTTGTCCTATAATTTAGGTATTTTTTCATAAAAGGTCCAATTTTTTTTTGAATTTTCAATTTAGTCTCATAACTCATTATCAATTGGACTGAATTGTATTATATATTTGTTGGAAAATCAAAAACAACATTTTATGGTCTTAGCTTTTCTGCATCATACGATGTCGTTTATGATTTTTCGGCGAGACCATACTATGTCGATTCTAATTTCAAGCAAAAATAGAACAAATCAAACCAATTGATGAGTTATGAGGCTAGATTTAAAATTCCAAATAATTTAGGGTGTTGTGTTAAAAAAAAATTAGGGTGTTTTGCGGAAAAATTCAAATTTGCGGGAAGATATATAGATTTAACTCAATAAAAAAGTTGTGTTTATAAAAGTTAAATCAATTACAATTACTCCCTCCATCCCACCAAAATATAATTGTTTTAGATTCTCATCTCTATCACAAAGTTTGTTACCATATTTAATAAATATCAATTAGATTATCATTCCTATCTTTTGACCCTATTTGAATTTATCTTGTTACTAATTGTTTTGGTAACCTGACCAAATAAACTAATTGTCTTGGTAAATTAGTACTTTAGTAGACATGGGTTAAAATGAAATAAATAAATAAATAAATAAATTGATGTTTTAAGTATATTCTTTTCATCTCACAAAGAGATTTATAAAAAAAAATGTTGGGAGATGAATTTAATAAAAGATTATATGATTTTGATTAAGATCCCAAAACCCTAAGTATGACATGTTCAGAATGATCTTGATAGTTGAGTCAGGATTCTGTTATTAGAGTATTCAGGATGTTATCTGCAAAATGTATAGTCAGCAGATATAGTTCAGGATAGGTTCTGAAGTCTCTGAAGATTCAGTATGAAACTGAGAACTGAAGACTCAACATAAAAGACTCAGTATATCAGTCAGTATAAATTTAAAGACTCAGAAAACTCTGAAGACGCAAGACTAAAGACTGAGAAACTGAAGATCAAGAATACTGAATGCACAAGATAATCATGAAGACTCAAGAAATGTCGAAAAGCTCGAGATGAACCTGAATGATCCGAGGCACTGAATATATCTATCTGAAGGATGCAATACTGAGAGAAACACAATGCCTTAGAAAGATAGATATTGCCAAGACATTCAAATGCAGACAAAAGGAACTAAGTCAGAAGTGTTGTTAAGGTTATATCAAACTCAGAGTTTGTAACCAAAAGAGCCGTTGAAGGTGTCTACCTTTAATCAAGACAAAAGTCAAAAAAGAGGAAGACGACATTTGTACCATATCGACATCGACAAAGTGACAAGCATTTGAAAAAAAAAGATGTCAGATGTACGAAAGTTCCAGACTACAAAAAGTGAAGACCGGCTACATGAAAGACTATTGCCTAGAAAGTGTTAGGGAGTTTCAGACCCTAAATATAACCGTTTCACACACCATAAGAGGGAACTCACGGTTATATCTCCAACGGATAGTTTTCAAGAGTAACCTTGGTGTATGCCTATAAATCTTGGTGACCCTCTACATTGTAAGGTGACGGAAATTTATCATAACTCAAGAGCTCGAACTTATTCTTGCAAAAAGTAAAGCACTCGAAATACCTTGAATTTCCCAAGTGCTTCTATATTGAAGAGAGCTCACTTTACTAAGCCTAGCTTGATAAGATTTATCCAAAGCTTAGTCGAGATATCCTAAACCTTTGCATTGTGCTTCATTGTAAAGGATATCTCATCCTAGTTGAAACCAACCAAGAAACCCCAAACCCTTGAGAAGGTAGTTGGAGTGTGTTTGTTGGTGAGTAGAATTGTAAAGAGTTAGTAAACCACGGCGGAGTAGTCGAAAAACTCAAGAGGAGAAGTTAGTAAGCTACATAGGTAGTCCGAAAGCTTGTGTGTGATTGAGTAAGTAAACTACGGAGGTAGTAGAAAAACTCAAGGTCGGGTTGAGTAAGTAAACTACATTGAGTAGTCGAAAACTCGGGCCGAAGTTGAGTAAGTAAACTACGAGGTAGTCGAAAAGCTCGAAGTTGATAGTGAATTTCTCTCAAGAGTCGGAGAGAGAGTGGGCGTAGGAGCTTGAGTCCCGAACCACTATAATTCTTTGTGTTCTTTATTGCTTTCCTTATCTTTGCTTATCTGTTGCATTGACCTGATTTTGAAAGCATACTTTTCACTGATATTCAGTTGGAATCAATCCACTGAAGTTGCATAAGTGAATCACAGCCTAATCACTATTTCATAAAGGGAAGGTTTTTCAGCAAAACTTAAAACGAGTATAATCACACACACAAGCTCCTGCTATAAGAGATGTGTTACTCAACACAGAAAGTCCAATTCTTTAAAATAAAATCACAACCAAAAGGACTATTAATCGAAGAGCACCTTGAGAACATTGCAATAATCATCTGGGTTTTGCTGGTAAAAAACATGATAAATTTTAAGTTAATTGAAAATGATTTAACTAAAAAGTCAAAATAGCATTAGCTTATCTGAATCCAGTAGGAGAATTTTAATTATCAGTTCAGTGGCCTCAAACAACACCTTTACAGTAGAAGATTTAAGAATCATGAATTACTTCATCCCCTATGCACAGTCGTCCGTCATTCTATACACACACATACATGTATATACATATATGCAAGAAGTGAAGAAGATATTCAAGCTGCTATGCCAATAAAACGCAGAAAAGAAGGCACAAATAAACTCATAAAACAAATCTTGTAAGGAAACAAAAAATGCAAATAACTCTGAAGCCAAATTAGCATCAAATAAAATAAAGCAGCTATGTTGAATCATTATTTCCGGCCCAGGATAAAGGCTCTCCCTTCGATCCTGCTGTGAAGAAGCGGCCGCTTCACCTCACTTCTTTAATGAAAACCGGTCAAAACCGCCGGTTCACCGGTTCACCGGTTCCCGGTTTTCAACCGGTTTTTCCGGTTTTCGGAATAGCGGTCCAATAGCGGTTCTATACACCTCTATTGGACCGGTTCAGGGCGGTTCACCGGTCCGACCGGTTCGACCGGCCGGTCGGACCGGGTTTTTAAAACATAGCCTAAGAGTATTACTAATACCTCATATAAAATGGTACTTTTCAGTAATTTTTCCTTAAAAGAAAAAATCATGAAAATGAAAAATGAGAAAAAGAAATCACATTCAAAGCGCACCCTTAATATTTGAATATTTGAATGTTCATGGGTCGTATATATTAATTGAATTAATTGTTCTTGAAGCACAATGTTCCAAAATCCGATCCATGAGACTATGACAAAAGATTTTACTAATCATCAATCTATCTACTATGAAGTGTAATAGAAAGTTTAGAATGAATAATAATTTAATAGTTTTTATACATCCAATCGAAAGGAAACCTCCTTGATAAAAAACTACATAAATAGTGATGACAAGACGTTTGCATACAAAAAATTGTGGAAAGAGTCATTGTCCAAATCATTTATTTAAGCAAACAAGCAAGAAAGAGATAAGATAGTAGTAGATTTGCAAGTATATGAAGAGAATGAGTATAATGTATTATTGCATATCAAGTAGTGAATTGATTAAATATCAATTTAATAGTTTTTATACATCCAATGACAAGAGAAAAGAGAAACAAATCATTTATTTAAGCAAACAAGCAAGAAAGAGAGATAAGATTGATTTGCAAGTATAAAAAACTACATATAAATAGTGAATTGATTAAATATCAATTTAATAGTTTTTATACAAGTGACGTTTGCATACAAAAAATTGTGTAAAGAGTCATTGTCCAAATCATTTATTTAAGCAAACAAGCAAGAAAGAGATAAGATAGTAGTAGATTTGCAAGTATATAAAGAGAATGAGTATCATGTATTATTGCATATCAAGTAGTGAATTAATTAAATATCAAATTAATTAATCAGAGATCGATATATTGTTGAATGGCAGGATTACCGGATAAGGTGATTGCTCAGGTGGCGTTCAAGGCAGGAGGGGATGTGTTTCATCAACTCCTGGGAAAGAAGCCTCACCACTTCGCCAAAGTCACCCCTGGAAAAGTCCAGGCTTGTGATTTACATCATGGTGAATATGGAACTGAAGGAGCTGTTATTGAGTGGAAATACACACTTGGTATGTTTGCTTTTATATTCACTCACTATATATATATATATAGTTGTATGTGCATGCGTTCATTAATCTGAAATTGAATTGATAAAAATAAAAATATGATGGATGCATGTATGGTATGTAAGAATATATTAAGTCGGTGCTGATTAAATTACATAAAGTCAAAGCACCTTGAATTTCAAATTCCCCTCATATTTAATAATAGAAAAACACATTATGCCCTTCCAATCATAATTTTTTTTTCTTTTACCTTTGTTCTCTTTTTTCCAGCTTCCACCCTTAATTTAGTATATTATTTGTGAAGGAGTATCGTACGAGGAAATCTTATACATGAATAATATTTTCACTTTAGTATTTGAAATATATTTATCTTTAAAATGTGATTTAGATAGAGCTTCATAACCAACAACCATATAAGTAACATCAATAAATTGGATACATCCCATATATAAGGCCACCTCATACAAGTCTTTTTTTATCTTAATTTATATACACTTTGAATGTTTTGTACAAATCTATCTACTCGCTTCTTTCCTAAGCAAAACAAGAGGTGTATAAAAGTAGAAAAATAAAGTTAAGAACACAAATTCTCCTATTTATGAAACTTGTTCACACTATAAACTTAATATCGTTACACTTATATACTGATATCACTACTTTTATAAACTTATACTTATATTATTTAATATTATGATCTCAATTTATAAATATAGTGATATCAGTTAATAAATATTATGATATTAATTTACAAGTGTAGTGGTATAAATTTCATATTATGAATAAGTTTCACCGGAAAATTATCCAACTAAAAAAGATAAAAGAGTTTAAAAAATATAAGTGCAATGGAAAGAAGTAGTTAATATAAATGAAGGCATTGTAAGTACAAAAACATAGAAAAATAGATGAAAAATATGGAAGAGCGCTGATGAACATAAAATGAATATTCTTGTCATTAAATTATTTTTAGGAAAAATATAGGGTGACCAAGTTTCATATAAAAATCTGTGAAATTGATTAAGGGTGTGATTTATATTACTAAAAGTTATTAATTGTAATAACTAAAAGGGCATGTTTTTTTATAGCACAAAGAGGATTACTTATAACACTGAAAATTAGTGTATTATTTTACAACAGGGGTATTAGTAGCTAGTGATAAGTGAAGGGTGTGATTTATAGTACAAAAGGGTATTAGTCGTGATAATTGAAGGATCATATCTATAAATACAGAACCAACTTCACGGTGAACAAGTTTCACATGAGATCTACTCAATTTTTAAAATTCAAGTAGTACAAGGTCTGAATTAATGTATATATGCAGATGGGAAAGAGCAGACTTGCAAACAAGTTCTTCAAGACCTAGATGAGTCGAAGAAGCAAATTTCATTCAAGGTCATTGAAGGAGATTTGTTGACTTTGTACAAAAAAATGGTCATAACTGTCCACGTGGAGACCAAAAAAGGCATTGACTTTATAACATGGACCATCGAGTATGAGCTGCTTAATGCTGATAATCCACACCCACTTGATCTCTTGAAATTCTTCATTGAATTCACTAATGAAGTGGAATCTCATATTCTCGGTTAAATTTTATTAATTAATTATTCACCAAGTTATCCTCTAGTGTGTGTCAATATGTCTAAATAAAATTGGTTCAGCACTTTTGGTGGTGTTTCCCCACAATAAACGATGTATTATTAAAAAAAAAATAAGTTTGAGGGCTTGGTGACTAAGCATGGTGATTGTGTATCTTTATATTTTCTTTCTTTTGTAAGCTTGTGTTATTCCCAAATGTATTGTGTGCAATGTGAGATGCAATTAATGTGAATTATTGTGACTCGTTTTGTATTGTTCAATGGGTTTCTGGTTTTATTTTAGTTTAGATATTTTCTTGTCGATGTGTATACAAGTATTGGTATGGAGCAATACCCACCATATCATTCATTGGTACTACTCCCTCCACCCAAAAAACTTAGCACACTTTCCTTTTTGGTCTGTCTCATAAGACTTTGCACACTAAAAAATGGTCACATTTTTCTCCACTTATAACCTTACAACACACACTTATTACTCTTCATACACACTTACTACCCCCCATAAAGTAACTTTTCTTAATCTTCGCGACGAAAAATTGGCGCAAAGTGTTGTGGGGCGGAGGAAGTATATACTTTTGTACAAAGTACTTACATTTAGGTTGGATAATCAACACCGTACCAAAATATTACATATTGTGTGTGTATATATTGTTTGGGGGGGAGCGAATGAAACCATCTGTTCCACCACCCCATGTTCCATATGGTGAATATATGACAAGTGAAAATTAAAATATTATCCAATAGTCTATCATAATTTTGGGTTAATGTGTTAAAGATCCAGGAAATGAGATATATTTGAAACATGAAAAAATGACACAGATGAATGAAATTGGGGGAGAGGGAGGGGGTAGTTGATGTGTAATACACGTGATGCATAATAAAAATTATAAAATATAATACAACTAGGAGCGGAGCCAGGAATATAAAAAGTCAAGGATTTGTGTGAGATAGTCTCACTACGATATTGTTTACAAACTAGCACAAATTAACATTCATTTGTTTTAAAGTATTAAAAAGTCATGCTCAAATTATGTTCCGCATCTTAACATGAGACAGTCTTGTACAAGATCTACTCAAAAAAATAAAAAACTACTAACTTATATAACTAATTAAAAATTGAATGAATTAAAGATCTGTCATACAAATATATATATATATATATATATATATATATATAATAATATGAGACTCGAGTGGTGAGTTTCCTATGGAGGTGACACCTACCTAAAACAATTGTACATTAAAATACTGTACAAATAATTTATACATGTGTTCGGGTTACATAAAACCCACCATCTGATTTTGTTCAAAACTGTTTATATATATATATATATATATATATATTGTTTCCTACATAATATGCAATTTTTTTTTTTATTAATTGCTTTTACATATTTAATTTAGTAAAAAATGGGACAACACCCAATTTGCGGCCCAATGAATTCCATTATTTTTATCTTGAATCCTCAAATCATCATTTACAGAGCTAGCTCATCCATATATACATATATATTACACCCATTTAACATAATTAAACTTAAATATATATATATATTATCTTGGACGATATAAACTGGGGGCCATGGCCCCATAGTGAACGTGGCGAAGCCATGGAGTACAACAAATTACTAATATAAAAAAAAAAAGGTAATTTCAAAATTAATGTGTAATTTTGAAATCACTACAAAAACATAGAGACGTACTTACGGAATTTTTCAGTATGCCTACGAAATTTTCAACGAAAATAATTTTGTCATTAAATAGTAAGGATTTCATACGACTTGCCTAAAAATTTTATAATCATATAGACATTTACATTACTCAAATTACCTACAAAAATTTGTCTACAGAAATATAATTCGTAAAATTTATTTAATTGTAAGATTTAGAAACTACAAAAAGTAATTGCCTACAAAATTATTTGTGAAGGTAATTTGTTTGCCTATTCGAATTATAAATGTGTAGGTAGTTTGTTCCTAGGTAATTTGTTGTCTACTAAAATATTAAAATTTCATGGACAAATCATAGGTAATCCTCACTATTTAAGGACCAAATTATTTTTGTTGAAAAATTTCGTAGTCATTTCTCGTAAGCAATTTTTTACTTTTTTGTAGTGAATTATCTTATTTCATTTTTCGAATTTCTGTATTTACCAATCATTAGCCATCACATTACAAATACCCCTTAATATATTACTATTCAGACTAAACCTCATGTTATAAAATGAGGTGATCACTTTAAGGTACAAAGGGAAGAAACTTACTCCCTCCGTCCTAATTTTGGTTATCCGTTTTCCATAAATAGTCGTCCTAATTTTATTTATTCATTTCCAAATAAGGTAATAAAACAATATTAAAAAATATTTAATATTAGGCAAAAACTTGTATGCAATATTGCATACAAGCCATATGTGCAATTATAGGTTAATTGAGCTTTTTTTTTTTTCGCAGGCCTGAAACGTTCGGATCGGGCAGGGCTTCTTCTTCCTCGCGTCGTGTCGCGCAGCCGCCAAATTTCTTCAGTTTTGATTATCACAACGCTGTTTTTTCAGGTTCTTCCTTCTCATCTCTTCTCCTGTTCTTCTTTTTTTTCTCTTCCATATTCTTCTCAATTTCTTCAATTTTCTCATCCTCACAAATTTACAGGTTCCTCTGTACTATTCTCACGCTGTTGTTTAATTTTTATAATCTTGGATTGAGGATTTTTTTTTCAAGCTTGTACTGGTTTTTTTTTTCATGTAGTAACACTGGTTTGTTCATAGGGTAACACTATTTTGTTCATGTAGTAACTCATCAAATTGTTCTTTAAATCTGTAATTTTGGACTGGAAATTTCTTTTCGCGCTTGTTCAGGTTTTGTTCATGTAGTAACACGTTTTTCTTCATAGGGTAACATTTTTTGTTCGTGTAGTAACACATATTTTTTAGTAATATGTAACACTGTACATATGTCGTGTTACCATATGAACAACAATGTGTTACCATATGAACAACAATGTGTTACCATATGATAATGTATTTTTTTTTAAATAATGTAATTTTTATTTCACGTAGTAACACATTTCGTTTCTATAAGTATCACATTTTTTTCATGTAGTAACACATAAAAAAAATGTGCTCAATAGGAATTGAACCTGCGACCAAATATATTAACAACAGACCTAAACCACTAAGCTACAACACATATTTGATAAAAATATCCTTCTATATGTATATATGTGCCCGCACCAACCCATAGTCCACAGCCCTGATCCACCCGCCCTGCCCGCGCTTCCCGACCCTTCCGCACCGCCCGCCCCGCCATTGACCCGCAAATTTTAATCTTTTTTCTTTAATTGTGTGGTATTGCACATAACACTAGTGTGCAATATTTCACACAAGACTTACTCTTAATACTATTATTTCTCTCCACCAAACCAACTTTACACTATTTAATACTATTATTTTCCTCCACTTTACCCACTTTACCCACTTTACACCATTTAATACTATTATCTCCTACTTTTTCTTAATCTTCGTGTCTACAATAAATGGATAATCAAAAATAGGACGGAGGGAGTATTATTTTAAGGTACAAAATATTTTTGGACTTACACAAATGTAGTCGAATTTGCACATTATGTAGTTAAATGTGCAAATTCGACTAAGTATGTGTAAATGCAATTATAACTTAAAGTAATATTAAAAAAAAATTAGTAGTTCTGAAAAATTTGTACCTTAAAATATTTTTTTCTTGTAATGTAGCATCTCTTTGTTACATTTATTATAAGATTGACAAGCATATAAAATGATAAGAATAAGTTTTATCGAATGAAGGGTTTGCTGTGAATATAAATATCCATTTTATATGTAATGTTTTTGTTGGTGAAGATTTGTTCTATCCCACTTGCACGTCAATCATTTTGATAAGAAATTTGGCCATTAGAACAGTAGGGCTGAATACATTTAGGTTCCATTTGGATGAGTTGATTTAAAATTCATGAATTTTACATATAAATCATCACTCTTTAATGAATTTACAAATACTTAGATTTGAGTAGCTAGTTAAAAATGGAGGGATTTCAAATCTTCATCAAAACCTAGTAATTTGAAATCTCCTATTCTCTACCCCTTCACTCTCTCTCCCCTTAACTCTCTTCCTATCTCTCCCGTCTCTTGACAATTCATGATTTGAAATATATACATTCTTACATGTATTATTTTTCAAATCCATTCATTTATAATCCTCCCTATCCAAATGGAGCCCTAATGAAATTTGGGAATGTCTAGAGCATGATTTTTCTAGTCAGACTAGAGCAAACATTATGCAGTACAAGCAACAACTCCAAAATATTAAGAAAGGCTCACTCTCTATAAGGGAGTAATATTTGAACAAGATTAATGGATGTTGTGTTGTTTTGAATGCATTTGAGTATAGAATCATTGATGATAATCATCTTTTATTTATATTTTATCTGGGTTAGGTGTTGCGTATAATCTTGTAATGGTTTCCATTAATGCTAAGCTAGATCCAATCAATGTTTCTGTTATAAGCTTATTGTTGTTGAATTTTGGCCAGATTAGAGGGTGTTGTTAATGATTCTTTCAGCACAGATGGATCTGCACCATCTGCAAATTTACTACTTAGGGAAAAAAAGGTAGCTTCAATAACTTTCAATCCAATAGAGGAGGTGATATTAACAACAATAGAGTAGGAAGAGGATCTCTCAGATATGGTTTTCAGAAAGAAAGTGGTGGAAGGTTCAATGGTCCTTGATGCCAGATTCATGTTAGAAAAAATCACATTACTGAGAAATGATTTTACAGGGCCAATCTTGACTATGTTCCTGCTTCTCAAAACCAAAATCAGAACAATCATCAAGCTAACAAGAACAACAATAGATCTAATTATCAGCCTTCAATAAACTCGGCTAGCTTTAATAGAGATGAAATCAACAATTGAGAGTTCATGGTATCCTAATTACTCTAAACTCATTCTTATTGAATCTTTTTAACAAAACACCCCTTAAATTGTACATCGGCTCCCTGAAACTCTTTTATAAGAATTTTATATTCGTTACTAACTTGAGTGCTTGTATAGTTGAAAGAAGCCAGTGAACCTCCCCTCCCCTCCAGCCCCTTTTTCTTGTATTTCAATAAAAATGTAGGGTTTGAGCTGAGAAAATCAATTGAGAAGAAAGAGATAGTGGTGAAAAAAAAAATATAGAGTCATTGTTGGTTGTGATCGTGTCAGTGAAAAAAGACTGAAAGTGTGTGTGCGTGTATTTTCATAGTGTTGTTGAAAATGTTAATGCAACATGTAAAACAACATATGACAGCGGAATTATAAAAAAACAGTGCAAAGGATTTCAAAATTGTATATAGTCTTAATTCAGACTATACGAACCTCATGGTTAAAAACATCACTATAACAAGTAGTGAGATACACAAGATCCTAAAAGGTGTAGTGAAAAACCACACACAAAAATCAATCTATTCAATCAAGTAACTAGTGATCTTATTCAACCTAAAACTTGACCTAATAAGATAAACACAATACTGATGGGAGAGATTGTATTCCCTCGACCAGTACAAATAGAATAACAACGACCCTCACACTCCTACTGGATATAAACACTCTAGGTTGTACTTTCGGTTGTGTTTAGGATGTTACTCTCTAAAGTTTGGAGTAGAGAAAGTGGTATTTCACTTTTCCCCAAACTTGAATGTCGACCAATGCAGTGTATTTATAGACTTTCGGATCAACTGCATTATCCTATCCACTAGGCTTGGATAGCCTTGAACATCTCCTCCACTATCTCCATGATCTTGGTATAACCACCCATGATCTTTCTATTCTCACTCCACCACACTTCAACCGCTTGACAATATCCGAATTTGTCTTCAACCTGCAATGTAGGAAACATAGAAAAACACATCTAATAAAACAGAATCAGTGTTAGGAGAAAGAGCAAATTTATGATGTTGTGCAGAATGTTGTCCAACATCTGGAACAACATCCGTGCAATATCAACAAAGACAAAGCACTTTGAGAAGACGAGGGTGAAGAAAGAGAAAAGAGAGAGAAGACATGTCTAAAAATTAAAAAAAAAACACATGGAGGAAACAAATGAGACATTAAGATGTATACTTAATTTATACTCCGCTTAATTTGGAATGAGATCACCTATTCCATAATTAGTGTTCCACTTTGTATTCCATAATATGGATAGATGATACGTGGAATAATAAAAAATATACAACGAACCATGTATTCTAGGTACATGCGTTAAAGATCCAGCAGGTGGAACACCAATGAAATACGGAAAGTGGAACAGAGGAATCGAACTGGCTTAATCTATGAGGGAAAGAAAATAAGAGGTGAAGATCAATGAACAAGGGAAAAAATATCTCAATTTTTATCTTACTATATAAACCAGTGTTTTCATAACTTAATCGGTGACCAAATTAGACTGAGCATCGGTTGACGGTTCAACCTGTTGGATCGGTTAGACCAGCGGTGCAACCGTTAAAATGATGCCTATCTATTTTTTGCAATATTTTTTATGTTTATTATTTTTTTTAAATGCTCAATTCATCAATGCACTTGAGACATAGAAATAATATAAACGTATTGGTTTTCTTGGGAAAGGAAATATTATATTTCAAAATAACTTTTAAAAAAGTAAAAAAATTATAATATTTTTGTCCCTCATCAAGTAAGTATTTTAAGAAAATGTGAGAGAAAGTAATATAAAAAGAGGAAGAGCTTTTGTCCCACATCGAGTAAGTATTAGATGAATTATGAGAGGAACTAATATAAAAGGGGGAAGAGGTGGACCTCATAATTTTTGTCACACACATCAAGTAAGTACTAGAAGAAATGTAAAAGGAAGTTATATAATAGGGGGAAGAGGCCAGTGGACTTCATATAAACCTCATATTTTTTGTCCCACATCGAGTAAGTATTAAAAAAATGTGAGATAGAGTAATATAAAAAGGGGTGGAGATGGATCTAGATCCTTATTTGCAAGAAAGATTAGTGAAAATATTGATTTGTAATTAGAAGCAATAATTTTTTTTTACCTAAACAATTAATAGTTATTTAAAAAAAAAGGAATCGGTTGAACCGGTTTTGACTGAATCAACATGTAAAACGGTTTTTAGGGGGTGATTGGACCAATTCTGAGACCAGTTACCGATTCAACCGATTGAATCAGTCGATTCAATCCGGTTCTGAAATCACTGATATAAACAAAAGGTATCCACTTTAAATTTATACTTAACCCATCAGTTATCCTATCCCTCCTAGTTTATCAAGTTAATGCAGGCTTTCCAATAAGAAGATCATAATCACTAAACATGTGCTCTTTGATAAAAAAAACACTGAACCACCATCTTTTTATCATCAGTCTACTCATATTGCTCCTCTCATTCATTTGTCTCTTGAACACAGAAAAAAATTCAACCCCTCCCACCCCACCCACACACACACACACTTCAAAATATGCATCTAAAACTTATATATCTCCATCTTCACTTGACACTCTTCAAATCGGCCAATTACATGTTGAATTGCCTAAAGTTGTAATTGAAATCAAATTATTTCTGACGAGTCTCTTGAGTGTATAGGTTCTTCTGATCATCATTCTCAAGTTTAATAATCAGCTCATCGCATTATTACAAGAGCCAAATTTAGGATTCACAAGTCTAGAGTTCTACTTACTCATAAAATCAGTGATTAACTAAGTGATTGTATAACTGCTCTTCTTGATCCAAATTGGATAGATGTTATGTCTAGCGAGTATTTTGAACTGGTTAAAAATGGGATGTAAGTGGATCTTCAAGCTCAAGAAAAATTATGATGGTTTAAAAGCCAAGTACAAAGCTAGACTAGTTGCTAAAGGGTACACTCAAATACTAGGTTTTGATTATAATTAAAATTATAATGATATATATAGTCATGTAGTTATATCAGTAACAATCAGAATCATTCTATCTTTGGCTCTTGCAAACATCTGGCCTCTATATCAATTGGAAGTAGACAATGCTTTCTTGCATGGGGAGTTGGATATTGATTTATACATGGCTCAACCTCCAGGCTTTGAGCTTGGGGAGGAAAATTGGTTTGTAAATTGAAGAGGTCCCTATATGGCTTAAAAGAAGCTTCAAGAGTTTGGACCTCCAAATTTGTTTATGTTCTCAAGTCACATGATTTCGCTGTCTCTCAAGCAGATAATTCTCTATATTATAGGCACAAAAATTGAGGTATTATCTATGTTGATGACATAGTGATCACGAGATCTATTCTCTTTAGCTCAAAGAGTTAATCAAGATAATCTGTTTCATTGAAGGATCAATAAAATTGCACTATTTCTTGGGAATAAAAAGAACTTAAGGGATGCTTCTTAGTCAAAGAAAATATCTATCTAATCTACTTATGAGAGTTGACATGTCTCAAGTCAAAAGTCTATCCACATTTATGATCACTGATAATTCATTCAGTTAGAGTGATGGTGATCCACTCACTGATACCCAACATTTCAAAATCATCTGGGAGCTCTACAATATGCTACCATCACAAAGGCCATAAATTTTATATTTTGTTAATAAAGTAAATATGTATATGAAAAATTCTCTCACCACTTATTGGAAAGCAGTTATGAGAATATTGATGTATCTTGTTGGGACTACTCATCAAGGTGTAGTTTTAACTATTCCCACACACATGAATATTACAACATTTATTGATGCTGATTAGGCTTCACATCTTGATGATAAAAGGTCTACATCTGACTATGTTGAAGGAAATTTAGTATCTTAGAGTGTAAAGAAGCAAAATATTGTTGCTCGATCAAGTACAAAAGCAAAATATAGAGGGCTTTCATTGGCAGCTTGTATGAAGTAACATGGATACAATCTCTTCTTCTAGAGTTGAAGATATCACAGTAACAAATCACTACTATTTTGGTAGATAATGAAGGGGTTAACTAACATGAACACGTTCGTTTATCTGTTCTTCAAATTGGTGCGTTTTGGTGGCCTTTCCGGCAAGTTCATTGTTCGAATTCGTTTTTCTCCACTACGAGTTGTATTCTGGCTATTCAGGCGCTACTCTTGGGGTTTAGTGTTTGCACTTTTCACAGTGTTGCTTCTTTGTTTTTGTGTTTTGGTGTCTAGATTTGGTTTCCAATTTTTGTCTGCGATGATTTCAGATTCCGATCATGTGGTATGTTCGTCGTTCCTGATGGTTGTTTGGGTTTGTGGTGCCTTAGTTTTGTTGCTGATTTTTCGCATACTGTTGTTGACTTCTCTGGTGGTTTTAGTTCAATTTTGACCAAGTTTTGGTCAGTTTTGTGTGTGGTTGCATTAGTGTATTTTTTCGGGCCATGTGCTTTTGTGTTTGTGGTGTTTAGGGCTTTTGGTTTTGGGCCCATATTGTTTCGGCTGGTCTTTGGAATTTTTGTAGGCTTTTGGCCATGATTGTTTAGGACTTTGTTTTTGGTTTGTGGTTTGTGGTTTTTTTTTTTTTTGAGTTGCATCTCTTTGGTTAGTTGGAAGACTTTTATACGGAAAAGTCTGTTTGGAGGTTGTCCTTTTTGTGCTTAACCTTGGACCGGATTGTGGTCCCACCTTTTTCTTTCTTTATATTAGAGAATTGATTTGTCTTTTATGTCTTTATATGAAATTTGTGTACATATTTTTCTACCTATTTATACTTCGCATGCAAATTACTTTACTTAAAGAATTTAAACTTGAAGAATTAACCAACACTATGTAATACAATGTACTTAGTGTTGGCCCTAAAATGGAAATAATTAATGAGCTCACGAATACTTTCATTAAAAAAAAGAATTGCTTGGCTATTTAAAGATTGATACTTATTAAATTGATAAAAAGAATAGGTTTTTTTTTTACAATATAGTAAAATGAGATTTTCTACCGTCAGGAAAGATTTCACTTTTCCTGATGTCAGATGCCCAATCAAAAGTTGCGACATCATTTTACTTCGCCATTGGCGGTATAGTTTCGCCATGAGATAAAATAATTAATTTTTTTAAAAATAATAATAAAATTATCAAAACATCCTTATAATATTTTTTTTATATAAATTCACAAACTTAAGTCCTACTCATTAATTCAATAGCATACAATTATTTGCCACGTTTCTCTGAATCAAATAATGAACAATGGATCTCTTGTTCTTATTCACAAAACCACCAGAACACTAATATGTTTTCTAAACATAAATCTATGCCATCTCCAATCAATTCTACGCATACACTTTTAACACCCATCCATCATGTGCAGCATCTATAGATCCTAATTGTGCAATTAATTATGAGCCGAAAGCATTATTTTTTTCTTATACCTGGCAAAATAAATTATCATCAGTGATACAGGAAAAATAGTCCAGTTTCAAGGAATTCTATAAAGTGATTGCACACGGTAAAGATGTGAAAGTATGCCTATATATGATTTAAGTGAACTCTACGATATTGACAATTGGAGAGCCAATCATTTGGCTTTTTTTTATCGATATTAACAGGAACAAAAAGTAATCTCTCGAACTGCCATAGTTTTGCTTCTTTTTTCTCCATCACATACCGCTCAAATGCACACAAAAAGAAAACGAAAGAGATAAAAGAGTGTAGGTCCCGAACGGGTTTTAATGAGGCAGAAGTCTAGAGGGGAGGGGTGAATAGACTTCTGAAATTTTTTCGTGAGATCAGATGTGAATAGCAAGTTATATGATTAGAGCGCGAATGAATCCGTATGGACTGATATCCAACTTAGTGATCGCATGAGAGCAAATCAGTTCGGTGTCTATCAGCTTAACTGATTGTGCGGAAAATACGATTAACCCGTGTGAAAAACCAGTTTTACAAATCCGATCCTAAGTTTTCTGGAACAGATCAGATGACAAATTGTCAAACTGGTCAGATCAGCTGCTTGATGCAAAACTGGTCCATACTTAGAATATGCATGCAAGTTTGAATATCAGGTGTGTGTATAAGTGTAAAATAGATAAAGCACACAAGATTTATAGTGGTTCAGACAACTTGTCCTACGTCCACTCTTCCCTATTAGCAGGGGCACCAACTAAACCAACTGGACTTAGATTAATGTGTTAGTCCTGTTGGGGAATAAGTTGCACAGATCTATTCGAGGTGAATATTTAAATACAAATTTAATTCTTATAATTATTACTAGCATGAATTAATCCTATATTAATTCAAATAATAATCCAACAACATATCATGCATATAATTAATTCACGTAAATCCTACGCATGCGGAATTCTACGAGTTTACGTGAACGTACCTCTTGGGATGACAGTGATCTGGCTGATTAGACTAACCAAAAGAACTTCCCAAGTATTCCAGTAATCCTTGTTCGACTATCCGGTGGTAGGACACTTGTGTACAATTAACAAAAGGAAAATAAATTATGTTGCACCACCTTTTTGGATTTACTAATTTTTCCAGCACATGGAATTATACTTGGGAATGAAAGAGTCATCCCCTATTTATAGAGCATAGCTGGTCGAAATTTTGGCCAAAAAATAATGTGGGAAAATCTTTTCTTGATCTCCACGAAATCTTGAATATATCTCCTATATTCTTTTTCCCATAATTATAATATTCCACAAAATCCCACCTACTCTTTGTTATGGATAATTTCGAAAATTATGAGTCAAGATTCCAAGATTTGGATCTTCTTGAATTTATGAGATATTCTTGTATTTCAAGAAATACATATCTTCCATAATATCTTTTCAAGAAAATCAAGAAAATCTTTCTTGCCCTTAATTTATCAAAATTTTCGAAATTCTCATATAGATAACCAAGTGAGAGATTTCTTGAATTTAATGAGATAATCTTGTATTCCAAGAATACATATCTTCATTCCATAACAAAATTCAAAGAAAATCTTTCTCCCCTTTTATCCATAAATTTTGAAATAAATGAGGAAAATAAGCAACAATATTTATTTTATTTTAAATACCTTTTTCAGTTATTGGACTATATGTTGGGCTACTCAGGGGGCATTTAGGAGAATTAAGATTGGACCTTCCAATGAATCTTGAATTATCAATATTGAGCCACAATATTATTCAAGCCCATAAATATTAATTAATCCCACTACATAATTAATATTGCACTATCCATCTTAACCCAAATTACAGTCAATATGGCTCCCGGTTATTATTTCCCGTGTTTAAGATTATCTAGCCCATTAATTAATTCAAGCCACTGAAATAGCTTTCCATTAATTAATATCTTTTGTCCTTGGTCAAGGAACGGTTCAACATTATTATCCATACCGAAAACTAATTCCACTTGCAAGATTTGGTATGATAAAGCTTATGAACCTCCCAAGGGGGCAAATCGAACAAGCGTACTTGCACACGATTCTTCGTATTAAATCTTAGCAATCACATGTGACCAATAATATTGCCCAAGATAAAAAATATTGAATCTCGTTGATTCTCTTCCCATGATAAGTCAAAGCAACAGTTACCAATCACACGTGATCCTATTTAAGGAACGAAGATTAAGAAACAACGAACCACTGAGGTCTAATTCTTTCTTGTTCAGTTCTGAAGAATTTATCCTCTTGTAGGTCCTATTCAGTGCATCAGTCATGCACTAGTGTACTATCTTGGTCAAGACAAGTCAATCTGAGCCTTACACTTCAACCTTTCACGATGGATTGTTCATTTCCATCTAGGTCGTGAATGACGTACTTTTAGTTACAAGGGACTGTTAATTTAATCTTCTGTGATCTGGTATCACTAAATTAACTACAATGTAACACGTACGATTTATTGAACAGTTATGCAGTAAATATATGTAATATTCAATGATATTTAAAGTATCAGTGATAAATAATTTATTTCAGTAAATAAGTCTGAAATTCAGTTTTGATTATACAAAGTAAAAGCATACTTTCCAGTATAATCCCAACAATCTCACACTTATACTCAAAGTCTGCTTTTAAGTATACTACAAACATGTCTCGTGTAGTTTGTGACATCTAATGTCACCTACACGAACCTAATAATTTCTCCCACTTATACTCAAAGCAGATTGGCAACGGTCTTGACACTCATTCCTTCCACATGTCTCTCGAATGTATTCAGAGGCAGACCCTTTGTGAATGGATCTGCTAGGTTGTCTTCAGACGCTATCTTTGCCACATCTATATCTCCTCTCTTAACGATATCTCGTATAAGATGGTATTTCCTTTCAATGTGTTTGTTGGCTTTGTGGGCTCGTGGTTCCCTTGAATTTGCAACTGCTCCGGCATTGTCACAACAAACAGTGATTCTGCTGGGCAAATTCGGAACCACATCCAAGTCCACTAGGAAGTTCTTGAGCCAAACCGCTTCTTTCGCTGCCTCGCAAGCAGCTACATATTCGGCTTCCATGGTAGAATCTGCGACGCATTTCTGCTTGACGCTTCTCCTTGTCACGGATCCTCCCCCCATGCAAAACACACTACCGGAGGTAGATTTTCTGGTGTCTATGTCTGATTGGAAATATGAGTCCGTGTAGCCGATGGGGATTGGACTATCTAACTGATAAACCAACATTCTATCCCGAGTTCTTTTCATATACTTCAGAATGTTTTTAACTGCCGTCCAATGTTCTTTCCCCGGGTTACTTTGATATCTTGCCACCATGCCAATGGCAAAACAGATATCCGGTCTCGTACACAGCATTGCATACATAAGGCTTCCGACAGCCGAAGCATAAGGAATGCCTCTCATGTCATCTATTTCCTTTTGCGTCTTAGGGGACATTTTCTTGGATAGATGGATTCCATGTCTGAAAGGTACGAACCCTTTCTTGGAATCTTGCATGCTGAATCATTTCAAGACAGTGTCTATGTATGAAGCTTACGACAAGCCTATCATCCTTTTCTTGCGATCTCGAGTGATCTTGATCCCAAGGATGTGTCCGGCTTCCCCTAAGTCCTTCATATCAAACAATTTTGAAAGCCATGCCCTTACGTCTGATAACACCTTTACATCATTCCCGATGATCAGAATGTCATCTACGTATAGTACTAAGAATACCAATACAGTTCCGACACGCTTTTTGTACACATAACTTTCGAACTCGTTTTGATCGAACCCATAAGACTTTATAACATGATCAAAACATTGGTTCCAAGCTCTGGATGCCTGTTTGAGTCCGTAAATGGACTTCATGAGCTTACAAACTAGGTGTTCTTGGCTTTTTTCAATGAAGCCTTGGGGTTGTTGCATATAGATCTTTTCATCAAGACTTCCGTTAAGGAAAGCTATCTTGACATCCATTTGCCAGATTTCAAAGTCGAGATGCGCAATAATCGATAAGAGAATACGGATGGACTTAAGCATTGCTACGGGCGAAAAAGTTTCCTCATAATCGATCCCTTCTTTCTGAGTATAACCTTTCGCCATGAGTCTTGCTTTGAAAGTTTCCACCTTCCCGTCCGGTCCTCTTTTTCTCTTGTACACCCACTTGCAACCAATGGGTTTGACCCCATTAAGTGGTTCGACTATCTCCCACACTCCGTTATGAAACATAGAACCCATTTTGACTTTCATTGTTGTTTGCCAAGAATCTGCATCCTTGTCTTGGATTGCCTCGTCATATGTCCATGGGTCTGATTCCTCTTGTCCGGGAATCAAGTCCGAGGACTCTCCTATTCCCATGAATCTCTCGGGCTGTTTCACAACCCTCCCATTATGATGAGGTTCCGGTTTTGTAAGTGTGTCGTTTGGTATATCATCTTGTACAGTTGGCATTGAGGTTAGCCCCCTTAGCTCACTTAAGGTAATCTCACTTCTGGGTCTTCTTTCGTTCATATAGTCTTCTTCCAAAAATCTAAAGTGGGTGCTTATGACCACCTTTTGATCTTCGGGACCATAGAACATACACCCTTTTGTTCCCTCGGGGTATCCTACAAACAACCTTAATTCTGATCGAGGATCCAATTTTCTGGCTTCCTTGTCCAACACGTAGGCCGGGCACCCCCAAATTCTCATGTGTCTCATACTAGGCTTGCGCCCGGTCCACAATTCTTTGGGAGTTTTGGGAACCGATTTGGATGGCACCAAGTTCAGAATGTAAGCTGTTGTTTCCAAGGCATGACCCCAGAACGACTTGGGAAGATCCGCATAACTCATCATAGATCTAACCATTTCCAAAAGAGTTTTGTTTCTTCGCTCTGCAACCCCATTTTGTTGAGGGGTTCCGGGTGCAGTGAGCTGGGATGCAATCCCTTCATCAGATAAGTAGTTCAAAAACTCATCGCTGAGGTATTCGCCTCCACGATCGGATCGTAGAGACTTGATACGTTTTTCCCTATGATTCTCTGCTTGAGCCTTAAATTCTTTGAATTTCTCAAAGGTCTCAGATTTATGCTTCATAAGGAAAATATAACTGTACCTTGAGTAATCATCAATAAAAGTGACGAAATACTCATAACCTCCTCTTCCTTTGGTTGACATTGGACCACATACATCTGTGTGAACGATTTCTAACACTTCTTTGGCTCTATTCCCCTTGGCTCCAAATACCCTCTTGGTCATTTTACCCTCCAAACATGATTCGCAGGTTGGAATTGGTTCAACTTTGAGAAACTCCAGTGAACCGTCTTTCACCAACCTTTGGATCCTCTTTGGATTTATATGACCCAATCTTAGATGCCAAAGAAGTGTCTCGTTCACGTTTGATGAACGTTTTCTTTTCTCGAAAACAGTTGATGTGTTATAGGATGGATTTCGTGAGTGGTGTGCACAGTTAATTGTATAGAAATTATTCGACAACGTTCCATGACAGATAAATTTATCAAAAAGAGAAATGGTAACAACTTTATTAAAAGTAACCGAATATCCATCATGAAAAAGTTTAGAAACTGAAATTAAATTCTTTCTAAAACTCGGAACGTAAAGAACATCTCTTAAAATTAAAACTTTGTCTTTAAAAGACAGGTGCACTTCTCCCACTGCTTCAGTTGCCACTCTCGTAGCATCGTCTAGTGTGATGAGGATCTCACTCCTACTAAGTTGCAGGGTCCGCTTGAACCCCTGTAATGTGAAACAAACATGATCAATGGATCCCGTATCCACCACCCATAAATGGGAGGCATACGCCGCTAAACAAGTTTCAACAACTAGTGCGTGAGAATTACCTTTCTTTTCATCCTTTTTGGGTTTGGAACAGGCTGACCTCCAATGTTCCTTTTCACCGCAGTTGAAGTGCTTCCCCTTAGCTGGCTTGTTCACACCTCCACCCTTCTTTACCTTTTCTTTGCCATTGGCAACACTTGAGTTCACTTGCTTCTGGCCTTTGTCCCTTTTCTTGTTCTTGTCACCCCTTGGCCTAGAAGAAGAAGAAGGTCCATTTGCCACCAAGGCTTGGCTCTTTTGCCCCAATATCGCCTCCGCCGAGACTAAAGCTTGCAACAGATCAGGCATCGAGAACTTCTGATTATTCATCTAGTAGTTCAGCCTGAACTGCTCAAAACTTTTTGGCAGAGAGTGGAGCACGAAATTGATTTGGGTCTCGATATCGTATTCAGCGCCAAGTACCTAAAGTTTGTTAAGGTGAGCCATCATCCGAGAACGCGTGCTCCCTACTGGCGTTCCTCCACCATTTTCATAGAGAGCAAGTCCCTCATGGTGATCCGACGAGCCACACGGTTTCGATGTTGAAACATAGCTTTAAGACTAGTCATGATGTCTGCGGCGGTCTCAACGTTTCCGGTGTTGGTGTTGCAACACATCGACATAAAGCCAAGATGGTACACTTTGCCATTTCGTTTGAACGCTCCGGTCAAGATACTCTTTTCTTAACCGTTTTTAGTGGACTCATCTTTTGGCTTTTTCCGGTTTAGGTGTAGTGAGAACCCGTTATGGCTTTGTGCAAAGTGAGGACAATAGTAAGTTTTCGATTTCAATCAACAAAGTTTTCACCCAAGAAGCAAATTGTCTTTAAGTATATTGAATAAATGGATTAAAAGGTTGCGACATGATGAACTAAAATAAACAATAATATGCATAAGCACAAATATATCACAAGGTTCGATCACATGCATCATATTAAAATCTCAAAAAATATGAACATGCATCAGCCAACATCTCAAAACAGTTTAAATAAGCCATGTGGGGTGGGTCATTATTTAAACACATTCAAGCAGGTTACAAACAAGAACAGTTACAAACCTTTAATATCCAGATTAATAGTTGGCTCCCACTTGACCAATATAAAATTCGACAGGACTTGAGGGGAAGTATATGCATATCAATTTTATACCTAAGTAATAACCATGATTAAATACAGGATTATTATTTCGTATTGAACGAGCCTCGTGGGGAGGTTCATCATCGCCACTAGTAATAATCCACAATCATCCATTTGGAATTCATTCATGTGAAAGCTAACTTTTGACCGTCCCGTGGGGGGAATTTCTCCAAAAGAATTCACAAATAAATAAATCATGGAGGTCAAAATTAATTCAATTTTATTATCCGGAATAAAACTGTCAATTGATTATTTAAACATACTTAGTAATTTTTGAAGGTGAGATTTTTCATTGGGCAACTCTCATGCAAACACATTTAAACAAATTAAATAAATCATAAGATAGCACAATAATAAATCAAGCAAAGCAGAAAAATAAACATATTGGGCACAAATTATCCAATTGTCACGGTTTGATTTTTCTTGGCTTGATCTTGAAGAAACACCGTCTTTAATTTCTCCCACTCGATCGTCTCGAAAAAAAATACTCCATCTCGAAACGCCACGCCAGCGGCTTCGCGGCGGGATGCACTCGCGATCCGCCGGCCCACTTGGCCAAGTTGACCTCAGCGGCCGGCACCCCTCGGACGCCCGCCCGCGCCTCGGTAGCCTCGAGGCTTTCGGCGATACCTCGGCGGCGCAGAGCGTCCCAGAGCGCTCGCCCTGGCTACAAGGTCCGCTCATTTCCGTGCGCGCCACGTCGCTAGCGCCCGCCCGTGAGCGGCTTTGTCCTGGCGAACTCGGCCCTCGGCCTCGGCCCTGCGCCCTGCGCCCGTCGTACTGCGTGCATCCGCGTTAGCAGCGTGCCTCCCTAAGCATGCCACATGACGACGACGCCGCCCCACGGGTTCGATTTTATCCTTTAATTCTTTGTCTCCGTCTCCATTTCCAATCCGGTTACAATTTATTTACAAAAAATAAATAAACCTAGATCTAGACTAGTCTATTACATTGATCAAATCAAACAAATCCTAATCTACTCGTGGATTTTCTCACGAGGCAAAACGAATCCAAACGAATCGAATTAAAAAACCACAATTTTATATGCATGCATAAATAAACACATTAAATTCCATGACAATTGGATACCTGCAAAACAGATCTAGCAATTCAACTATCCAATTTCAAATTTAATGTCAGCGAATTAAATTACAATTTAAAAATTGAGCCAAACCGTGGCTCGATGCGCTTGTTGGGGAATAAGTTGCGCAGATCTATTCGGGGTGAATATTTAAATACAAATTTAATTCTTATAATTATTATTAGCATGAATTAATCCTATATTAATTCAAATAATAATCCAACAACATATCATGCATATAATTAATTCACGTAAATCCTACGCATGCAGAATTCTACGAGTTTACGTGAACGTACCTCTTGGGATGACAGTGATCTGGCTGATTAGACTAACCAAAAGAACTTACCAAGTATTCCCTTAATCCTTGTTCGACTATCCGGTGGTAGTACACTTGTGAACAATTAACAAAAGGAAAATAAATTATGTTGCACCACCTTTATGGATTTACTAATTTTTCCAGCACATGGAATTGTACTTGGGAATGAAAGAGTCATCCCCTATTTATAGAGCATAGGTGGTCGAAATTTTGGCCAAAAAATAATGTGGGAAAATCTTTTCTTGATCTCCAAGAAATCTTGAATATATCTCCTATATTCTTTTTCCCATAATTATAATATTCCACAAAATCCCACCTACTCTTTGTTATGGATAATTTCGAAAATTATGAGTCAAGATTCCAAGATTTGGATCTTTTTGAATTTATGAGATATTCTTGTATTTCAAGAAATACATATCTTCCATAATATCTTTTCAAGAAAATCAAGAAAATCTTTCTTGCCCTTAATTTATCAAAATTTTCGAAATTCTCTTATAGATAACCAAGTAGGAGATTTCTTGAATTTAATGAGATAATCTTGTATTCCAAGAATACATATCTTCATTCCATAACAAAATTCAAAGAAAATCTTTCTCCCCTTTTATCCATAAATTTCGAAATAAATGAGGAAAAATAAGCAATAATATTTATTTTATTTTAAATACCTTTTTCAGTTATTGGACTATATGTTGGGCTACTCAGGGGGGCTTTAGGAGAATTAAGATTGGACCTTCCAATGGATCTTGAATTATCAATATTGAGCCACAATATTATTCAAGCTCATAAATATTAATTAATCTCACTATATAATTAATATTGCACTATTCATCTTAACCCATATTACAGTCAATATGGCTCCCGGTTATTATTTCCCGTGTTTAAGATTATCTAGCCCATTAATTAATTCAAGCCACTGAAATAGCTTTCCATTAATTAATATCTTTTGTCCTTGGTCAAGGAACGGTTCAACATTATTATCCATATCGGAAACTAATTCCACTTGCAAGATTTGGTATGATAAAGCTTATGAACCTCCCAAGGGGGCAAATCGAACAAGCGTACTTGCACACGATTCTTCGTATTAAATCTTAGCAATCACATGTGACCAATAATATTGCCCAAGATAAAAAAGTATTGAATCTCGTTGATTCTCTACCCATGATAAGTCAAAGCTACAGTTACCAATCACACGTGATTCTGTTTAAGGAACGAAGATTAAGAAACAACGAACCACTGAGGTCTAATTCTTCCTTGTTCAGTTCTGAATAATTTATCCTCCTGTAGGTCCTATTCAGTGCATCAGTCATGCACTAGTGTAATCTCTTGGTCAAGACAAGCCAATCCGAGCCTTACACTTCAACCTTTCACGATGGATTGTTCATTTCCGTCTAGGTCGTGAATGACGTACTTTTAGTTACAAGGGACATTTAATTTAATCTTCTGTGATCTGGTATCACTAAATTAACTACAATGTAACACGTACGATTTATTGAACAGTTATGCAGTAAATATATGTAACATTCAATGATATTTAAAGCATCAGTGATAAACAATTTATTTCAGTAAATAAGTCCGAAATTCAGTTTTGATTATACAAAGTAAAAGCATACTTTCCAGTATAATCCCAACAAGTCCAACACAATACCACAGATATTTCAAGAGTTCTCACTCAACCAATCCCAGAAATCAGAACTAGAAACCATAGTCTAAAATCTTGCTAAACAAACTTAATCTAACACTTGGTTTGGGTATAAAATTTGAGTTGTTCCAACTGGAATTCTATCCTAGTATTTAAGTAGCCTAAAGTTGAAGGATAAGAATTCTTGCTAAGAACTATGGGACGAACACTTAGAATTTATCTTGAGTTCTTGGTGTTCTTTATGCGGAAATTTGCTTGTGTTTGTGAATTATTTCCGTCACCTTAATTTGAAGGTTGATCCCATATTTATAGGCACAAAATCGAATTAGCCGTTGGAGAGCAATTCGAATTTTGGTTTATTTGAGGTAGGTGTGCAGGTCTGATTTGACGTTCTCAGGGACAGCCGTGCTTGTTGTCCTTTATAGTCGTTTGACTGAGATGCACCGAATCACGCACTATCAGCTCCGTACATACGTGTCTTGCTCTCATTGGTTATCCAGTACACTTATTTAGTGTTTGGTTTACCAACTTAGGTTGACATCCTTCTTGTCTGATGAACTCGTATGACTTTGGTGAACCTTTAGTTGTCACATGTTTGAGCTGACTTGATTAGTTAAAACTGATCAGTCTACCTGATTGAGTCTTCTAATGTAGGTTGTCTTAGCACAACTTACAGACTCTTACGCGTTCTTCTGATGTAGGTCATTTGAGGTCTGCTTGGTCTTGTTCTCTGGTAGTCATCTGGTCTTCAGGTCTTCAGAGTCTTCAGCTTCATGTCTTCACCTGATTATATGACTATCTGATCTTCTGATCTTCTTCAAGACTTAACCTATACATATTGAGTTCCCCCTCAATATGTGACCTATCTATTACATCAGCTGCTCTATATAATAATTATCAACTGGTCGTCCTATTTCTGATTTCTAAAGCATCAGTCAGCTAACAGGTCTGACTGGTTCTATTACAGCTGTTTTGGAACTTTCATCAAAACTATAAATTTTCCAACAATTTTCCCCTTTTTGATGAAACCAAAACATTTGAGAAACCAACATTAGTTGATAAGAATAAAACATTAAGCCCAGATAATCAGAAGACAATGAGAGTTTGTCTTAGGATCAGTAAATTAAGCTTCTCATTCATTAGATTTTTCATTACATAGTGCATGAAAAGTTTAAGAAAATCAGAGAACGCTGATCCTGCCAATACTATCTTCTGATCATCACACTTTGGGAATATATCCCATAGGCATCTCTCGCAGGTTCTGTGGAACATCGAAGATTCGATAAAGTTTCCACTTAACATCATTTACTTGTTGTGGATCATTTATGCCTGCTTTTCCCATCAGATCAAAGTAGAACCTCTTAAATGTTATCCTATCAAATGAGTCGTCTGCCTTCTTCTTGTAGTCCCACACATCATATGGAGGATGTGTGATTTTTGTGTTGATTATCTTGGCATCGTGCTCCAGACCTTTCAAAAAATCTAGATACTTGTTCTCCATCCAGTTCAGAAACTCCTAATCTGGAGATTCTTCAGAGGTGACCATCTCCATCCAAGAGCCATTCTGTTGTGATCTTCATCTGTTGGGAGATGAATTTAATAAAGATTTTGATTAGATCCCAAAACCCCTGAGTATGACATGTGTCAGGACATCTTGGTAGTATAGGATCAAGTTTCAATACATATTAAAACTCAGGATTATCTGCACTCTGTATAGTCAGCAGATATAGATCAGGTAGAAATAGATTTATTGTTGATTTCATCTGAAGGACTCAGATGTTCCTAAGTAGCTCAGAAGAATCCTGAAGACCAAAAGTCCCTGAAAGAAAAAGAGTCTTGAAGACTGAAGATCCTGAAGACCAAAAAGATCCTAAAGACTATTTTTGTACTGACCCAAAAGACCTTGAACAAGCTACTTCGAGTTGAATAATGTTTTGTTCATTCTTAGTACAAACTAACAGAATGTTATACATTTGTGAACATTAAGGAACATATTTGTTCAGTGTGGTTGACTAAAATAGAGTCGTTTTATTTGTCTCTGTTCAAATGAAGATTACGACCAATGAGGAGGCGACAACAACGTACTATACTGACACTGAAAGTGACATATCTCTAAAAAAAAGTTAGGGCTGATATCTTCCAGTTCACAGAAGTTGGTGATTGGCTATGTGGCTGCATATTTCCTAATACATGCAAGAGTGTGTTCAAACCCTAGAAATAGCCGTTCATCAATAACAAAAAGAGGAAACCCTTGAAGCTGTCTCTCCAACAGATAGTTTTTCAAGAGTAGAATCTTAGTGAGTTGCCTATAAATATCAAGGCCTTGTTCACAACCAAGGTTATGTAAAATCAAAGCAACTCCAGAGCTCATTCGTATTCAAAGCATACATTGTGAAGCACTCGAAACCCTTAGAATTTCCCAAGTGTTTCATCTTAGAAGAGAGCTCATATACTAAGCCTAGATTCAAGAATATTCAAAGCTTAGTTAGAGATATCCTAGCCTTTTTACTTGTGTTTGATTGTCAAAGGATATGTCACCTTAGTTGGAAACCAACCAAAACCCAAACCCTTTGATTAGGTAGTTTGTGTGAGTAGTTTGTTGGAGAAGTGAGAGTTGTAAAGAGTGAGTAAGCTGCTTGTGTTCAGCTTGAAAGCTCTAGAGAATAAGTTAGTAAGCTGCTTTGTTCAGTCTGAAAGCTTGTGTGTGTTGAGTTATTAAATTGTAGTAGTTCAGCCTGAAAACAAGTAGTGGAAAAGTTAGTAAGCTGTTGAGTTC
Source organism: Stenogyne calaminthoides (assembly GCA_037126765.1). Lineage (NCBI taxonomy): Eukaryota > Viridiplantae > Streptophyta > Magnoliopsida > Lamiales > Lamiaceae > Stenogyne > Stenogyne calaminthoides. The sequence continues at coordinate 20,311,532 of JBBCBC010000027.1, read as the reverse complement.
AGTCTGAAAGCTTAAGGTAGTAGTAGTAGTAGTGATTTAAGGAATTTCTCTGAGGATCAGAGAGAGTGGACGTAGGCGCTTGAGTCTCTGAACCACTATAATTGTTGTGTTATTTGCTTTCTGTTTTGCATTTTATCCTGTTGCATATTTTCACTGAAAGCAAACTCAGTTTTCTGATATTCAGTTGGAATCAATCCACTGAAGGTGCATTAAGTTGATCACAACCTTAACCACTATTTCACTGAGAAAAACAAGGTTTTCAGCAAAGTAAAACGAGTATAAACTTAGGGCCTACACATTCCGCATTATAGATAAGCTAGTATAGATAGTTGTCAAACTGATAAACTCTCCTGAGTAGTCAGTAAGATCATTATCTACTCTAAGCTTATTTGGACTCTGTGTTAAAAAGAAACTCAGAATCAGTTGGGCTAATTTGAAGTCTTTGAAAGCCGCTCAGTGTTATTGTCTCAGTAGACTTTGACTCAGGGCTTTTTGTGCTTCTCAGGACTAACCTTCAGGACATCCTGACTCACTGATTATAGTTTTTACTGAAAAGTTTAAAAATCACTATACACGTGTATTCCCGCCCCATACATGTGTGAGACTCGTTTACCCCGGGACCAACATCATCCATTCTGCTGTGATCGTCAACCATTCTCTCATTCTTTCTGCATGTCTTGCATCTTTGAGAATGATGTCTTCAACTTTGGCTGGGATTAGTGGTTCAACAAATTTCTTCACAACCTGACCCTTCTTCTCCTTGATGGCATATCTTTTCTTCAGACCTTCAGCATCAGAGAACTTCTCCGTTCTTCTTTCTTCTTCACTTAACCAAGCTTCTTCATCCAGTTGTTCTTTTGTCAATCTGATCGCCAGATTCTTGCCAGCTTCAAGCTGAGCAGCTGAAGCACTCCTTGTGACTCTCTTAGACTGAGTCTGAGTAGATTGAGGAAGAGGTGCAACTTTTGATGGTCCAGCTCCTTCAGCAGCTAATCTTTTCCTGGACCTCTCCATCTTTGCAGTTACCTCATTAGCAAACAGATCTAAGTGATCAAGTCTTTGCCCATATGATTCGAGAGTTTGAATTAGATCTTCCGTTGTTGTAATGAGATCAGCTGGTTTCTCAACCTGGCCTTCCCCCTTTTTGGTTTTATCAAAAAGAGCATTAACATGGGAAGTCAGAGAGCCAAAACTGACTGCAATAGCTTGACAGTCTTGCACTGTGAGTCCTGCAGATTGAACAGTCTGTTCTTGAATCTTGCTCACCAGTTCGGACTTGGCACTCTCAATGGCATTGGAAAAAGTTAGGATTAACTTGTCAAGTTTTTCTTCCGTTTTTTCAAGTTTGTCTGTGGCCAACAGGAGGGAGACTTGGAGCTAATTCACTTGGTTGATCTTCTCATCAAATGACTTGGTGAATCCTTCAACTAGTTCATCTAAAGACTTTTTGGACTGTTCCTTTAATTTTTCAATCTGGGAGATGGAAAACTCCCTCTGTTCCTTCAAATCCCGAATGCTTGCCTAGCGCTGTTCGGTAATAGAATTGCTCACAGAGTTAGCCAAAACTCCCTCGACCTCTTCTTTCAATAGATCCTTGAAACAAGATCTGATTTCCCGGAACTGGTCCTCCGTAATGTGAGTAGCAGGAATACTTTGAGTTGCTCATGCCTCCAAAGGTTGGTCTGGAAATGCATCGTCGTGACCACCTTCATCGGTAACTCCCGCATCCTTCATAGCAATATCCTTCTCAGACGGTCTTTCAACAGATGTAGCAACAATCTTCTCCATTGGTTTACCCAACTTTCTGCAAACCAATATCTTCACTACTTCATCAGATATTAAATCAGCTAGTGAGCTAACTCCAGCTGCTTTCTTCATATCAAAATCAAAGTCTGCAAACTCATTAGGACCACCCATCTGTTCCATCAGAACGATGAAGTCCGAGAAATTTTTAAGTCTCAAGTCTCTCCAAGTGAGAATCTCCATAACTTCATCCTAAACCTTAGGATAATCATTTAGCTCTGGATAAATTTCATCCAAGTCCCTTTCCACCCTTAGTCCGATCATTGCTCCTGAGATCGTTTTTCCAGCTCTGGATTCTGGAATAGATTATGTTCGTGATGTGGAAACAAGTTGTTCTTCCGGTTGACCCTCAGGCTGAGCTGTGGGGTTGACCATCTGAGATGCCTCAACGTGCTATTGACCAACTGAAGAATTTTCTGGTGCAACCTGCTGATCTTGTGGCTGTTAAGTTGATGAATTTTCCGGTGGGGACGGTGCTATAGTTCCTTGTCCTTCTGTGTGAATAGATGGTGATCTGGTTCTTTCAAACCTTGGAGATGGAGAAGGAGAAGAAACCATCATCTGTTGAGCGGCAGGTGGAGATTTTTCTGGAGATTGGGCTCTGGATTGTGGTGAATGGGATCTTGCTTTTTCTTTTCCCTTCCCTCTTGCCTAGTCTCCCCCAAACTGTTCAGGTGAACTGGCAGCCAGCGATATCTGCTTCCTAGAGGGTTCAGATGCTTTCTTGCCCGAACCAGTAGATTTACTTCCTACACCACTCTTAACTGTCTTGTTCTCCATCTGATTCTTCCTCATCTGAGTCTTTATCCATGAAGAGGGTCAAGGGAGCCTGCTTTATTCTCTTTGTCTTCTGTGCAGGTCCAATCGTCACCCCCTTTCTCTTTTGAGGGTGAGCAGATGGTGAATCCGGATCTTCAGAAGTTGTGGCTTTCTTCTTGCTTTTCTTTCTTTTAGTTTTGCGTGTATCTTCATCAAAGGGCCCGAAGATGGGAGACGAATCAGTCATAAATGCTTTGTAATTCTTCAAACCCTTCGATTCCCACTCCATATTTGGAAATCTATCCCTCAGAATAACCGCAACTTTGCCCAGATTGCTTATTCTTTTTGAAAGATACACTTCCTGTTTATCATTTACCCCAAACTTTTCATGTTCTTGAACCAGGACTACCTTCAGAATTCCAACCCAGTTTATATTTGTGGCTCTGTCCATGAGCGCTGACAAGAAGTGCAACTTAACAGCAGTTATTCCATCATGGCTGAAAGATATTCCCATAATTGTTTTTGAAAAAATTTCAAACAGAAGGCGGTACTTCCTTTTAAGCATTGGTTTGACAAATCCTAAAGTGTGACACTTATTAGCATCTCTGAACAGTTCTGCACGAACTTGGTCATCTTCATTCTCTCTATAAAGAGCAGATGAGATTTTTCCTTTCGATAGATCGAATAATCTCCCTAGATCAGTGTTTGTGACAATGAATTCTTCACCATTGACCATAGATTTTAACTCATCTCCTGGTTTTATTATTTCAAGATTTCGGAGAAACTCCAAGGCCTCATATTGCATAACAGGATTGAAGTGAGTTTTGCAGAATTTCTCCAATTTGCATTCTCTAAGAATCTGTTCAACTTCCATAGATTCGGGATCAAGAGTGATACCAAAAACCACATATTTATCTTCAACGATCTGTTTCGTTAGAGTAGCATAGTTGCACATAATTTTTCCCATTCCGTGTTTTGTCATCTGTATAATAGAATTGCACATTAGATTTGCGAGAGATATACAATACAAATGATTAACTGCAACAAATGTTCATACCAAAACTCCTACGGGATCATATTAATACGCATATTTGCACATTAAAATACATTCGTTTTAAAGGACTATCAAGTCAAAAAGTTTTAAGTAGATTTGAAAGATATTGCAAAAACACATATATTTACCAGAACTTTTTGACTTGGTGTGCTATATGAATGCTCGAAGATTCGGAGTTAAAGATTTTGCAGAGATTTCCTTTGAAAGAGAATTAGGGCAAAAAAGATTTTTTAAGTTCCGAAATGCCTCTATATATAGAATTGGATGGAAAAGAGTTTTTGGAAAATCGAGATTAGAAGCCCGAGCTTCTAATCAAAATGAACAATTGAGATTAGGTTGTTTATTTTAAAAATGTATCGTGCGGTCAAGAATTTTGTCGCGGCAGCTTTTGGATTTAAAAATTCGCAATAAATGCAATTTAATACATGTTCCCCACGTCCGCATTAAATGCTTGCCGGACGTGCATCATATGTACTTGAGTACAGTGAGAAGCAGATAAGATCAAAAAGAAGTAGAAAGACAAAGGATTAGAAAAGTGTATCTGGTTGATGATTCTGTAATCAATCAATACAGCTCGTAGTTTGATATGGTCTGTTGGGAGATGAATTTAATAAAGATTTTGATTAGATCCCAAAACCCCTGAGTATGACATGTTTCAGGACAATCTTGATAGTATAGGATCAGGTTTCATATTGTTGTTAAGATTCAGGATTATTTGCACCATGTATAGTCAGCAGATATAGTTCAGGGTAGTTTAGGTTTCAGAATTTGTCTGAAGATCTCAGAAGATCCCTGAAGACCAAAACATACTGAAGATTGAAATCATACTGAAAGATCAGTAGAGCCTGAAGACTGAAAGATCCTGAAGTCCAGAAGATCCTGAAGATCAGAAGACCCTGAAGACTCTTGTGTACTGAACCAAAAGACCCTGAACATAACACTACGAGTTCAATAGTGTTTGTTCATTCTTAGTACATGCAAAGAGAATGTTATATGTTCGTGGACACTAAGGAAGATATCAACTCAGTGTTGGTTGACTAAAAGAGTCATTTTTGTTGTCTATGTTCAAAGGAAGATGTCGACCAATGAGGAGGCGACAACAGCGTACTTTACTGACACTGAAAGCGACATTTCCCTGAAATATGTCAGCATAGATATTTGTCTTGTTCACAGAAATTGGTGATTGGTTGCTTGTCTGGATATTTCCTAAAGCATGCAAGGGCTCGTTCAAACCCTAACAAAGTCGTTCATCAATTACTCAAAGAAGAAACCCGAGATGCTATCTCTCCAACGGATAGTTTTTCAAAGGAAGACTTCGTGAGAGTTGCTTATAAATACCAGAGACCTTGGACACTTCAAGGTTACAGGAAATCAAAGCAACTCACAGAGCTCATTCTTATTCAAGCATTCTTGTGAAGCACTCGAAACCTTTAGAATTTCCCAAGTGTTTCATCATTGAAGAGAGCTCATTTACTAAGAAATTTCTCTGATGATCAGGGAGAGTGGACGTAGGAGCTTGAGTCTCTGAACCACTATAACTTGCTGGTTATTTGCTTTCTGCTTTGCATTAGTACTTGTTGCATATTTCACTGAAAGCATTTATGATATTCAGTTGGAATCAATCCACTGAACTTGCATTAAAATTGATCACAGCCTTAACCACTGTTTCATTAAGGAAAGATCTTCAGCAAATTTAAACGAGTATAAACTTAGGGCCTACACTTTCCACACTCTAGATAAGCTAGTATAGATAGTTGTCAAACTGATAAACTCTCCTGAGTAGTCAGTAAGATTATTATCTACTCCAAGCTTATTTGGACTCTATAGAAGAAACTCAGGATCAATTGAACTAATCTGAAGTCTCTGAAAGCCGCTCAGTGTTATTGTCTCAGTAGACTTTGACTCAGGGCAATTTGTGCTTCTTAGGATTGAAACTCAGGATAACCCGACTCACTGATTTCAGTAAAGTTTTAAAAGTTGAAAAAAAAACTATACACGTGTATTACCCCCCCCCCCCATACACGTGTGAGACTCATTTACACCGGGACCAACAAGTGGTATCAGAGCAGTGCTTCTAACTGACCACTTGCTTTGGTAGTCATAGTCTTGTTTACTTAGAGACTTTGGCGGTCTACTGAATAGATCTTACTGCTGATATCTTAAAAGACCATTTCATCATGCCTTCTAAGAAACTACCTATGTTCTTAGTTGAGAATTATGATCTATGGAGATTGAGAAAGCAGGCACACTTGTATTCTAAACATGAGAGAATGTGGAGAGTTGTGTCTCAAGGACCTTTTGAGTTTAAGGTTGATAATCCTAGATCTACTGATGCTGAAAAAGATGATCCAATGGATGAATTTCCTAAATCTGATGATCAGCTTACTCCTGAAGAGAGGAAGTTGGTTAACTTGGATTATATTGCTAAAGATACTCTATATAGCACTATTGATGATGGTGTTATGGGAATGATTTCTCACTGTGAAACTGCCAAAGACATTTGGGACACACTTGCTATAATGTGTCAAGGCACTGATCATATCAAAGAAAACAAACTATCTGTGGCTATTGCCAAATTTGATGTTTTTGAAATGGGAGATGGTGAATCTATTGAAAGACTTGAAGTCAGATTCACTAGCATTATGAATGATCTAAGTGCTCTTGGGAAAAAATATTCCAAAAGAGAAATTGCTCTGAAAGTTCTTAGAGGAATGTCTAAGAAATGGGATATTTATGTTGTTGTGATTGAAAACACCAAAGATATTGCTTCTATGCCATATCAACAGGTTTTCTGTGAGTTGAAAGCATATGAGTTTGTAATTGATAAGAAAACTAAGAAAACTGACAGCAAAGATGATACTTCATCTAACAAAAATGTGGCTTTCAAAGCACAAGGTAAAATCTGTAATTCTAAAGAACCTGAGATCTCATCTAACAAAATACAGGATGAAAAAGATGAGACAATTGCCCTGATGGCAAGAAGGTTTGAGAAAATGAACCACAGATTTGGTAAGTACAAAAGGTATTATAAAGATACCAGGTACAGGAACAGGAACAACTCAGAAGCTGAAGACAAGTCTACTGAGAAGAAAAGAGACTACAAAGCTGAAGGATCTTCATCCAAAAAGAAGGACTACAAATCCAAAGAGGAAAATGATCAGGATGATGATACCAACAGATGCTACAACTGCAAAAAGAAAGGACACTTCCAATATGACTGTCCTGAGTTGAGTTCCAAAGAAAGAAAGGATCGGCAAGCCAAGAGAGACAAGAAGTATTCCTGCAAGAAGACAATGGTTGCTGATGAAGAACATTCTGAAGAAGGATCTAGCTCTTCAGAAGAAATTTTCTCAGATAGTAATAGTGATGATGTGTGCCTTGTTGTTATTGGGGATGTAAATTCTTCCATCTTTGTTGCTGCTCCTACACAAGCACCTGAGTTATCAAGTTCATCTGTAAACAGTAATTTTGACCTAATGGGTTCTTTTGAGAATCTGATGAAGGGTTATTCTGTGTTACAAGAACTGTTCATAGAAACTCAAGAGCAGAATGAAGTACTGACTGCTGAGAATCTAAAGTGGAAAAACTCTAAAGCTGTTGAGATCACTTCTCAACTGATGGGAGTTACTGGTGAACTTGATGTTCTGAAAGTACAACTCTCAGAGAAAGAGAAGGTGGTAGAGGCTCTAAAAGGAAAGTTAGAGAAATCCACTGAAGAAAATTAGCTTATCAGAACTGAGTTCAATGACCTCTTTGAGAAACATGAAACTCTAAAGAAAGTGAGGATAGTTTGCAGAAAATGTTAGCTCTATTGAATTCTTCATCTAAAGCAATAGATGAAATTCAGAGTTATCAAAGACCTGCAACTATAAAAGCTGGATTATGATATATTTCAGGGGGAACCTCATATGATCTTCTGAATGCTGCTTCTACAAGTGGCACTAAGACTGTCTTTGTTAAACCGACGGTTTGTACTGATCTTCTTATTTAAATAATTACATTTAGCATGTCCAGATAGTTGATTCTGTCAATTATAAAGGTGGAAGTAAAAGTGTACTTTCATAACCAAATATTATAGTGAGTGACAGAGAAATAAATTGGAAAAATGTAAATTTTAGAGACATCGTTACATTAATTTGACATTTACACGACAAGACTCGAAGATGAGTAGATCTAGTGTGAAAATTTTCATGTATGAAAATCTATAAAATTGCTCTAAATCAACCATCCACACCCTAACACTAAATAATGAACCCTAAATTATGACCTATTCGGGCCGGGTGGACCATAAACCACTTGGGCCGAGTGACCATGAACCACTCAATTTTCTCTTACCTTCACTAATTACAGAATTTGATTGTATATTAAAGTTTTTTCATGTATGAAATTTTTCATACTAGACTTTGTCCTCAAAGATTACCTTATTTTATAAAAGATGAAAGTTTGTGAAAATCCGAATGCACTGTGAAATCTATTGTTTTAATATTACTGTTATGTACAAGTTCTATTATTGTTATACATAAACACTATTACTGTTTAAAAAAAAAGCTAAAGCTAGAATTTGTGCATAACAATGATAGAGTTTGTGCATAACAGTAATAAAGTTTATGTATAGACCTGATTCGAGCGTTACTCTTTATAAGCAGAGAGTATTCAGGAAGAGTCTTGTATATATATGCTCAAATTGTTGAACTCAAGGCCTTTTTTACAATTATGAAACAATAGGAATACGCTATGCCTCTAATCTACAAATATACACAGAATGCAACATTATTACACACAATAAGTAACTTCATCATCAATGTTGCACTTTAAGAATAGAGAGAGCATCATCAAATTGCTGCAGGAGAGCCTCCTTTTCTAGGATCACTAATGGCCGTGAGTACTCCATGTAATACGTTGTCGTTTTTCGCTTTTCGGCCTAAATCCCGCGTGCTTGTAAGGTTTTGAACCACCAGTTGACAAATTGCCCCCCCTGCTTTAGCCTGCAGTTGATGCCCCCTTTGCCTTAAGAACTCTTTTCTCTCTTCAGAAACCTCAATGTGTTCTCCATCCACCACTGTCCAGTTCTCGTACGACACAACATTCGGAATTAACTGCACATATTGTGCACAAAATAATGTTCTTGTTACTAAAACTTTTAAACCGTTCCAGCAAAAGAAACCATATTTTAGCCACTTGTACCAAACTGGGACTTAAGTACCGTCTATGGTGCCACGAAATGGAAGACTGTGTTGTCCTCCATTTCGTGTCGATCATGTAGAAGAGGGTACTTTAGTCAATTTCTTCAAAAGAGTGGCCAAAATGATGATATTGGTTGCTAAAAAACCACATTTCCACTATACAAATTAGACAAAGGCTTGAATGAACTAGCCATGTAATTGGTTTGCAATTTTGTATGTATTTTATATTGTTTCATTAAAACGTATTAGCTTGTCAGTATTAATTGTTATATTGTAAAGTGATAGTTGTGAAAAAGTTATACGGTAAAACTGTTTTACATAAAACCAACTCAAATAAAATCCAAAGTACCCTGTGATATATTCTTGCAGTCTGAACAGCTGCTAAAGGTTCCATAGCCAAAACAAAATGGTTAATCAGAACCTGGACAACTGCAGGAATAATGTCTAAACCACCACTTCCACCAATCACCCCAACTAACTGATTATCCTATGAATCATGAGAGATAATTATTAGAAAAATACAACAAATTGGTACAGTAGTAGCATCTCTATGGATCATTATAGTGATAGAAAAGATGACAAAAGTTGGTTAAGCTGGCATACCTTGAGGACAACAATTGGGGTCATAGATGATAAGGGCCTTTTGTTGGGTTTAATGAAGTTAGTAGGAGCAGGAGGGAGCTCATCGTGCGATACATCAGTTGGAATCGAGAAATCATCCATTTCATTGTTGAGAACAATGCCTGTAGAAGGGGAGAGCACCCCGCCTCCAAATTGAAAATTCACTGTGGTTGTCATTGATACAGCATTTCGATCTGAATCCACAACACAAAAATGACTGGTTCCATGATCCCTAAGCTGACTCCATCTGCAAGGGTAATCCAGTAAAATCACTCTAACCAGTTCAAAATGAGAGTGCTTTTTTTTTTAATCCACCGAAATCATCCCATAAAAACATCTAAATGAAAATGATGGACTAGAAATAAGCTATAATGATTTTGAATCCATACCCAAATTGGAATAATTTTGGTGTAAAAATATGATTAATTTGCAAGGATATTGAAAAATAGACCTGTGCATATAATATTCAGGAGGGAATGTGGTGTTGTCAAATATCTTTTCACGAATGCTCTTTGCAAAAGAAGGGGAAAGCATGTCTGATACAGTTTTACCGATATTTTCGAAAGCAGGGTCTCCGAGATTCATTCGAATGGCGAACATGTGTTTCAGTGCTTCAATCAGGCGATGCAAGCCTAGAGGACCTTTTGCAGCTTCTGTACTTCCATAACTATCTAATATGTTCAGAACCTGTGATTCACAATGAGCAAATGTTAAGTGCAGTTTTAAATGGTATTAGTTATTTTACTAAAACGTATTAGTTGTTTTCGCTGAACGGTATTAGTTGTTCTCATTAAACAGTATTAGTTGTGCAGCACTCACCAAAGAAAGTCCGACTATTCCACTTGATGGAGGCGGCATTCCTAGTATCTCGTAACCCATAACTTTTACAGAGAGACCATTTGTTACTATCACATTATAGTTTCTCAAATCCTCCATTGTCAAGATTCCACCAGCTTTTCTCACATCTTGAATCAGTCTTTCACCAACTGTTCCATTATAAAAGGCCTGAGCTCCTTGCTCAGCTACTGCTTGTAAGCTGTTACCAAGCTCCGCATTATAGCACGTATCACCAGCTTTTAGCAATTTACCGTTTGGTGCATAAATTTTGCTTAAGCCAGGATCGTTCATTATCTTATTTGCTTGATTGGCAATACAGTGTCCTACATAGGGACCTACTTCAAATCCTTGTTTGGCAAGTTTAATTGCAGGCTCAAACAAAGTCTTCCAAGGCAACTTCCCAAATTTTAACCAAGCAACGTGAAGCCCGGCTATTTCACCGGGAACTCCCATTGATAATGCTCCCCGAACCTTGGCTTCTGCATTGTGTTCATACATGTTCTACATAAAGAAAACATATAACAATATAAGGACCAAGAAATAGAGACAAAAAGACTATCTTATCATAGAATACACAAGTACTCCAATCTTCAAAAACAACAAGAGCAACAAATGAAGCCTTAATCCCACTACGCGGAGTAGGCTATATGGATCACACCTCTCCATCAAGCTCGGTCGAGGCTCGTGTTTTCATTTATATTTGAGTATAGCATATCTTGTTTAATAGACTCTTTCCAAGTGTTTTTAGGTTCTCTACCCCTTTTAAGTGACTAAAAGAATTTAGAGTAAAACTTGCAACTGGTGCCCAACTAATACTGTTAAATCAAAACAACTAATACTATTCGGTGAAAACAGCTAACACTGACCAACTAATATTGTTTGTTTTGATTTACTGTTAAGCATATTTCTCAGAAATTTTCATACTGAAGCTTCCCCTACTTTCTTTCTGATTCAAGTAGTCCAATCATCAATCAAGTATGATATTTCTAGCTAATAAGACTTCTTTATTATTATAAGGTTCTTATATTGGAAAGTTTGGAAAAATAACGGACCTGCGAAGCAGCTTGGGGAGCAGTTTCCCTCATGTCAATTGCAAGGGCACCGGGTCTCGATGAAGATCGAACAACCATAAAGGCTCCACCTCCTATCCCACTAGACATTGGACTAACTACACCAAGGCATAATGCAGTTGCAACAGCAGCATCAACAGCATGCCCTCCTTTTTCAAGGATTAAAAGACCGATTTCAGAGCATCTCCCATCATCAGCAGCAACAACGGCTTGCTCTGACTCCACAACATAACTGCTACTAAATTGCAATCTGTCTTTTGAATTGGGATCATTGTTCTTCCCCCATATGTTAGAGTTTCCTTTTAGAGCAAGACCTGGAAATAAATTTACAACAAATTAACCAACGGCCATGTAATTTGATTGCTAGCATCATAATTTGCACCATGCAATTGATGCAATTTTGACCAAATTTGACTAAGAAATCCCAAAACCAAACTGTTTTGTTATATTTTTTTTGCGAATCATAGCAAAATATGGTCAAAAAGTATTAGTGCATGTGATGAAAAGTATCAGCTCATATAGTTGTATATTGAAAAAGTACTAATACTATTCAGCCTACAAACTAATACTTTCTTTTGTATGAACTAATACTTCTCATTATATATTTTAGTTTTTCTGTAAATTGATCAAATTTTGGTCAAAATAGAGTCCAACTGAATGTTGCCTAAAGAGACTTTGCTTAACAAGAGATATGTACTGAATTCCCAAGGAAAAATAGTAAACCGATTTCAAAAAACAGATACAAAGTCCAATCAGCTTTAGGTTCGTACATAGACGACCAAATTACTGTACAAGGTAATTTCAAGCCCTCTTTATCTTCATTTCTTCAATTTCATTATCTAAATTGCAACTTGTGGTAGTCCAGATACATAATTGAGATTCCCCTCTGTTAATACGCAAATACAAACTAGGGTGAAAATCATCAGAATTCAGAACTCCACAATCTCCAATTCGATCAAACCAACAGAAACTAGGAAGATCAACTTTAGAGGGAAAAAACGAAGCGATTCAACAGCAAAAAAAGAGAGAAAAAAAAAACCCACAAGCTATGAAAATAATTAGAAGAATGATCCACAGAGTTTTCCCCCGCCTTCTCTCCCGGCTTAAATCGCCATCACTGCGGAGAAGTGAAGCTTCTAAGCTCTGATTCGCCATAAGTCAACCTCTCTCTCTCTCTCTTTTCTGTTGCAACGGCCGAGGGAGAGAGGTTGTGTGTGTGAAGGTATCAGTGAGCTATTCGTTGTTATTGGCTTATTTTGGATTCCTTTTCCACCATGAATCATTCAAATGTCACATTCTGAATGGACAGCTTTATAACTTGTCAAATTTTCCATTTTTTACGGTATCATGGACATGGATATTAAATTTAATTGAATTTATGTTTCTATCAGTGTTTTCATAACCGAACCGGTGATCAAATCGGTCTAGGCATCGGTTGCCGGTCCAACCGGTTGGACCGGTTGAACCGACGGTTCAACCGTTAAATTGATTTATGCATATTTCTTTTATATTTTATATGTTACATTAAAAAATAAATATTTATTCATAAAATATTAAAATTATACTAATTTATAACTTATAAATCTTATATTAAAATAAATACAATAGAGTTTGGAGACCAAAGATGATGGCGTTGTGGATTAATTTCACACAATATGTGACGACGATAAACAGATTAAATGAAATTAATGACTTGTGAATGAATTTATTTGAGAGAAAATGATATTGAGATAAAAACAATAACATTATATAGAGATGTTTAGAAAAAAATAATAAAAAAATAAAAAAAAGTGATTTAATAAATAATAAAAATAATAAAATTGAATTAACCGTTTTTAAGAAGTAATTGGACCGGCGACATGAGCGGTTCACGGTTCGACCGGTTCAACCGGACGATTCAACCGATTTTTGAAAACACTAGTTTCTATCATATATTCCCCTCCCCTGCCCACTCATTCCATAAAGATCGATTTACATATTTCTTGACACGTAATTATTTTTCACAAAGATTGACTTTTTTTTTTTTAAGAACACAAAGATAGACTTGTTGTTATAAAGAGAGTGAAAGATTGACTTTTTTTTTTAAAGGACACAAAGATAGACTTGTTGTTATAAAGAAACTCTCTAGTGAAATATTGTAAAATACATCATAATTAAAATAATTTAGGTTAAAATTCGCGGATTAAACTCGCATGGGTCGGGGTGGGTCGGGCAGGACGGACAGGTTGTGGGTTGGGCGAACAGGGTGGATATATATTAATAGATGCATATCATTATTAATTATGTGTTGTAGTCTAGTGATTTAGGTTTGCTCTTAATATGTTTGATCATAGGTTTGATTCCTACTGAACACATAATTTTTTTATTTTTTTATTTTGTCAATTTTTTGTCTGTTACTACATCTATGTATAAGTGTTACTACATTGTTATATTGAAAAAATTTCATATCTTACGTAACACGTAATAAAACATATCGTAACACATAAATACTCATAAGGTAACATGAGTAACAAGGTAACACATTATTGTTCATATGGTAACACATGAGTATTACGACGATATATGAACAGTGTTACATATTACTAAAAAAATATGTGTTACTATATGAACAAAAAGTGTTACCCTATGAAGAAAAACGTGTTACCACATGACCAAAACCAGCAGAAGCGCGAAAAGAAATCCCAGTCCAAAATTACAGATTTAAAGAACAACTTAATGTGTTACTACATGAACAAAAAAGAGTGTTACCATATGAGCAAAATAGTGTTACTACATGAACAAAAACCAGTACAAACGCGAAAAAAATCTCCAGTCCAAAATTACAGATTTACAGAACAACGTGAAAAAGAGTGCAGAAGGATCTGAATTTCATCATACACTCTGTGTTGAGGGGTAATCCAAACACCACACACATATTCTCTCTTCTTTTCGCAGAATCCACACCAAAAAATCAAATTGAACAGTCTGATTTCATCTAATGATCGGAGCGAAAAAGAAAATTAGGGCACGAACGAGAAAGAGGAAAGCCCGTGAGATCCGCCAACAATCTGAAGAGAAGGGGGAGAAGAAGAAATCTGACCGCCCAGTTTTACGTTTGGCGGCGTTTTGTGAGCTTTGGTTCTCACTTTTTCGATCTGCGCTGAGAATGGACTGGGCCTGGGCGGATTCACCAAATACGGGCAATTATTTAGGGCAGATTGCACGGTAATGCTTGTATGCAATATTGCATACAAGTTTTTGTCATTGTTATATTGTATTGAGCGGGATTTTTGAGCATCTGGTGCACTGTGCACTTTATAAAAATATATAATTTATTGCACTGAAACATGCAACTTATTTTTTATATTAACAATTGCAAGTTTTAGTGTAAACAAGTTACATGTTTTAGTGCGACAAATTGTATATTTTTTAAATGCACTACAGAGTGCATAGTGCACCTAGTGCATACAAGATTTAATCTTATTTTTAAAATATTTGTTTATTTTCATTTTTTGTCTCTATTTAATAAATCTTATTACTAGTAATTGTCTTAGAACACAACTAGACAAAAAGTGCAAAATAGAAAAATAAAGCAAAAGTTTAATATTTTAACTCTAATAATTTATATTTCTTAATCCGTGTGGTGTTTTTTTGTTGGTCCCGGTGAAAACGAGTCTTACACGTGTATGGGGGGGGAATACACGTGTTCAGTGATTTTAAGACTTTTTCTTACTGAGGTCAGCTTGGGTCAGATAATCCTGAAGATTAGGTTCTGAGAAGACAGATCGCTCGAGTCAAAGTCTCATCGAGAAAGTGATCCCGAAATCGCTTTCAGATACCTCGAGATAATCGGCCCGAATCTCGAGTGTCGAGAGATCCTGAGTTGCTTGGATCGATAACTAGCTTATCAATCCTCGTAAGAGAGTTCAGTTTGATAACTATCTGTTTCTAACTACTACCGTCGTCTTGGAATGGTTGGCCTTAGATTATACTCGTTTTAAGCTTTGTCAAAAAAAAAACCTTCCCTTTATGAAATAGTGATTAGGTTGTGATTCACTTATGCAACTTCAATTGGATTGATTCCAACCGAATATCGGTGAAAAATATGCTTTCAAAATCAGGTCAATGCAATGTATAAGCAAAGATAAGGAAAGCAATAAAGAACACGGCCAATTATAGTGGTTCGGAGACTCAAGCTCCTACGCCCACTCTCTCCGACTCTTCTTGAGAAATTCACTATCAACCGAGCTTTACGACTACCTCGTAGTTTATTTACTCAACTCGCCCCGAAGTTTTCTCGACTACTCCACGTGGTTTACTTACTCAACCCGACCTTGAGTTTTTCGACTACCTCGATGGTTTACTTACTCAATCACACACAAGCTTTCGGACTACCCTCAGAAGCTTACTAACTTCTCCTCTAGAGTTTTTCGACTACTCCGCGTAGTTTACTAACTCTTTACAACTCTACTCACCAACAAACACACTCCAACTACCTTCTCAAGGGTTTGAGGTTTCTTGGTTGGTTTCAACTAGGATGAGATATCCTTTACAATGAAGCACAATGCAAAGGTTTAGGATATCTCGACTAAGCTTTGGATAAATCTTATCAAGCTAGGCTTAGTAAAGTGAGCTCTCTTTAAAAGTGAGCACTTGGGAAATTCAAGGTATTTCGAAAGTGCTTTACTTTTTGCAAGAATAAGTTCGAGCTCTTGAGTTATGTGATAAATTTCCCGTCACCTTACAATGTAGAGGGTCACCAAGATTTATAGGCATACACCAAGGTTACTCTTGAAAACTATCCGTTGGAGAGATAGCCCCGTGAGTTCCCTCTTATGGGTGTGTGAAACGGCTATATTTAGGGTCCAAACTCCCTAACACTTTCTAGGCAATAGTCTTTCATGTAGCCGGTCTTCACTTTTTTTGTAGTCTGGAACTTTCGTGACATCCGACATCTTTTTTCAATTTGCTTGTCCTTTGTCAAGATGGTATAAAGGTCGTCTTCTTCCTCTTTTGACTTTTGTCTTGATTTAAAGGTAGACACCTTCAACGGCTCTTTTGGTTACAAACTCGAGTTTGATATAACCTTAACAACACTTCGACTTAGTTCCTTTTTATGCGCATTTGAATGTCTTGGCAATATCTATCTTTCTAAGGCATTTGCGTTTCTCTCAAGATTGCATCCTTCGATAGATATATTCGATTGCCTCGGATCATTGAGTTCATATCGAAGCTTCAAAGACATTCTTCGAGTCTTGATAATTATTGTGCATTCGATATTCTTGATCTTGATTTCTCGATCTTTAGTCTTGCGTCTTGAGTTTTTCGAGTCTTTAAATTTATCTTGACCGATATCTTTGAGTCTTTTATGCTGAGTCTTCAGTTCTCAGTTTCATACTGAATCTTCAGAGACTTCAGAACCTATCCTGAACTATATCTGGCGACTATACATTTTGCGAGATAACATCCTGAATACTCTAATAATCGAAATCGACTCAACTATCAAGATCATTACGAACATGTCATACTTAGGGGTTTTGGGATCTTAATCAAAATCATATAATCTTTTATTAAATTCATCTCCCAACAATTTCCCCCTTTTTTGATGATGCAAAACCTATCTTGTTACAAATATATAACCTATACTCGGGGTTTGGTTTATCCTATTAGAAGATTGGTTGTCTCCCAACTATTTCTTAGATCGAGAGAATCTCCCAACAATTTGAGTTTCTCAACGGTTTAATCATATATCAAATTTCTTCAAGAATGAATCTCTTTAACTAGTTCATTACCAAATACTTAAACAATTTCCCTCTTATCAAAGATACAATCAGTTTAGAGACATTCATTCAGCATATCAAAATAAAGACATGTAAATAAGATAATGAGATATTATCTTTTGAGCATAATGATAAATCTTCATTGATGATAAGTATACCTTTACAGATTACAATGAATTTATCAAACAAAATCAAAAAGACAAAATTTAAAGATTACAGAGTCTTCTGAGTTCTTACGTCTTCGCCTTCTTGATTCGCTCTTTAGTTTGCTTCATTTTTCCACTTCATCACCGGTACCTCGGGTTGAACATTCGAAAAATCTTTTCTTGAAATTTCATTCTTCTCTTTGATGATGTCCCGCCGTTCCTCGTTAATCCTAACCGACCCAAAGATCTTGAGCAATTTCTTGCGTAATGGCCTTCTCATTTACCAAGCCATTACCAAGTCTTGGAGGAGGATAGGAATATGGATCAGGGGCTACTATCGTACTCCACCTTCATCCGCAAGGTTAATCCGACTTTTTGGAGATACTTTGGATAGAAGGTTAAAAGATATTCAATGAAAGCTTCGATTCGATCTGAGCCTTCCCCTCTCCATTCCCTGAGAACATCGTAATTGAACCAGAAGGTTCTCTTCACTTCTTCCCACATGTCGTTGAGTTTAATGGGCATCCATTTATCAACGTGGGGCCCTTTCGGTAGCTTTTCGATGTTCCCTTCCTCTTGCTTCGCAAATCTCCACGAAATCACTCCTAACCACGCTCTTCGTCTATCTTCTTTACGATCCGCGAGGCGCTCACGAGATCGGGCAAAGAAGAACTTTCTTAGCTTGTTCTTTTTGGAGTGTCTTCAGAGCATCTCTGGTGTTGAAGACTTTCTTCTGAGGTTGAGACTCGGTTTCTTCTGCATCTTCTTCATCCAGAATCAGCTTTCTCTGGATTGGCTTAGAAGCCTTCCGACGTTTGCTTCTGAGTTGAACAACACCCAAGGCTTTTCCTCTTCATGGCGATTCGGCTCGGCTGGCTTGTTCCAACCTTAGTTCTAGCACTTAGTTTCTCTCTTGCAACCTCAAGCATGGTTTGCTCAGAAACTCGAGTGTAGATGGGCTTCTCCACTTGAGCAAATTTCAATTTCTCAGTAGCTTCGACTTCTTTTAAGGCTTTGGCTAGATTGTACATTTCAAAGCATCTTTCTGAGCCTTCTTTTCCAAGGTACGTGCCATGAACTTCCTGAGGTCTTCACCTTCCTTTTCCCCCTTCTTGGCGCAGTAATTTGGAAGAAGTGAGAGAGTCGTGTCCATGATAATCTTGCTCTTTGCTCACACACTGCCCGGATCTCTCTCGCTAACCGATCTTGCTCATCTTCCATTCTCCGATGTGGTTCTTAGCCACGTGAGCGGTTCTTGAGATATGTGGGCAAACCGGCGGAGAGTGCATCTTTAAGCATCTCTGTCATCTTGGTCATGAGCATTGAGCTCATTTCCTCAACGGCCAGATTTGATCAAGACCTTATTTTTTTTCTCGCTAGTTTCACCTCTAGAAATTGATCGATTCCTCGGTCTTCGTTTCATTTCAAAGACTTAACTTTCTGCGTTGACTCCCTCCAGCTTTGCATTCAGCTTTTCTTCCATGGAGGTCATCTGATTGGTCAGAGTGTTTTGTATCTGCACCAGTTCTGAAGAATGGCTAAAACCTTCCATTGTCTGAGCTTGATTGGCCAACGTTTCTTCCATCTCGAAAGCAATTTTGATCGCCATTGGCTCAATCTTCTCAAGTTTCTCCATTATGGGAGTGAGATCAATCTCGGTGATTTACGCACCTTCCGTCTTTGTTTGATCATCCCGAGTTCGGCTTCATCCCGAGCTCAGGACTCAATTGAGCCTCGGTCTATTTTATCGGACAATTGAGAATTAAAGATAGTACTTTTCATTAACTTTGGCATATTTGTTAATAGTGCAAAAAGGTACTGAAAAGTCTTTAACCGATCTGAGGTTGATCGAGAGCGAAGTCTCTTTTTCCATTTGAGGCCGATCCTCGGCATCTCCTTGTTGGTCCCCATCTCCATCTTTGGATTTGTCTCCATTTGCTCGGGCACCAACCTCGGTTGTTCTCTTCTCGGCTAGCTTCCTACGAACCGGCTCATCAAAATCGGAATTTTTCATCCTGAGCTTTGTTCCCGAACCACGAGAAGTCGGTTAGGAAGGTCATCTCCTCATTCCACGGTCTTCCCCTACGAATCACGGCAATGTCAAGCATCTCGGGAAGAGTCCGATTGAGGATATACTGGCTGTCGTCCTTAATCTGAAGAAAACATCTTGCAGATCGGTATGAAATTTGAGCTCGGGGTATTAGTCGAGGATGAGCCGTTCCCTTGCTCCTCCAGCTCGCCTTCTTGACC
This sequence comes from Stenogyne calaminthoides, assembly GCA_037126765.1. Taxonomy (NCBI): domain Eukaryota; kingdom Viridiplantae; phylum Streptophyta; class Magnoliopsida; order Lamiales; family Lamiaceae; genus Stenogyne; species Stenogyne calaminthoides. The sequence goes on along the minus strand of JBBCBC010000027.1, from coordinate 20,292,050 downwards.
CTCGCCCTTCTTCCATCTCGGGCTCTCTGGTTCGATAAAGCTTACGCTAAGGGATCAAGCGGTAGATCACTCTGGAGCTCTTCGAGAATATTTTGCTCCCGAGCCTCGATGGTGTCTGAAGTTTGTGCATTCAGTCCTCGGTTGCATGCGAGTGGGTTACGAGGCTGGTGGCATATCCTCGGTTTGTGTCAGAGTTGGCTCGTCTCTATGCGAGCACGCACATCTTTAGATCTACTCTGGTAGCTCTTCATGCGAGCACAGCTTACGAGGGTAGGTATCTCAGGTCTGAGCTCCTTTAAAAAATTTCTGAGAATTTTTATTCATCTTGAGTGATGTCTCGAGCACCTCGGAGAAGACACTCCTCACCGGTCGATCCTGTGTCCGGAGATAACTTTGAGCCAACACTTGTAATGGGGCGAACTTTGAGTGGTTTTGTCTTGGAGTTGTATCTCCTCGGAATCCTTTTGCTTTCTTCCGTCGGTGAGAACCACCAATCTTACCGCGTTTTGGAGCAAGATCCTTCCGCTTCATCAATTTTGCTCCTTGCTCCATTTTTGCCTCCAATGTAACCTTCCCCCCGGGTTTGTTGGGTCTCTTTCTCGGCCCGACCGAGAAGGTGATTCTACCTTCTTTTCTCTTTTCCTTGAATGGCCGCTTCTTCTTCAAAAGAATGGGTTTGAAGAGAATTTTGGTTTTAGGGAATGGGGTTGAATTGGCGAAGATATCCCCTCCTCTCGCACATCTCCAAAATATAAGCAATTTTGGTGGCATGGTGGATCTTGCCTTTCATCATGATTGTCCCATTGACCCTTTTTATGACCTTGGCTTGCTCCTTCACCATCTGAATTAAAATTTCAGACCCCGGTTGAAGTCGGTGGTAGGAGATGCCTCGATCGCGACCATCAATCTAAGCTTGGGTACTAATAATGCTCAAAACTCCCCAAGAAGACTCATGATGCACTTGCTCACAATATCCATCAAGACACGATATTGTGGCTTTAGATGCCTCTTATTCAATGTCGCCTCAAATTTCACAGATTCTCAAAGAATCTTATCAAGGTACTACTCTGCTCTCTACCAGACATATATACATCGCGATGATCCTTTCCTCTATCACGAGTTCAAACACATCGTTCAGATTTTTTGAATTATGCACAAATCCTCTAAAAATGGCGTATTTTGATTTAATGCTCTAAATGTGATGTGGTAATCGAAGAATGCATACCATCTTCTTCATCTATTCTCAAATTCTGGATGAATGAATTACCTCTTTTGCGAACTCTGGTCTGGTCGACTTGCGACTAGATGGGTGAGTTTAGCTTGATCGGATCATATCAGAGCCTCTTCTTACGGCTTTGAGTTGTTTGTGTTTTCGAGTGAGACAACGAACTTCGTGCAAAGGCTTGTTGGTTATGGCTAATTTCTAACAAGGTTGGGGCCATTTTAGAGATTGATTTAAGAATTTGAAGCTTTAGGGTTTGGAGATTTCTAGGCAAAGGGATTTTTGATTGCAGAGGATTTGGGAACGAAGGGTTTGATAAACCTTTGGCTTGAATGACTTAAAGGGGTATATATAGCTTCGAGATCGTGGAGGATCGTGTGGGTTAGGTGAGAAACAACGGTTGAGATTAATCTCCGATTAATCGGGTATCTGAACCAAACGATCTCTAAAAAAGTAAGCCGCCAAAACATCCTCATTGGTTATTAATGTAGCGAGCATTAAATGAGTATTGACCTTCTTGGAATATGAAACGATCCGCCCAAAAACATTCCTCGGTGTTTTGTATTTATTGCGAATGATTACTGAAGTTTTACTTGAGCAATAAATGAGTCGCATGAGTCTTTACTTCTTCAGACCAATTTCCCTCTATCAGTCTTATGAGTAATTGATCTTGATAAAATGTCAGTATAATATCGAAGTAATTGAATGGGTTCAAAGATACCATCGAGTATTGTCCTTCAGTAAATCTGAGTTTCTTGAGACTCAGTTCAGTATTTCCATTTTATCCTGAGTTTCTCAGTAGAATTCTGAGAAACCTTCATGCATCTGAAAATCTTCAAATTTTCAGTTTTACTCTATACACCTGGTTCTAACATCCCTAATTCAACTGAAAGTTCCTGAAATCTTGATTCAGCCAAAGGTTTAGTCAAGATATCAGCTCTTTGCCTATCAGTATGAATTTTCTCCATCCTTATGTCCTTTTTCTCGACATGATCTCTGATGAAGTGATGTCTGATATCCACATGCTTGCATCTGGTGTGCAATACCGGATTTTGTGAAATAGCAATGGCACTATTGTTGTCACAAAATATTGGTACTTCATTGGCTTCAACTTTATAATCCCTCAATTGTTGTCTGAGCTAAAGAATCATGCATAGCAGCCTTTCTGCAGACCATGTATTCAAATTTTCGATAAGATCTTGGTTGCTACTGAGGTCTGTTTCTTTGAAAACCGAGATATCAGCTTGCTTCCTAGAAATTGACAAGTTCCTATTGTGGACTTCCTGTCAATTCTACAACCTCCATAATCAGCATCTGAGTAACCAGTTAATTCAAGGTTATCGTCAGCTGGATACCATAATCCTCTATTCATTGTGCCCTTAAGATATCTTAGTATCCTTTTGGCAGCCTCCATGTGACTAGTCTTAGGATTAGCTTGGTATCTTGCACATATCCCAACAGCAAATGTTATATCTGGCCTACTTGCTGTGAGATAGAGCAATGATCCAATGATTCCTCTATAATCAGTATGATTCACTGATTTGCCTTCTGAATCAGGATCCATCTTGTAGTTAGTATTCATAGGAATCCTAACTGCATTGCAATTTTGTACACCATATTTGGCAATCAGATCTCTGGTGTACTTTGCCTGGTTGATGAATATTCCTTCCTTTGATTGTTTCACTTGAAGTCCTAGAAAGAAATTCATCTCTCCCATCATTGACATCTCAAACTTGCTTTTCATCAGTGTTGAAAACTTTTCACACAGCTGATGGTTTGGAGATCCAAAAATGATGTCATCAACATATATATCTAAACTAGTAAGATATCTTCCCCATCCTCTATCCCGAACGAGTTCTATCAACATTCCTTTGACAAAACCATGGTCAAGAAGAAACCGAGAAAGAGTATCATACCATGCTCGGGGGAACAACAGAAAGGAGAAAGAGAATCATCTTCCTCGGGAAATTCTATTCGTAACATTGTCGAGACATTTGTTCCCCTTTGGTCGATAGATTCGTAAAATTGCCTCATTTGTGACCACATCTTCATTGGCATCACATACCGAGTTCGAATCGGTGTTTGTTTGATTGGTCACCTTTGGAGTGTTGGTTTTTCCGAGGCTCACCATCCCGAGTTCCATTCGAACTTCCTTATTCGAAGTCCGAAGTCACTCCAATCATAGAATGTGGTGACTTCTTCTTTTCGTGTTTCGATTGGATTATTTATCTTTCTGCATTTTCAGGGCTTAATCTGGTGATCCTCTTAGTCAGTTTCACGCATCATGTTCTGTTTCTCCGAACACAAATAGATTCATCAAAAACAACATGAGGTGTTTCCTCCACAATAAGAGTCCTCTGGTTGTAAACTCTGAAGCTTTTCTTGACTTGAGAATATCTAAGAATATTCCTTTATCGACTTTACTATCAAAAGTTTTCAACGATCTTTACCATTATTGTGTATGAAACACTTGCAACCAAACACACGAAAAGAAAAAACAAGAGGCTTCCTTTCATTCCAAAGCTCATAAGGTGTTTTGCCTTGACTCTTGGTCGGCATGGATCTGTTTCCGAGAGTAGCATGCAATGTTGATGACTTCAAACCCAAAATCTTTTAGGAATATAAACCATTTATCATAGTCCTTGCGAACTTCTTTCGAGTCCTGTTCCTCCTTTGAGCAACACCATTACGTTGAGGGGTCCTTGCGGTGATGTTTCATGTGAAATTCCATTCTCTCGCACAATAATCGGATATGATATGATTTATGAATTGGTTCCTTTGTCGGATCGATTTTAACCACACTCAGATTTTCTCAATATCGAGCTTTTTTCAAGTAACTCTGGCGACTTTTATCTCGAGTCTCTTTCTTCTTTGAGTAAGAATATGACCCAAGTATATATCTCGAGTAGTCATCAACTACTACCAATGTGTATTTCCGCCATTAGTGCTTTACGGTGTTATAGGACCAAAGAGATCCATATGCAAAAGTGAAGTATATTCTCTCAAGTAGAAACTTCTACTTTGCTTTTAAATGATGCTTTAGCTTGTTTTCCTTTTTGACATGCATCACAAATGTGTTCCTTACTGAACACTTCATTAGGCAACCCTCTCACAAGAGCTAATCTTGCAAGCTTGTTCAGGGTTTTGAAATTTAGGTGATTCATTCTTTTTATGCCATAACCAAACTGGTATCTGTGGAACTTTTAGCAACTAAACATGTATCTTTAGGAGTTGAACTCCAATCAAAGAAGATACACATTCCCTTTTCTTGTACCAGTCAGTAATATTTTCTGTGATGTATCAACTTTCACAAAACATAAGTTCTTGGAGAACTCAACATTGAAACCCTTATCACAGAATTGGCTAATTGAAAGCAAATTATGCTTCAATCCAGATACATATGAAACACCATGGATATGAACTGAGTCGATCTCCAAGGTTCCATATCCTTCAGTCTGTCCCTTGGAGTTATCTCCAAAAGTGATCTGTGGGCCTCTTTGTTCAACATAGTCCTTTGAGCATCTTCTTGAATCTGTCATATGTCTTGAGCATCCACTTTGTCAAGATACCATACTTGAGAGCTTTTTTCATCTCTACTCATCAGTGCCATGTGATCTTTCATCAGTTTAGTGCCCTTGTTTTCCTCCTGAAAAACAGATCAATTCTTAGGTACCCATTTTGTGTAGGGTCCTACAAGGTTAGATGTACCTTTCGGAATCCAAATTTGCCTGACAACTCTAATCACTTTAGAGTGGCTAATTTGTCTTCCATAAACATCAACATACACATCTACTACTCTGGGTGCCTTAGCAACTTTCTGTGTATGTGTGCTAGCTTTAGCATGAACATGGGCTTTTGAATTCTTCTTTGGTTCAGATCTTTTGTTCAGATGCTTGGGCTTTTGTGCAGCCGGTCTAAATCTTTGTTGACTCGGGTTCAGATAACCTTTTCCTTTAGGCAAGTGAGGTTCAGGTTGTGCATCTTTGAAACTGGGTCTTTCAATTGTACTTAGGACTTGGTCTCTTCAGGATGAGAATGTCTCTCTTTGAGTGTTTCTTATCTGAGGATTCCTCTGATGGTTCAGTGTGGAGCCTTTCAGATTTGCATTCTTAGCCTGAGGCTTTGAAGTACTTGCCTGAAACTTTCCAACTGACTGCTCAGGTTTTCTAGCCTTCACCTGCGGTTTGGGCTTTCTAACCTGATCATTTAGTTTTACTGAAGCCATAGGTCCTTTTCCCTTGTCTACAACCTTGGGCATAACTTCAGCTTGAAGTGTAGGTGCCACTGGTTTTACAAAGATAGTCTTCTTGCTACATGATGCGGCAAAGATTCGGGATGACTTTGTGAGGTTCCTCCTGGAATGTATCCTAATCCAGTTTTTATAGTGGCAGATCTCTGGTAACTCTGAATTTCATCTATCACATTAGATGCTTTATTCAATAGAGTTAACTTCTTCTGTGCACTATCCTCACAGTTCTGTAGAGTTTTATGCTTCTCAGAGAGGTCATTGAACTCGGTTCTGATTAGCTGAATCTCTTCAGTGGATTTCTCTAGCTTTTCAGTTAGGGACATTATCAACTTCTCTTTCTCTGAGAGTTGTACTTTCAGAACATCCAGTTCATCAGTAGCTCCCATTAATTGAGAAGTGATCTCAGTTTTGCTAGAGTCTTTCCATTTTAGATTTTTAAATTTTCGTTTCTTATTACGCTCTTGAGTTTTATTTAGCGATCCTTGCAAAAACAAAGATAGTCCTTCATCGATTCTCAAAAGAATCCATCAGTCAAAATGATTTTTCGGTGGAACTTGAAAACTCTTGTGCTAGTGTAGGAGCAACAACAGAGACGAAGAGTTTACCTCCTCAATGGCCATCGACGGATGTCATCACTTTCACTTTGTCGAGAATATCTCATCCAAGAGCTAGATCCCTCCTCGAGTGTTCTTCTTCTCGCAACCATGGCCTTTTTTTTGCTTGAGAACTTCGGTCTCTTATAGCTTGTCTTTCTCTTCTCTCCTTAGCACTCAACTCGGACAATCATTTGGAAGTGACCTTTCTTCTCGGCGATTATAGCATCTGTTGGCATCATCATCCTGATCATTTTCTTCTTTGGACTTGGAGTCCTTCTTTCTGGATGAAGATCCTTCAGCTTTCAGGTCCTTCTTCTTCTCAGTTGATCTGTCCTCAGGTTTCTTCTGGTACCTGTGGTTCCTGTAATAGCTTTTGTATTTTCCAAATCTACTATTAAGTCTGTCAAACCTCCTTGCCATCAGTGTTAGCTTATCCTCAAGCTCATCCTGATGTTTGGCATGAGGGTTCTCAGACTCTCTAGTTTTTCTGTGTTTTATCTTTGGCTTTTTAAAGCCACATTCTTTTTCGATGAAGAATCATCTTTCTTTGTCGACCTTTTTGGATTTTTTTATCAATTACAAACTCATAGGCTTTCATTTCGAGAGAAGACTTGTTGGTATGGCATTGAACTAATGTTCTTGGTGTTTTCAATCACCACTGCATGAATATCCCATTTCTTAGAAAGACCTCTAAGAATTTTCAATGCCACTTCTCTTTGTGGATATCTCTTTCCAAGTGCGTTTAGATCATTCATGATGCTAGTGAATCTGACTTCCAATTTGTCTATTGATTCACCATCATCCATTTCAAAACTGTCAAACTTTCCATTGCCAACGAAAGTTTGTTTTTTTTTTATATGATCGTGCCTTTGGCACATAACAGCTAGTGTATCCCATATTTCCTTAGCAGTATTACAATGAGAGATCATTCCCATCACACCATCATCAATTGTACTGTATAGTGTGTCTTTTGCAATGTAGTCTAGATTGACTAACTTTCTCTCCTCAGGAGTGAGTTGGTCATCAGACTTAGGAAATTCTACTCTAGGATCAATTCTCTCTTCTTCTGTAATTCTGGGATTCACCACAGTAAATTTGAATGGTCCTTGAGAAACCACTCTCCACATACGCTCATGTTTGGAATCTGAGATGAGCTCAAGATTCTCGATCTCCATAGATCATAGTTCTCTACTGAGAACATGAGAAGTTTTTTAGAAGACATTTTTCTGATCTTTTGAAAGGAAATTTTTTTTCAGCAAATAAGATCAGTTCAGATAGACCACAAGTATTTTTGAAAGTAAAACTTTGGTCAACACAACAGGTGGTCAAGTTGAACCACTGCTTTGATACCACTTGTTGGTCCCGGTGAAAACGAGTCTTACACGTGTATGGGGGGGGAATACACGTGTTCAGTGATTTTAAGACTTTTTCTTACTGAGGTCAGCTTGGGTCAGATAATCCTGAAGATTAGGTTCTGAGAAGCACAGATCGCCTCGAGTCAAAGTCTCATCGAGACAGTGATCCCGAAATGCTTTCGAGATACCTCAGATAATCCCAACTGAATCCTGAGTGTCAGAGATCCTGAGTTGCTTGGATCAGATAACTAGCTTACTGAATCCTCAGAAGAGAGTTCAGTTTGATAACTATCTGTTCTAGCTATGGGTGTGCATAATTTTTAATAAAATGATAGATGATTAAAAAATAAATTTGGAGTGTGTAGAATTTTGTACGGGTGTGCATAATTTTTTTTATGAGTGTGCAAATTTTTTTATAAAATGATAATTGATTAAAAAATAAATTTGGAGTGTGCAAATTTTTTTACAGATGTGCATAAATTTTTTACGTGTGTGCAGAATTTATTTTACGGGTGTGCAGAATTGTGGGGTGTTTAGAATTTTAAATAAAAGGACCGATGTTTAAACAAAATTGGGTGTGCAAAATTTTTTTACGGGTGTGCAGAATTTTTAAATAAAAGAATAAATGATTAAAAAAATTGGTGTGTGCAGATTTTTTTTGCTAATATTAAAAAAATCAATAAAATTACAAATAATTAAAAAAATTTAGTAAAGATAAAAATTTGAAATATACAAATTTTTTTGTTAATATTTTATTTAAAAAAAAATTAAACAAAAGGACGAATAAATAAAAAATTCAGTACAATTTAAAATCTAAAATCTGCATATTATTTTGTATATAAGGGTAATTTAGACATTTTGATCCAATTTTAGCACCTTAGAGTAAGGACTAAAAAGTAGTGAACTTTAGAGTAAAAATGCTTTATAAATGACAACTAAGAGTAATTGCCCCTTATTTTAATTAATAGTTCTGAAAACTGAGAGTGTGATTTAATGTAAAAAAAAAAATGTAATGATTATAGTTGATGTGATATGTTTAGGTAGGGATTGGTAGGGGTTATTTAAAAAGGATAGGATAAAGGAGATTGGTAATATATAATATGGGTAGGTCGTATTACGTCGTTTGGTACGTGGTGAAAAAAAAGAAGATAAAATTAGTATTTCACTTGGTAGGAGGTAATAAACTTGTGTAAAATTTGTAATGTCACTTGGTAGATGGTAATAAACATGTATAAATTGTGAATTTCACTGAAATGTCCGATTTACCCTTGTACCCAAACATAAAAGCTTCATCTTTTTAACTGTGGGCTAATATGTAATATTAATAATGGTCATACCTATTTTGTTTACCATGTTTAATATATTGTTCCCAAAATTCTTTGCTTCATTTTTAACTAGAAAGATAATTAGGCCTTTTAAGAATGAATTTTGACTCAAGTTTATTAAGTTTTGCAGATTAAAAATAATTTAATGAAATGGACTATCAACTAATATCCCTATACAAAGCTAGCCTGCATTTTAGAAAATAAAAATATTATTAAATCAAATTATCAAATCTAAACGATCAATATAATCTTTGTTGAACATCGTCCAAATGATCAATATCCCTACACAAGTTGATGTTCTTAAACACAGGGCTATCAACTAATTGTTAGTGTTAGTGTCCTAGAGACAATCTTTGGTAAGGACATAATACTCAGATAATATTTAGTATTGGTTTAATATTATTATTTGTTTAATATTAAATGTATGACGTTACACTAATTAGAATATTATGTTTGATTTTTTGCATTTATTCTTATATGTGTTCCCTTGAGTAACTGTTGTCATTGAGTGAGTGAGAACTCAGATGACTTAAGCATGATTCTTAAATAGCCCTAATCGAGGATCATCAAGAAAGGGATATTGATGGTGCAATGGAGATTGGTGTGCGATCTGCATCATATTCTTAGAGAGTGTAGTAAGATCTCACTTACTACGAGATACTAGGTATCTCATGATGGATAAACAAATACCTTAGAGGGTATTGGTATACCCATCCGAGAAACCGTTTGATGTAGTTCCACTATATGTGTCTACGGGTGTCTCGGTTAGTGGGAGCGATGCGATACTCCTTTGACTTGAGGTCAATACGCACGACATATGTGGAGTGATGAACTTTGACCATAACTGACGCTTGCACCCGTCTATTGGTAGCTATGACTTGGATTGGGTTCATCACGAAGTGCATGTGCGTGGTAGTTGAGCCAAGAAAAAGATTCATTCCTCAAAGTGGATTTAGAGAGAATACTCATCTTCTCATTATAATTGGATCTAAGTCATTGACCAATGCACGTCAACTTAGACTCTGTGACTAAGTGTGACACTAATGATCAATTAGTGATTTGAGATAAACTGATTAAGTTATTTGAATAGACACTTCACCATGTTCAAGACTAATCGAGCATTCGTGAATGAAAGGAGGAAATCGCAATTGCCCACATTTCAGTTACAAGTAGTTGCATGTTTCTCGCATCGTACCTCATATATTGAGAATGTATGATTTATTGACTAGGGTTCAATTAAGACCGTTAGTTTGACTAATCGCTCGGTATATGAGGGCCTATGGGTCACATAACAAGTAGTTCCCTTTTACGGATTATAGTTGGTTGATTAAATGTAAAATTGGATTTAATATTTAATTTATGGAGAAGTAATTAATAATAGATTAATTTAGAATTAATTATTATTAATGTTTAATTAAATTGGATTTAATTAAATAAGAACTTCCAATAATTATATTTGGAATATAATTGTAGAATTTAATGTATATGGAAATAAATCGTAGAGATTTTCATAAAAGGCAATTAAATCCGTAGAGATTTATATTTAGGGAATTAAATTAAAAGAAATTAATGTAGTTCAAGATTAGGGTTTTTATTTCCCTAATTGGGCTAACTTAAGATTTAAGCTGGGTCTCCCTATATAAGATTTAAGCTGGGTCTCCCTATATATACAAGCTCTTGGGAATTCACAAAAGACATTACTTCATATTTTCTCCATAAGATTTAGAGTTTGGATTTTCCTAGCAAATCTGTCTCGGGATTCAACGCTGACAAATCCGTGCAAGTCTGTAATTGGGGATTACGTGGATACCGTAGTAGAAAAATCTGCTCTCGAATTACTGTAAGATTTCTCGTTATGATTATTGTAATATGTATGCAATTAATTATTTTTTGTTGGTGAACTTTAATTTCTGCTGCGCATGTGATTACGTGTTTTACATGCCTCTATATTCCAACAGTGGTATCAAAGCTCAGGCTCTTTGATTAATTGCATAATTGTGTTTTGAATAAAATTAATTTTTTTTTATTTGACACAAGGGGCACGACCGATTTTTTTTGATAATTTTGACCGCACGCCATTGTTTTATTTCACCCGCCCGGGTCGTCTTCTTCGAGGAGCCTTCCCCCAAATTAACCTAGGGTTTTCTCTTGGAGAGAAATCCCTCCGCTGCACCTCGATCCCTTGCGGCCGCGCCGCCACGCCGCGTTGCTTGAGGCCGGCGCTGGGCGCCGTGGCCTCGCAATGCATACGGGGGCTCGCGGCACGCTCCGAGCGCTCTTCCCATCCCAGGCTTCAGGCCTCGCGTCCCCGTCGTCATCTTCATCACACCGCTGTCGATTTGTCATCTCTTTTCTCGGCGGTGCTCCTCTCGACTCGGGTCGAGGTGGCGCGCCGCCGATTTGGTCGTCTCACTCAATTCGATCTCCTCCGCCTGGTTTTGAACCTCCGTAGTGGTTGGGTGTGCGGCTTTGCGCGCAGCCCACGGTGCTCGACGATGAGCCACCCGCGCGCCTAGGCAGCGGTGGTGGCTCGCGTCAAGCTCCGGCCTCGAGCTCTGCCCCCTTTTCTGATTTCCGATGGCTTTCTACGAGTTCCAGTCCGCTCTGGTTCTTCGCTCGATCTCTATGGAATTCCAGTTCTGGGGTTCTCAATGTGTTGCTTAATTTCGTTCGATTTCGTTCTTGTTTGGTTCGATTTCGATTGCAATATTGGACGAATTTGATGAATTGATTGGATTAATTCTGAAATTGATAATGGTTCGGGTTGGTATTTGGAAACGGTTGTCCCAAAATACAGATTTGATGCTGTCAAATTTTGGGTGGTGATGGCGGAGGACTATTCTGCAAATAGTTTTGGAAGAGGCCCTCCAATTGGTTTGAAGACCTACCAGTTATGCTGTCATAGTAATCAGCCCAAGCAGATATTATGATAGTAGGAATGTGGATCCTAGTCCATTATGATTTATATTAGATATAAATTCACATTCTTCCGATGAGGTCGTTGAATATGTGAAAATAATGGAGACAAAATAAATTTGAAAGGCATGTTTATTTTGATTGCTGAATATTGATCGTAGGAATTATGTGTTTTAATTTCCATTTTATTTTATTTCTCTAGGATTGTTGAAATGAATAACTTATCACTGAGAAGCGTTTTGGAAACGAACAAATTGGCTGGGCTAAATTTTCTCGACTAGCACCGAAATGTGTGTTTGGTGCTTACGCAAGAAAAGATTGAGTACGTGTTGGACACGCCAATCCCTGCTACCCCGGAGATTGGTACTGAAGAAGCCGAGGCGTTTGACGCCGAAGCTTAGAAGAAGCATCAAGATGATGCTTCCCAGGCTCAGTGTGTTATGCTACTCGGGATGACTCCCGAATTGCAAAGACAGCATGAGAAGATGCTTCCCTTCGAGATGATTAAGCATCTGAAGGATCTCTTTGATTCTAAATCTCATTCTGAGATTTACGAAGTGATGTGAGATCTGTTTAGGTGCCGACTATCTGAGGGAGGGAAGGTTTCTCCTCATGTATTGAAGATGATTGGGCTAATTGAGAAACTTGGTCGATTGGGCATTGAACTCAAGACCAATGTTGCTGTTTATGTCATTCTTCAGTCACTTCCCGATTCATATTCGAGTTTCGTAGTAAACTTTAATATGAATAAGACAGAATCGACTATGCCCGAGCTGCATAACATGCTAAAGACCTTTGAGTCTTCCACTGCTCATGGTGAGTGCCTTTACTTCTTCTGCTCCGAAAGGAAAGAAGAAGCGAAGGGGCAAGGCAAAGAAAGGCTCCAAGCCGCTTCCTTCGCTGCTTCACAAGCAGCGACGTACTCGACTTCCATGGTAGAATCAGCGATGCATTTCTACTTTACGCTTCTCCATGTCATGGCTCCTCCCCCCATGCAGAACACACTACCCGAGGAAGACTTTCTGGAGTCAATGTCTGATTGGAAATCCGAGTCTGTGTAACCGATGGGGATCAGACTGTCTGACTTGTAAATCAACATTCTGTCCTGTGTCCTTTTCAGGTACTTCATAATGTTCTTTATTGCAGTCCAATGCTCTTTCCCAGGGTTACTTTGATATCTTGCCACCATGCCTACGACAAAGCAGATATCCGGTCTCGTACACAGCATTACATACATGAGGCTTCCCACAGCCGAAGCATAAGGAATGTCCTTCATGTCATCTATCTCTTTCTGTGTCTTGGGACACATCTCTTTGGATAGATGGATTCCGTGTCTGTAGGGTATAAAACTTTTCTTGGAATCCTACATGCTGAAGCACTTCAAAATAGTATCTATGTATGACGCTTGCGAAAGCCCGATCATTCTATTCCTGCGATCTTGAGTGATCTTGATCCCTAGGACGTGACCGGCTTCCCCTAAGTCCTTCATATCGAACTGTTTTGACAGCCATGCCCTTACGTCTGATAACACCTTTACATCATTTCCGATGAGCAGAATGTCGTCCACGTATAGTACCAAAAATACCAATGTAGTTCCGTCATGCTTTTTATTGACACAACTTTCAAATTCGTTTTGATCGAATCCGTAGGATTTTATAACTTGATCACAACACTGATTCCAAGCTCGGGATGCTTGCTTCAATCCATAAATGGACTTCCTGAGCTTGCAAACCAGATGCTCTTGGCCTTTCTCAATGAAGCCTTCGGGTTGTTGCATATAGATTTCTTCGTCAAGTTTTCCATTTAGGAAAGCTGTCTTGACTTCCATTTGCCAGATCTCAAAATCTAGATTTGCAGCAATCGACAAGAGAATGCGGATGGAATTGAGCATGGCTACGGGCGAAAAGGTTTCCTCATAATCGATCCCTTCTTTCTGAGTGTACCCTTTCGCCACAAGTCTTGCTTTGAAGTTTTCAACCCTTCCGTCCGGTCCCCTTTTTCTCTTTTATACCCACTTGCATCCGATGGGTTTTACCCCCATCAAGTGGTTCGACTAGCTCCCACACCTTGTTGTGATCCATTGAACCCATCTCGGCTTCCATTGCTATTTGCCAAGATTGAGCATCTTTGTCTTGGATCGCCTCGTTGTAGGATAATGGATCTGATTCTTCTGCGGAGGTCAAGTCCGAAGACTCTCCGATCCCCAAGAATCTCTCGGGCTATCTGATAACCCTCCCACTACGATGAGGTTCCGGTTGTGTAGGCGTGACGTTTGGTATGTCATTTTGGACAGTTGGCAATGGAGTTGGCCCCCTAAGTTCTTCTAAGGTAATTTCACTTCTAGGCTTTCTACTGTTCATATAGTCTTCTTCCAAAAATCTAAAGTGAGTACTGATTACCACTTTTTGATCTTCGGGACCATAGAACATGCATCCTTTAGTTCCTTCGGGGTACCCTATGAACATCCTTAATTCCGAACGTGCATCCAATTTACCGGCTTCCTTGTCTAGCACGTATGCCTGGACACCCCTAGATCCTGATGTGTCCGAAACTGGGCTTGAGCCCTGTCCACAATTCTCTCGGGGTTTTAGGTACCGATTTGGATGGCACTAGGTTCAGAATATAAACCGATGTTTCTAATGCGTAACCCCAGAATGATTTTGGTAAATTCGCATAACTCATCATCGACCTTACCATTTCTAAAAGCGTTCTATTCCTTCGTTCTACAACCCCGTTTTGTTGAGGGGTACCGGGTGCAGTCAACTGGGATGCAATCCCCACCTCCGATAGGTAGTTCAGAAATTCATCGCTGAGGTATTCGCCTCCACGATCAGATCGTAGAAACTTGATACTTTTTCCCTTATGATTCTCTGCTTGAGCCTTAAATTCTTTGAATTTGTCAAAGGTCTTAGATTTATGCTTCATTAGGAAAATGTATCCGTAGCTTGAGTAATCATCGATAAAAGTAACGAAATACTCATAGCCACCTCTAGCTTTGATTTGCATTGGACCACACACATCGGTGTGAACGATTTCTAACACTTCTTTAGCTCTAAGCCCCTTGGCTCCAAATGCCCTCTTGGTCATTTTACCTTCCAAGCACGATTCGCAAGTCGGAAATGACTCAATTTGGAGAGACCCAAAGAACCATCTTTCACCAACCTTTGTATCCTTTTCGGGTTAATATGACCTAATCTTAGGTGCCAAAGAAGTGTCTCGTTCACGTCACCCGAGCGCTTTCGTTTACAAGAAATAGTAGATGTGTTATAGGATGCATTTTGTGAGTGATGTGCACAGTTAATAATATAGAGATTGTTCCTCAAAGTTCCACGACAGATAATCACATCGTTACGAAAAACAGTAACATCTTTATTAAAACGACCAGAATATCCATCGATAAACAGTTTAGAAATAGAAATAAGGTTTTTCCGAAAAACAGGAACATATAGAACATCTCTTAAAATTAACGTCTTGTCGCCAAAGGACAGGTGCACTTCTCCCACTGCTTCAGCTGCCACTCTCGTAGCATCGCCTAGCTTGATGAGGATCTCACTCTCACTTAGTCGTCGGGTCTGCTTGAAACCCTGCAATGTGAAACATACATGATCAGTGGATCCCGTATCCAATATCCACGAATGGGTAGCATATTCCGCCAAACAAGTTTCAACAACTAGCGAGTGTGAATTACCTTTCTTTCCATTCCTTTTGGGTTTGGAACAGACCGACTTTCAATGTCCTTTTTCTCCACAGTTAAAATTTTTTCCTTTTGGTGTCTTCTGGACTTTCAACCAACTTGCTTTCTTACCCTTTTCTTTTGTGGTCTTGCTTTGGATCAGACTATTCATCTCCTTCTCAATCTTGCCTTCCTTTGGCCTAGATTTTGAGAGCAGTTTCTTAGTCACCAAAGCTTCGTCTTCTTGTCCCAAATGTTTATCTACCGTCTCCAAGATCTCTTGTAGGGTATCTATGGTAAACATGTGATCGCTCATCACAAAATTACAATAGAACTCATTAAAGCTCCTTGGAAGAGTTAGGAACAAGAATTCGATTTGAGCCTCATCATCGTATCGTGCACCAAGGTAAGCAAGTTTTTCAAAATGACGTCTGATTTTGAGAATGTGATCCCTTACGGGTGTTCCCTCAATCATTTTTAGCCTTTCGACTCCATTTTGATGAAACTCTTTGATCATGCAATTCTCAGAGGAAAACATTTCCTCAAGACTTTGAACAATCTCCGCAACTGAATCAATTTCCTCATGAATGAGCCTCAAATCATCAGAAAATGAAGTCAAGATTATCGGTTTTATTGATTCATTGGCTTGCTCCCAGATTTCGTACAAATATCTTTCCGAACTAGATGACCCTTCAGTGATTCTATCAGATTTACGTCCGCCAAGAACCCAATAATGTTTTTGTGCAGAGAGGACAAAAATCATATTACGTTTCCAAGTGACATAGTTTTCATTAGTGAGTTGGTTTCTTTTTAGTATATTGAACAGTGGATTAAAAGGTTGCGACATGATGAACTGAAATAAACATATATTTTGCATCAATATCCAGATCGACACAAAATTAAATCACATAATTCGATCACATGATTCATATTAAAATCTCAAAAAAATATGAACATGCATCAGCCAACATCTCAAAACAGATTTAAATGAGCCTCGTGGGAGGGTCATCATTTAAATCACATTCAAGCAGGTTACAAACAAGAACAATTACAAACCTTTAATTTAAAAAAAAATTAATAGTCGGCTCCCACTTGACCAATATAAAATTGACAGGGACTTCGGAGAAGTATATAAATATCAATTTTATACCTAAGTAATAACCATGATTAAATACAGAATTATTACTTCGCTTTGATCGAGCCTCGTTGGAGGGTCATCGTCGCCACTAATAATAATTCACAATCATCCTTTTGGAAATTTATTCATGTGAAAGCTATCTTTTGACCGTCCCGTAGGGGAAATTCTCCAAAAAGATTTCACAAATAAATAAATCATGGAGGTCAAAAATTAATTTTTGTCAAAACAAATTAATTATCATAACATACTCAGTAATTTTTTTATTTTAATTTGAGATTTTTCGTTCAGCAATTCTCATGCAAACACATTTAAATAAATTAAATAAAGCATAAGAAAATACAATAGTAATAAATCAAGCAAAGCAGAAAATAAACACATTGGGCACAAATTATCCAACTGTCATGGTTTGATTTTCTTAGGCTTGATTTTGAAGAAATGTCGTCTTGAATTTCTCCCACTCATTCGTCTCGAAGAGAACTTCATCTTAAAATGCCACGCCAAGCAGCTTGCAGCCTAGATGCCCGCCCGCATCCGGCCGGCCGCTTGGCCCAGCGACCGCGCCCATGCGCCAAGGCGCAGCGCGCATCACCTGCATGCTCTCGGCAGTCTCGGAAGGCGGTGGGCGGGTCGCACCCATGCAGCGTGCCCGTCTTGTGGATCGCAAGACGTCCGCCCACTCACGCCTTGCCTTCTTTTCCGCCCGTCCGCTCGCTGCGCCGCGGGTGCCGTAGCGCCGCCCATCTTGTATTTGCTAGGGCGGCGATCGCCTCGGCGCCTAGTGCCTAGGCCCGTGCGTGCAGTGTCGTCCGCGCCTCAGCGTGCCTCCCTTGGCACGTTTCGCGCAGCGCACGTCGCCCACGTACGGTTCTGAATTCATCTTTAACTCATCTCCGTCTTCGTCTCCGATCAGGTTACAATTTATTTACCGAAAAATAAATACCTTAAATCTAGACTAGTCTATTACATTGAACAAATCAAATAGCCTAATCTACTCGTGGATTTCCTCACGAGAAAAACAAAACCGAACGAGTCAAATTAAAAACCATTCATTCATACGGATGAAAATAAAAAACATTAAATACCATGACAATTGGATACCTGCAAAACAGATCTAGCAATTCTACTATCCAATTTCAATTTAATGTCCAACAATTTAAATAACAATTTAAAAAATCAGAGCTCGAAATCGGAGCTCTGATAACAGTTGTTGGGAAATTTGGGGTGCCCGGATCTATTCGAGGTGATTATTTAAATACATATTTAAATTAAACAGTTAATTACTAACATGAATTAATCCTAAATCAATTCAACATAATAATAAACAACATGCGTACACATAATTCACGTAAATCCTAAACATGCGGAACTAGGAGTTACGGAATTACTAACCTCTTGAAGAATCAAACGAATGAATCAACCCAAGAGCCTTCCCAAATATATCCCCAAAGTCCACGAACGCTATCCAGTGGGAAGATTTCAACGAACAATTTTAATGGGAGAGAAATTAAATATTTTGCTACCACCTTTGTGGATTTCTAATATTTTCAACACATGGAATTGCACTTGGGAATGAAGAGCTCATCCCCTATAAATAGGGAGGAGGGGTTCAAATTTTAGGTCAAGAAAATAAGGAAGAAATTTTTTTCTTGATCTCCAAGAAATCTTGAATATATCTCCTATATTCTTTTCTCCCTAATTAAATTTTCCATAAAAATATCTTCCTCTCTTCAACCTATAATTTTCAAAATTACAAGATATTAGGAGTCAAGATTTGACTTCTTGAATTTATGGGATAATTATGTATTCCTACAATAATTATCTCTTTCCATAAAATATCTACAAGAAAATCAAGACAATCTTTTCTTCCTAATTATCTACAAAATTCTGAAAATATTAACATGGAAATATAGCAAGAATATTTTCTTCTCTCTCTCATTAACTGGACTTTATTTTGGGCAATTTGGGGGGCCTTTAGGAGAATTAAGATTGGACTTCCAATGGACTATGAAGCTTTAATATTTTGGGCCAAATATTATTCAAGTCCATTAATATTAATTTACTCCACTATAAAATTAATATTGAACTATCAATCTTAACCCATATTACGATTTCACATATAACATGGCTTTCGGTCATTATTTCCCGCGTTTAAGATTATCTTAGTCCATTAACTAATTAAGCCACTGAACAAGCTTTATATTAATTAATATCTTTGTCCTTGGAGTCAAGACAACTCAACATTATTATCCATGCCGGAAATAAACTTTCACTTGCAAGATTTGACATGATAAAGGATATGAGCCCGCCAAGGGGACAAATCAAGCAAGACGTACTTGCACACGATTCTCCGTATTAAATGTCAGCAATCATCATGTAATTAATAATATTGCCCAAGATATAAGGTATCGAATCGCATTGACTCTCTTCCCATCATAAGTCAAAGCAATAGTTATTAATTTCACACGATCTTATTTAAGGGACGGAGATTAAGAAAAAACGCACCACTGAGGTCTAATTCTTGTATATCAGTACCGAAGAATTTGTCCTCCTGTAGGTCCTCATTCAGCGCACCTAAATGAGCTAATGTGGTCCTTTGGTCAAGACAGACCAATCTGGGTCTCACACTTCAACCGTTCATGATGGTTCATTCATTTCCATATGGGTTGTGAATTTGTACTTAATTACGAGGGCTGTTAATTTGATCTTCAGTGATCGGGTATCACCAAATTAACTACAACGTAATACGTACTGTCTTATTGAATGGGTTTGCAATAAACATATATAAAATTCATTCATATTTAATACAACAGTGATTAAATAATTTATTTCAGTAAATAAATAAGAAACTTCAGTTTGGTTATACAAAGTAAAAACATACTTTTCAGTATAACCCTAAAACATTCGACTTTGAGTCTTATGAAAATTGTGAATCCTGTCTCAAGGGCATGATGACCAACAAACCCTTTTCTGGGAAAGGGATTCGTGCTAAAGAAGTTCTAGAGTTGATCCATAGTGATGTCTGTGGACCATTGCCCACTCTAGCTAGGGGTCACTTCGCCTACTTCATCACTTTTACTGATGATTTCTCAAGATATGGATACGTGTATCTTATGAAACACAAATCCGAATCTTTTGAGAAATTCAAGGAGTTCAAAGCTGAAGTAGAGAAGCAACTTGGTAAGAGTATAAAGACTCTTTGATCGGATCGAGGAGGTGAATACTTTAGACACGAGTTCATGGATTACTTGAAGTTACATGGAATCCAATCTCAATGGACTCCTCCTGGAACACCGCAGATGAACGGAGTATCCAAGAGGAGAAACCGAACCTTATTAGACATGGTAAGGTCCATGATGAGCTTTTCCTCTCTTCCGACATTCTTATGGGGATACGCGTTACAAACCTCAGTTTACATTCTGAATAGGATTCCATCCAAATCGGTTGAGCATACACCATATGAATTATTGTGTGGCAAGAAGCCAACTTTCTCACATATCAAAACGTGGGGTTGCCCCACAATTGTGAAAAAGATGCTCACTGATGAGTTGGAATCCAAAGGTGAAAAGGGTTACCTTGTGGGACATCCTAAGGAAACGAGGGGATATTACTTCTATCTACCTGAGAAACAAACGATAATTGTTTCTAGGCAGGCCAGGTTCCTCGAGGAAGACTATGTCTTTAGGGAACAAGACCGTAAGATGATAGAACTTGAAGAAATTCAAGAACCACAGGATGACCAAGAGACTAATATCTTGTCAAAGAAATGTGACAAGGAATAAGTGGGAGCATTTAGCACCTCTCATGGTGTAAGTTTATCACTTAGTGATCCTCTTTCAGCCAGTGGGAGGGTAATTGGAGTTGCATTGCCTTCGCAACAAACTCCAAGTGGGCTGAATGAGAACAACATAGTTCAAACTCCCGCCCAAGTGGCATCTGAAAGAGTCGCTCTTGAGGACTCTCCGGACATTGATGAAATCGATGCACCACAAAATTTTCACGATCAGAATGTATAGCCTGCACAACCACAACTCCGTAAGTCCACTAGGATTCGTAATCCATCCACTAGATATTATGGTTTTCTCATAGAGGAACATGATGATGTGGAGTTCCCGGATAAAGACGATCCTAGAACTTACACTGAGGCAACATTATATGTTGACTCAGAGAAGTGGTATGAAGCCATGAAATCCGAGATGGACTCGATGCACACAAATCAAGTCTGGGACTTGGTTGAATTACCGAAAGGGGTAAAACCCATAGGTTGCAAATGGGCCTACAAGCGTAAGACCGATGCAAACGACAAGGTACAAACCTTCAAGGCTAGGTTGGTAGCAAAATATTATAGTCAACGCGAAGGCATTGATTATGATGAGACTTTCTCACCTGTTGCCAAGATCAAGTCCATTCGAATTTTACTCGCTGTAGTTGCACACTTAGATTATGAAATTTGGCAGATGGATGTCAAAATAGCCTTCCTCAATGGTAACATTGATAAGGAGGTATTTATGACTCAACCGGAAGGTTTTGTATCTAAGCCAAAATCTAACCTAGTGTGTAAGCTTAAACGGTCTATTTATGGACTAAAGCAAGCTTCTAGGAGTTGGAATATCCGTTTTGATGAAGCTGTCAAATCATTTGACTTCATCAGAAATTTGGAAGATCCATGTGTTTATCGTAAATGCAGTGGGAGAAATATTGTCTTCATAGTTCTGTATGTCGATGACATATTGATTATGGGAAACAATATCCCTCTCATGCAGTCGGTAAAAGATTGGCTATCAAGGACCTTCATGATGAAGGACCTTGGTGAGGCATGCTACATCTTAGGGATCAAGATCCATAGGGATAGATCCAAGAAGATGTTGGGACTGTCACAGTTAACCTATGTAGATAAGGTGTTAAAGCGATTTTCGATGGAGAACTCTAAGAGAGGTTCTCTACCGGCATGTCATGGGATAAAACTGTCTAAGAAGGAATGTCCTTCCACAGAAGCTGATATCCGGCGCATGAAGGATATACTATATGCATCTGCAATTGGCTCCATCATGTACGCCATGACTTGCACAAGGCCAGATGTGGCCTTCGCTGTTACCACCACTGGTAGATACCAGCAGAATCCGGGTGAACCTCACTGGATTGCTGTTAAGAACATTCTTAAGTACCTTCGACGTAGCAAAGACTATTTCTTGGTCTACGGAGGACAGTCAGAGCTAGTTGCAACTGGCTATGCTGATGCAAGTGTCCAATCCAATTGTGATGATTACAAATCACAGTCCGGTTATGTTTTCGTTCTCAATGGTGGGGCGGTTAGTTGGAATAGTTCCAAGCAAGAGACTACCGCAGACTCAAAAACCGAAGCTGAGTACATTGCAGCGGCAGAGGCTGCCAAAGAAGCTGTCTGGATATAACAGTTTTTAAATGAACTAGGGGTAGTTCCGAGTGATAGTAGTCCAATAAAGTTGTATTGTGACAATACTAGTGCGGTTGCACAAGCTAAGGAACCGAGATTCAATAACAGAAATAAGCATGTACCGAGGCGTTATCACTTGATAAGAGAGATAATCGCTAGAGGAAGGCTTTGAGTGTTCATGTACACAGTAGACATTTTGATGGTCTAGGGATTAGACATGTAGGTGATTGGCTGTAGTTCAAGTGGGAGATTGTTAGTGTTAGTGTCCTAGAGAAAATCATTTGTAAGGACATAATACTTAGATAATATTCAGTATTGGTTTAATATTATTATTTGTTTAATATTAAATGTATGGCGTTGCACTCATTAGAATATTATGTTTGATTGTTTGCATTTATTCTTATATGTGTTCCCTTGAGTCACTACTATCATTGAGTGAGTGAGAACTCAGATGACTTAAGCATGATTATTAAATAGCCCCAATCGAGGATCATCAAGAAAGGGATATTGATGATGCAATGGAGATTGGTGTGCGATTTGCATCATACTCTTGGAGAGTGTAGTAAGATCTCACTTACTAGGAGATACTAGGTATCTCATGATTGATGCACAAATACCTTAGAGGGTATTGGTATACCCATCCGAGAAACCGTTTGATGTAGTTCCACTATATGTGTCTACGGGTGTCTCGGTTAGTGGGATCGATGCGATACTCCTTTGACTTGAGGTCAATATGCACGACATGTGTGGAGTGATGAACTTTGACCATGACCGACGCTTGCACCCGTCTATGGGTAGATATGGCTTGGAATGGGTTCATCACGAAGTGCATGTTCGTGGTAGTTGAGCCAAGAAAATGATTCATTTGTCAAAGTGGATTTAGAGAGAATACCCATCTTCTCATCATAATTGGATCTAAGTTATTGGCCAATGCACGTCAACTTAGACTCTGTAAATAAGTGTGACACTAATGATCAATTAGTGATTTGAGATAAACTGATTAAGTTATTTGAATAGACACTTCATCATGTTCAAGACTAATCTAGCATTCGTGAATGAAATGAGGAAATCGCAATTGCCCACATTTCAGTTACATGTAGTTGCATGTTTCTCGCAACGTACCTCATATAATGAGAATGTCTGATATATTGACTAGAGTTCAATTAAGACCGTTAGTTTGACTAATCGCTCGGTATATGAGGGCCTATGGGTCACACAACAAGTATTTCCCTTTTACGGATTATAGTTGGTTGATTAAATGTCAAATTGGATTTAATATTTAATTTATGGAGAAGTAATTAATAATAGATTAATTTAGAACTAATTATTATTAATGTTTAATTAAATTGGATTTAATTAAATAAGAACTCCCAATAATTATATTTGGAATATAATTGTAGGATTTAATGTATATGGAAACAAATTGTAGTGATTTTCATATAAGGCATTTAAATCCGTAGAGATTTATATTTAGGGAATTAAATTAAAAGAAATTAATTTAATTCAAGATTAGGGTTTTTATTTCCCTAATTGGGCTAACTTAAGATTTAAGTTGGGTCTCCCTATATATACAAGCTCTTGGGAATTCACAAACAACGTTACTTTATATTTTCTCCATAAGATCTAGAGTTTGGATTTTCCTAGCAAATCTGTCTCGGGATTTAACGCTGGCAAATCCGTGCAAGTCTGTAATTGGGGATTACGTGGATACCGTAGTAGAGAAATCTGCTCTCGAGTTACTGTAAGATTTTTCGTTATGATTATTGTAATCTGTATGCAATTAATTGTTCGTTGTTGGTGAACTTTAATTTCCGCTGCGCATGTGATTACGTGTTTTACGTGCCTCTATATTCAACACTAATATCCCAACACAAAGTTAGTCTATATTTTAGAAAATAAAAATACTATTCAATCAAATGATTAAATTTAAAAGCTCATCAACATAATCCTTGTTAACATCCTCCAAATAAACAACATATTAATCTAATCATCATTATTTTGAGCTGCCAATTTCTAGTTGTACTCTTCCAATTCTTTCTTGTAAGCTTCCATCAATACAACTTTCTCATCATATCCAGCAACCAAGAGTGATACACCAAAAGACCTCACACCACTATAAAAAAAACAACAAAATCAAGAGTTTATAAGATGAGTGGTTAATACCACTATAAGAAAAGCCATAAAATACTAGAGTCTTACCCATTAATATCTTAATATTTGATCAACTACCACATAATATCTCAAAATTTCAAGGATCATCACTAGATTGAAACAAAAATTTAAAATGCCCAATAATTTCGACTGATGAATAGCAAGAAGAGGATTTACATGACCACTGGAGTCTTACCCATTCCCGATGTGCTTATAATTCAACGAGACTAGACATGGAGCCTTCCACGAAACCCTCAACAAGGATAACATATCTGCATAACAAAAAAATATTCAAGAGATATACACCGATCCCAAAATGCTAAATAAATTAAATTAGGCTAATGACATATGTACCTGCTAGTTGCTCCAGTGTTTACTTTACATAAATAGAGTGCATAGATGTAGTTTTTTTAAATAAATGCTAACTAACATATCAACTAATGATTGATAATATCCATTAAGCTCTCATAAATGTTCAACAACACAATAAATAGGTAAAGGGAATGATAAGTAGCACAATGACATCTTTTACTCATGGGCCACGATCAACATATTGTGGCTCACTCCAGCAAGAAAAGAGTAGGAGAAAGAGAGCTCCACCACCAAAATAAAGAGCAAATTGCACTAGAGAGAGAGAGACACCCAAGAAAACAAGAGAAGTACAATATCGCCGTTGGAATTGCAAATTCATTAAAAAACTAAGGCCTACTTAATGAATAAGCTGTGAATGCATGTAAAAAAAAGTCATGGAACAGGAAGCCTGAGTTCATTTAACTATTCACATATATTGTAATTTGTAAATATTCAATCATCTATTAAACATAACACAAGGACCAATACTCATGTTACCAGTGGAGTCTTTCTTTTCTAGGAAATCCCCATTAAATTAAACCTGTCTCTATCTAATGTAACAGAACCTTCAGTATATAAACTTAGCAAAGGATGCTCCAATGAACCTATCACTGCAAGGAATGGGAAATTGAAATCAGAGGCACCCCAGTAATATTACCAGCCATTCAAGATACATGAATTTACATTTAGGTTGCAAAAAAATAAGAGCATTTGACAGAACATCAAGAACTAAAACAGTGGTTGTTGGTCCCGGTGTAAACGAGTCTTACACGTGTATGGGGGGGAATACACGTGTTCAGTGTTTTTAAAACGTTTTCTTTACTGAGGTAAGCTTGGGTCAGGTTGTCCTGATGATTTGGTCCTGAGAAGCACAAATCGCTCTGGGTCAAAGTCTACCGAGGCGGTGATCTGAATCGCTTTCAGATACCTCGAGATAATCCTAACCGATCCGAGTTTTAGAGATCTCGAAATGCTTGGATCGGATAACTAACTTCTTGAACCCTCTAAAAGTAAGTTCAGTTTGGTAACTATCTGTTCTAGCTACTCAGATGTGCGGAATGGTTGGCCCTTAGTTTATACTCGTTTTAAGCTTTTGTTGAAAACCTTCCTTTTAATGGAATAATGATTAGGATGTGATTCAGTTCAGATGCAACTCCAGTGGATTGATTCCAACTGAATATCAGTGAAAATATGCTTTCAGTTTAAAGATATGCAACAGTTAATCAAAGCAAAACAGAAAGCAAAGAACACAACAAGTTATAGTGGTTCAGAGACTCAAGCTCCTACGTCCACTCTCCCTGATCTCTTCAGAGAAATTCACTAATCACTTCCTAAGGCTTTCTGACTACCTATGTAGTTTACTAAACTTTCTAATTTTGAGCTTTCTGACTACCTCTGTAGTTTACTAACTTAAAACTCACACAAGCTTTCTGTCTATCCAAGATAGGTTACTCACTTCTTCTCTAGAGCTTTCTGACTACCTCTGTGTAGTTTACTAACTCTTTACAACTCCAATCTCACCAACAATCACACTCAAACTACCTTACAAAGGGTTTGGGGTTTCTCGGTTGGTTTCCAACTAGGATGAGATATCCTTTACAATTAAGAACAATGCAAAGGCTAGGATATCTCGACTAAGCTTTGGATATATCTTATCAAGCTAGGCTTAGTGGAATGAGCTCTCTTCGAAATAAAGCACTTGGGAAATTCTTGGTTTTTCGAGTGCTTCAACTTGCAATAATAAGTTTGAGCTCTTGAGTTGATTATAAATTTCCCGTAACCTTCAATGTAGATGGTCACAAGTTTTTATAGGCAGGCACCAAGGTCACTCTTGAAAAACTATCCGTTGGAAGAGATAGCTTCGTGAGTTTCCTCTTATGGTGTGTGAGGAACGGCTATATTTGGGGTTTGAGACTCCCTAACACGTTTTAGGCAATAGCCTTTCATGTAGCCGGTCAACACTTTTTGCAGTCTGGAACTTAGTACTTTTGACATCTTTTTAGTGACCTGTCGCTGTCAGTGTCAGCAATGTACAATGCTGTCTTCTTCTTTTTGACTTTTGTCTCTAGTTAAAGGTAGACAACTTCAACGGCTCTTTTTGGTTACATTCTCTGAGTGATATAACCTTAACAACACTTTGTCTTAGTTCCTTTTGTCTGCATTTGAATGTCTTGGGCAATATCTATTTTTCTAAGGAATCGCGTTTTTCTCAGTATTGCATCATTCAGATAGATATTTTCAGTGCCTTGGAATATTCAGGTTTATACTGAGCATTCAGTACATTACTGAGTCTTCGGTAATTACTGTGCCTTCAGTATTCTTCAGTCTTCAGTCTTCTGAGTCTTCAGGGTCTTTTGAGTCTTCAGGGTCTTCTGAGTCTTCACAGATATACTGACTGATATACTGAGTCTTAATGCTGAGTCTCTCAGTTTCATACTGAGTCTTCAGTTTCTCAGTTTCTAACTGGGTCTTCAGTTTCTCAGTTTCTCGCTGAGTCTTCAGTTTCTCAGTTTCACACTGAAACTTCAGAAACTTCAGTTTCATACTGAAACTTACTGAGTCTTCAGAACCTATCAGAATCTAACCTGATCTATATCTGCTGACTATACATTTTGCAGATATCATCCTGAATACTCTAAAACTGAATCCCGACTCAACTATCAAGATTATTCTGAACATGTTATACTCAGGGGTTTTGGGATTTAATCAAAATCTCTCTTTATTAAATTCATCTCCCAACAATTTCCCCCTTTTTGATGATGCCAAAACCTATCTTGTTTATAACATACTTAACCTATACTCAGGTTTCAGTTTATCCTATTACAAGATTGGTTATAACTCCCAACAATTTTCATTCATAAAGAGTCTCCCAACAATTTCTTCAGTAATGAATCTCTCAAAGGATTCATCACTAAACAATTAATCTTAGAGACAACATACAGACATATCAAAAGTAAAAGACATGTAAATAAGATAATGAGATATTATCTTTTGAGCATAAATGATAAGGTTTCATTGATGATTTGGTAGACAGTTACAAGATACAATGAATCTTATCTGAAAAACAAAAAATTACATGAATCTTCTGAGTCTTCATCTCCAGTCTTCTTTTGTTCTTCTGCTCCGGCTCTTCAGCTCTGATCTTCCACCTCATCAGTAGGCACTTCGAGGTTGAACATTCCATAATATCTTCTTTTCAGCTCATCTCTTTATTTAATGATATCAGGATTGTTCCCTGTCAGGCCCAACTGAATGGCGTACTGGGAAATTTCTTGAGCAATGACTTTCTCATTCACACAGCCATTCTCGACTGGGAGGAGGTGCGCAGTATGGACGAGGCGGTTATCTCTGCACCTTTCTTTCATCATAAGATTTATCCAAACCTTGAAGATATTTAGGATAGAAGGTCGGGGGGATAGTCAATGAAAGCCTCATTGGGATCTAGAGCACTCCTCTCCATTCTCTAAGCACATCATAATAGAACCAAAAAGTTCTCTTAATTTCTTCCCATGCATCGTTGAAATTTGGTGGCATCCATTTGTCAACATCACGGCCATTTCTATTCTTTTGTGCTCCTCTCCTCTTGCTTGCAAATCTTTTGAAACCACTCCTTCTTTTCTGCTCTTCTTCCATTTTCTTTCTGATCACGGGCACACCAGAAATAGAAGCAACAGTTTTCTTTGCTTGTTCAATTTGGAGTGTTTTCAGAGCACTTCCTGTATTGAAGACCTTCTTACGTGGCTCAACCTCAGATTCTTCAATATCCTGACTCAGCTTTCTCTGAACGGCTTAGAAGCCTTTGCTCTTTTGCCCTCAGGCTCTTCAAATCTGCACCAGCTTGGCTTGTACCAATTCTTCCTCTACCACTCAGTTTCTCTATAGCAACTTCTTGCATTGTTTCTCCACGAAACACGAGTGTAAGCCAGCTTCTCCACCTTCTTAAACCGGTTTCTCGGTGGCCTCGATCTCCTTCATGGCCCGGCAATGATTTTCTTTTAAAACTTCTTTGATCGTCTTGCCTTTTGAGTTTGATCAATAACTTCACGAGATCGACAAGGGTCTTTCCCCTTCTTGGATCCATACTCTGGTAGAAGCTGGAGAGTGTTGTGTCCATATGATATTGTTCTTTTATGACACTACGCACCTCCCCCCTTGACCTGATCTTGCTCCTCCTCGAGCCTCCTAAGGTGGTTCTTCGCCATGCGAGAATTCTTGGATAAATGAGCAAATTGGCTAGAGAGCTTCCTTGAACATGTCTGTCATCTTGGCCATGAGCATTGAGCTCATTTCCTCAATGACATTCTTTACCCGACATCTCATTCTTCTCTGCCAATTTAGCTTCTAGAATTTTTAATGCGCTCGATGCTTACCTTGACTCTTCTTTAAGCTTCGACCTTGACCCCCTCCATCTTCTCTTCTAATTTTCCTTCCATGGAGGTCAGCTTCTCTGTCATAGAGTTCTGAAGTTGCACCAGTTCTGAAGAAGAACTCAACCTTTCAATCTTCTGAGTTTGGCTGGCCAATACCTCCTCCATCTGAGTAACTTTGGTCGGGATTGGCTCAACCTTCTCGACTTTTTTTCAATCAGGGGTGAGATCAATCTCGATAGCATATCCGATTTCTTTGTGTCTCTGGTGGTGTTCATCTTGAGTCTCGGTCGAGCTGTGGCTTCACCCTAAGCAGGTGTCCACTGGGCCTTAGTACGAAAGGCTAACCCGATCGAGGATGTTAAACAGCGACCTTATCGGCATCGAGTTGAGTCTTTCTCCTTCTGAGATTGACTCTCATCATCCCCTTGTTGGTCCCCATCCTGAGATTTGTCTTTGGAGCTCGGGGCACCAAACGACATTCCTCCTCTCGGCCACTTTCCTCTTAACTAGCTCATCAAAGTATGAGAATTTCATCTGAGCTTAGTTTTTTTTGAATCGAGAATTTGATGAGAAAAGTTGTTTCCTCGTTCCACCGGTCTTCGCCTCACGAATGAAGCTATGTTGAGCATCTCCGGAAGAGTGCGGTTGAGGATGAAAAAACGTTGACCTCAATCTGAAGAAGATGTCTTGGAGGTTTGGGAATGAGCTCAACTTCGGGGTAGCGGTCAGGATGAACCGTTTCCCCTTGCCCGCCATTCGGTCTCTCGGCTTCACCTTTCTTGAGCATCGGGCTCTCGAGGTTCGATGGAAAGATCTGCGAGGATCAAGTAATAATTCACTCGAGGAGCTCATCAAAATTCATCGGCTCCGAGGCTCAAACAAATTCGAGTTTGGGTGCAGGCTCCTCGGCTGAATTTGACTTGGTTACGAGGTGCAGTGGCGCCTCCTCGATGGGATTTTCGGTTTGCTCGAGAAGGCGAGTGGGCACTTCCTCGGCGAGAATCTGAGCATCTTCTAATGATCTGGCCAAGCACTTCCTCGGAGGGAATCTGAACATTTTTTGAGGTCTGAGGTCCTTGGAATATTTCTTGAGAAAACTTTTCAGAACTAAGCGACGTCTCAAGAACCTCAGAGAAGACTTGCTCCTCAGTTTGATCCGGTGCCTTTGAGATGCTTTGAGCAATACATGTAAAGGCGATTTCTGAGCAGTTTGGCTCTCAGGTTGAATCTCCTCAGTCTCACTCTCCTCATCATCATCAGTGAGAACCACCATCCTTTTGCGCTTTGGAGCCAGGGTCTTCTTCTTCAACTTTTCACCCTTCTCCTGCTTGGCCTCCAACAAAGCCTTCCCCCTGGTTTGTTGCTTTTCTTCAGCAGCAGCAGCAACTGGTGTTTCCACTTTCTTCTCTTTCTTCCCTTTGATGGTCCTCTTTGCAGCAATGGGTTTGAACATTACTTTGGACTTAGGGAAAGGAGTAGAGTTGGCAAAGATGTCCTCATCCTCTCGGCACATCTCCAAAATGAAGGCAATTTTGGTGGCATGGAGGATCTTGCCTTTGATAGAAATTGAGCCGTCCTCCCATTTTATGACCTTGGCTTGCTCACTCACCACCTTGATCAGATACTTCAGCCAGTTGAAATCCTTGGTGGGTGAGTCCTCAATCGCCGCCATCAGTCGGAGTTTGGGAGTGCTGATCTGCTCAAAGCTCCCAGATCGACTCATTATACACTTGCTCACTATATCCATCAATACTCTGTATTTAGGCTTCAAATGCCTCTTATGTAAGGTCGCCTCAAACTTAACAGGATTCTCAGCTATCCTATCAAGATACTCTTGCTCTCGACCTAACATATACAAAGTTGGATCATCTCCCCTATCGCACAACTCAAAAATGTCGTTTACATTTTGAGGGACGATATACAACTCTCGAACAAAATCTACAAACTTCGAAGAATGCTCAAGATGCGAAACAGAAATCTTGGACTCTATACAATCATCCTCATCTATTTCCATATTATCGACGAACTCTATTACCTCGCGAGAATACTCCGCCTCCGGTCGGTTCGTGACTAGATTCGTCAGTTTTGCTAGACGAATCAAATGGAGTGCCTCTTCTTCATGTTTGGCGTTTGAAGTACTCTCTAGAGAAACCACGTACTCATACCATGGTTTATTTGTTTCGGCCAATCTGTCGAATATGGTAGGAGTCATTTTGGGAATTTTTTGAGGTTTAGAGTTTGATTAATGAAGCTTTTCTGGGTAAAGGGAATTTTGATTTTGCCGAGGATTTTGGGAATGAGGGTTTGTAAAAATGGCTTGAAATGGCTTCTCAAGGAATATATATCGTGAGATCATGGGGAATCGTACCGGTTAGGTGAAAAACAACGGTTGAGATTAATCGTCGATTAATCGGGTATGAGAAAGGACTCGTACGAAAAGTAAACCGCCGTTTTAACCTCATTGGTTATTAAATGTAACAGAGCATTTAATGACTGTTGACCTTCTTTGGAATTTCAAAGGTCCCGCCCAAAAACATTCTTCAGGTGTTTTGTATTTATTGCAAATGATTACTGAGTTTCACTTAAGCAATAAATGAGTCGCATGAGTCATTACTTCTTCAGACTAATTTTCCTCTATTAGTCTTACTGAGTATTGACCTTGATAAAATGTCGATGATGATCTCGAAGTCTTGAATGGGTTCGAGATGCTCTCGAAATCTTGACCTTCAACATACGAGTTTCACGAGACTCGGTCGATTTTCAATTTTATCCTGAGTTTCTCAGTAGAAATCTGAGAAAACTTCATGCATCTGAAAACCTTCCATTTTTCAGATTTTCTCTATACACACTGGATCCAACATCCCTAATTCAACCGTGATAGTTCACGAAATCTTGATTGACCAAAGGTTTAGTCAAGATATCGACTCTCTCGCTTATCAAGTATGAATTTTCTCCATCGATGTCCTTTTTCTCGACATGATCTTTGATGAAGTGATGTCGATATCCACATGCTTGCATCTCGGTGTGCAATACCGGATTTTTGAAATAGCAATAACACTATTATTATCACAAAATATGGGTACTTCATTGGCTACAACTTTATAATCCCTTAATTGTTGTGCGAGGCAAAGAATCGAACCACGAGGAGCTTCCTGCGACCATGTATTCAACCCGGTAATCTTTGGTTGCTACACGAGGTCTGTTTCTTTGAAAACCAAGATATCGACTTACTTCAAGAAATTGATAAGTTCTGTAGTGGATTTCTGTCAATTCTACAACCTCCATGTCGACATCTCGAGTAACGGTTAATTCAAGGTTATCATCATTTGGATACCACAATCCTCTATTCACTATGCCCTTAAGATACTTCAGTATCTTTTTGGCAGCCTCCATGTGACTAGCCTTAGGATTAGCTTGGTATCTTGCACATATCCCAACAAAGAAATGTTATATCCGGCCTACTTTGGCGTGAGATAGAGCAATGATCCAATGATCCTCTATAATCGAGTGTGACTTCTTCGATTTGCCTTGAGATCGAGGATCCATCTTGTAGTTAGTATTCATGGGAATCTAAGCGCATTGCAGTCTGTACACCATATTTGGCAATCAGATCTCTGGTGTACTTTGCCTAGTTGATGAAGATTCCTTCCTTTGATTGTTTCACTTGAAGACCTAGAAAGAAATTCATCTCCCCCATCATAGACATCTCAAACTTGCCTTTCATCGATTGTAGAAAATTTTTCACACTGGCCCGATGATTTGGGGATCAAAAATGATGTCATCAACATATATCTGAACTAGTAAGATATCTTTCCCATCTTCTATCCTGAACAAAGTTCTATCAACAGTTCATTTGACAAAACCGTGGTTAGTAAGAAACTGAGAAAGAGTATCATACCATGCTCTTGGTGCTTGCTTAAGACCATACAAGGCTTTTACGAGCACTCGTAAACTTGGACATTACATGCAAAACGGGGAGGTTGTTCCACATAAACCTCTTCTTTAAGCACACCGTTCAGAAATGCACTCTTCACATCCATTTGATAGACTTTGAACTTCATGTGGGCAGCATATGCAAGAAACAATCTGATGGCTTCTAGTCTTTGCAATGGTGCAAAGGTTTCATCATAATCAAACCTTCTTCTTGGGAATAACCTTGTGCAACTAGCCTTGCCTTGTTTCTTACAATGTTGTTGTTCTCATCTCTTTTATTCTTAAATACCCACTTGGTTCCAATAACATTGTGCCTTTCAGGTCTATCCACTAGCTCTCATACTTCATTCCTTGAGAATTGATTCAGCCCATCTTGCATAAAGATAATCAATGAGAATCTTGTAGAGCTTCTTCAATCTCGATGAAGCTCTTTTCTCGATAGGAAGCGTGAGAATAGTTCACTCTCACCATGGAACCTTCTTGTTTTAACACCTTCAGTTAGATTACCCACAATCTGACTTGTAGGATGACTATCTAACCAACTTCTTCTAGATGTTCCCCCTTCAATAGTATCCTCAACATTTGAAATGTTAGGTTGGTTAGTTCAATAAACTCTGGGAACAAATAGAAAAAGAAAGGGAATCATCTTCCTCAGGGAAATTCTATTCAGAACATTTTCAGTGACATTTGTTCCCCTTTGGTTGATAGATTCAGAATTTGCCTCAGCTGTGACCACATCTTCATTGGCATCACATACCTGAGTCTGAACTGGTGTCTGTTCAGATTGGTCATGTTGGGATATTTTAGTTTTGATGAATTATGCCAAAACATTATCAACTTGTGTTATTGAAGCTAATTTATAGATAACAAGTTGAGGGGGAACGAAAAGAACAAGTTGAGGGGAACTCCTTAAATCGGGCGTAGATGATTGAGATCGACGAGGTCGCAGACGCAGACCGATCGAGATCGGATGAAGTTAGATGAGTTCGAGTTAACCCGATGAAATTGTGCAAAATCGGAAGAGAAGAAAAGCTAAGCCGGTGATCGTAAGATCGGATGACCGTAACAGAACTGATCGGATGATCGGAAGAACAATCGAGCTAATATGGTGATCGGAAGAGCGAGAAAAGGCGATCAAAAGAAATTGACCGGCAGATCGAAGAAGGTTGCGGATCGTAAGAGGAGCAGATGAGAATGATCGAGATCGGTGATCGAGATCGGATATGAAGATGAGCAGATGATCAAGATCGGCGTGATTGAGATCGGATGTGCTAAACCGATATGCTAAACCTAATGTCTTGACTGATGCTATCTGAGATATTGATCGAAGAAGTGTTGATCGGATCGATCGGTGATCGATCGAGCAAAGAAGAAATCATATAGCTTTGAGTCAAAGTGACTGAAGGTCGGGATGTCGAATTCAGAGAACGAACTCGGTCGGCTGAAAGTGTCGAAGATGCCCGATCGAATAAGGTCGGCCAAGAGAAGTCTATTTGAATCAAGTATCCCGAGGCTCGAGATAAACCGAGGCTCGGATGAGAAATCGAGACTCGAGATAAACTCAAGACTCAGATAGAATCAAGACTCAAGATGTCTCTGAAGACACTGAGACTCAGAGAATCCTGAATGATTCCAAGGCGAGGAATCTGAGGAATATAGCCGTTAGAATCAGCTGACGTGGACCAATGAGAGGAAGACAACTAGCTTGAAGAAGCTGCTGTACTTACAAGAATAGTATGGATTTGAATGTGATTCTCTCCAACTGTAACATTCAAATCCACACTATAAATACAAGGTCTTTCATCATTCTAAGTGGTGGATGCGTGGAGATTATAGCACGAGATGCTACAGAGCCAAAGAGAGTTATACCCAAAGCATTCCCACCCTAGAACACAAGTCTGTAGATATACAAATATATATTCAAAGAGTGTTCTAGAACCCAACCTAAGCAACCCACGATGTATCATAAGCTTAGAGAGATTTTCCCAACCTTAGCATTGAGGCTAAACCATTGTAAGGGAAAATCTCACCATAGTTGGAGACAACCCCAAACCCAAACCCCATTCTCGTAAGAGATAAGTAGTGGTGAACTGAGGTAGTTGTTAGGCAATCCCGAGTGAGGGTGATAAGTCCCCGAAGGAGTGTGAACTCGTTAAACATCTAAGAGGCGAGCCCGAGAGGGTGATAAGTCCAGTTTGAGTTAGTAAACTACAGAGGTAGTCAGAAAGCTCAAGGTCGGGTTGAGTAAGTAAACTACGTGGAGTAGTCAGAAAGCTCAGGGCCAAGTTGAGTAAGTAAACTATGCGAGGTAGTCAGAAAGCTCAGGAAGTGTTTGAAGGAATTTCCCTAGGAACATGGAGAGTGGATGTAGGAGCTTGAGTCTCCGAACCACTATACTTTGTTGTGTTCTTTACTGCTTTATGTTCTTATATTGTCATATGCATTCGATTATAAGCAAAACACAACACATGAGCTTAAAATGTAAAAATCTGGAATCACCATTCCCTCACCCCTATTTTTATATGCATCGCACGAAATGTTTGCTTCCGCACGCGCAAAATGGGTTTTCCACCGGGACCAACAGGTCACCTTTGGTGCGTTGGCTTTCCTGAGTCTCACCATCCTGAGTTCCATCATGAACTTCTTTATCTGAGTCTGAGTCACTCCAATCATAGAAAGTGACTGACTTCTTATTTTCAGGTTCAGTGGATGATTTGTCATTCTTTTTCAGGCTTAATCTGGTGATCCTCTTGGTCAGTTCTTCTGCATCATGTTCCTGTTTCTTCTGAACACAAGTAGATTCATCAAAAACAACATGAGGTGTTTCCTCCACAATAAGAGTCCTACAGTTGTAAACTCTGAAAGCTTTACTGACTTCAGAATATCCTAAGAATATTCCTTCATCAGCTTTGCTATCAAATGTTTTCAACTGATCTTTACCATTATTGTGTATGAAACACTTGCAACCAAACACACGAAAGAAAGAAACAAGAGGCTTCCTTTCATTCCAAAGCTCGTATGGTGTTTTGCCTTGACTCTTGGTCAGCATGGATCTGTTCTGTGAATAGCATGCAGTGTTGACAGCTTCAGCCCAAAATCTTTTAGGAATCTCAGCTTCAGCTATCATGGTCCTTGCAGCTTCTTTTAAAGTCCTGTTCCTTCTTTCAGCAACACCATTTTGTTGAGGGGTCCTTACAGCTGATGTTTCATGAGTAATTCCATTTGCTGCACAATAATCAGATATAATATGGTTTATAAATTTAGTTCCTTTGTCAGATCTGATTTTGACCACACTCAGATTTTTCTCAATACTGAGCCTTTTCAGTAACTCAGGCAGCTTTATCTGAGTCTCCTTCTTACTAAGTAAGAATATGACCCAAGTATATCTTGAGTAGTCATCAACTACTACGAGTGTATATTTCCTGCCATTAGTGCTCACTGGTGTTACTGGACCAAAAAGATCCATATGTAACAACTGAAGTATTCTCTCAGTAGAAACATCTACTTTGCTTTTAAATGATGCTTTAACTTGTTTTCCTTTTTTGGCACGCATCACAAACATGTTCCTTACTGAACGCTTCATTTGGCAACCCTCTCACAAGAGCTAATCTTGCAAGTTTATTCAGGGTTTTGAAATTCAGGTGATTCATCCTTTTGTGCCAAAACCAACTGGTATCTGTGGAACTTTTTGCAACCAAACATGTATATTTAGGAGTTGAACTCCAATCAGCAAGATACACATTTCCTTTTCTTGTACTAGTCAGTAATATTTTCTATGAAATATCATCTTTGACATAACATAAGTTCTTAGAGAACTCAACATTAAAACCCTTATCACATAATTGGCTTATTGAAATCAGATTATGCTTCAATCCAGATACATATGAAACACCATGGATATGAACTGAATCGATTTCCAAAGTTCCATATCCTTCAGTCTGTCCCTTGGAGTTATCTCCAAATGTGATCTGAGGGCCTCTTTGTTCAACATAGTCACTGAGTATCTTCTTGAATCATGTCATATGTCTTGAGCATCCACTGTCAAGATACCATACAGCAGGGGCCATTTCATTTTCACTCATCAGTGCTATGTGATCTTCAATCAGCTCAGTGCCCTTGTTTTCCTCCTGAAAAACATATCAATTCTTAGGTACCCAATTTGTGTAGGGTCCTACAAGGTTAGTTGTACCTTTCGGAATCCAAATCTGCCTGACAACTCTAATCACTTTAGAGTGGCTGATCTGTCTTCCATAAACATCTACATACACATTTACTACTCTGGGTGCCTTAGCAGTTTCCTGTGTATGAGTGCTTGCCTTAGCATGAACATGAGCCTTAGAGTTTTTCTTTGGTACAGGCCTTTTGTTCATTTGCTTTGGCTTTTGTGCAGCCGGTCTGAATCTTTGCTGACTCGGGTTCAGGTAACCTTTACCCTTAGGCAAGTGGGGTTCAGGTTGCCTGTACTGAAATTTGGGTCTTTCAGTATACTGAGGACTTGGTCTCTTCAGTTGAGAATGTCTCTGTTGAGTGTTTCTCTTCTGAAGATTACTCTGATGGTTCAGTGTAGATCCTTTCAGGTTTTTATTCTTAGCCTGAGGCTTCGAAGTACTTGCCTGAAATTTTCCTACTGAGTGCTCAGGTTTTCTAGCCTTTACCTGAGGTTTGGGCTTTCTTACCTGATCATTCAGTTTTACTGGAACCATAGGTCCCTTTCCCTTGTCTAACACCTTGGGTATTTCTTCAGTTTGAAGTGTAGGTGCCACTGGTTTAACAAAGATTGTCTTCTTCCTACTTGATGCAGCATTCAGATGACCTTGTGAGGTTCTCCCTGGAATGTATCCCAATCCAGATTTTATAGTGGCAGGTCTCTGATAACTCTGAATTTTATCTATTACTTTAGATGCAGTATTCAATAAAGTTAGCTTCTTCTGCGCACTATCCTCACAGTTCTGTAGAGTCTCGTGCTTCTCAGAGAGGTCATTGAACTTGGTTCTGATTAGCTGAATCTCTTCAGTGGATTTCTATAGCTTTTCATTTAGGGTCACTATCAACTTCTCCTTTTCTGAGAGTTGTACTTTTAGAACATCCAGTTCATCAGTAGCTCCCATTAATTGAGAAGTGATTTCAGTATTGCTAGAGTCTTTCCATTTAAGATTTTCAGCCTTCAGTTCCTTATTCTGCTCTTGAGTTTCATTTAGCAGTTCTTGTAGAACAGTATAGTCCTTCATCAGATTCTCAAAAGAATCCATCAGGTCAAAATGACTGTTTACAGTTGAACTTGACAACTCTTTTGCTAGTGTAGGAGCAACAACAGAAAAAGAAGAGTTTACCTCCTCAACATCCATTAGACAGAGATCATCACTTTCACTGTCTGAGAATATTTCATCTGAAGAGCTAGATCCTTCCTCAGAATGTTCTTCTTCTGCAACCATTGCCTTTTTGCTAGAGAACTTCTTGTCTCTTTTAACTTGTCTTTCTCTTCTCTCCTTAGCACCCAGGTCAGGACAATCATACTGGAAGTGACCTTTCTTTTGGCAATTGTAGCATCTGTTGGCATCATCATCCTGATCACTTTCTTCTTTGGATTTGGAATCCTTCCTTTTGGATGAAGAGCCTTCAGCTTTCAGGTCCTTCTTCTTCTCAGTTGATTTGTCCTCAGCTTTCTTTTGGTACCTGTGATTCCTGTAATAGTTTTTGTATTTTCCATATCGACTATTAAGTCTTTCACACCTCCTTGCCATCAGTGCTAACTTATCCTCAAGCTCATCCTGATTCTTAGCAAGGGAGTTCTCAGACTCTCTAGTTTTACAGGTTTTATCCTTGGCTTTGAAAGCCACATTTTTACTAGATGATGAATCATCTTTGCTGTCAGTCTTTTTAGATTTTATATCAATTACAAACTCATAGGCCTTCAGCTCAAAGAAGACTTGTTGATATGGCATTGAATCAATGTTTTTGGTGTTTTCAATCACCACAACATGAATATCCCATTTCTTAGAAAGACCTATAAGAATTTTCAATGCCACTTCTCTCTGTGGATATCTCTTTCCAAGTGCATTAAGATCATTCATAATGCTAGTGAATCTGACTTCCAATTTGTCTATAGATTCACCATCTTCCATTTCAAAACTATCAAACTTTCCAACTGCAACTGAAAGTTTGTTTTTCTTGATATGATCTGTGCCTTGGCACATTACAGCTAGTGTATCCCAAATTTCTTTTGCAGTATTACAGTGAGAAATCATTCCCATCACAACATCATCAATTGTACTGTATAGTGTGTCTTTAGCAATATAGTCTAGATTGACTAACTTCCTCTCCTCAGGAGTCAGTTGGTCATTAGACTTAGGAAATTCTATTCGGGGATCATTTCTCTCATTTTCTGTTCCTCTGGGATTCACCACAGTAAATTGGAATGACCCTTCAGAGACAACTCTCCACATACGTTCATGTTTGGAATACAGGTGAGCCTGCATTCTCAGTCTCCATAAATCATAGTTCTCTACTGAGAACATAGGAAGTTTCTTAGAAGACATTTTATCTGAGTCTTTTAAGAATTCAGCAAATAAGATCTGTTCAGATAGACCACAAGTATATTATCAAATAAGACTTTGGTCAACAAAGCAGGTGGTCAAGTTGAACCACTGCTCTGATACCACATGTTGGTCCCGGTGTAAATGAGTCTTACACGTGTATGGGGGGGAATACATGTGTTCAGTGTTTTTAAAACTTTTTCTTTACTGAGGTCAGCTTGGGTCAGGTTGTCCTGATGATTTGGTCATGAGAAGCACAAATCGCTCTGAGTCAAAGTCTACCTGAGACAGTGATCCTGAACTGCTTTCAGATACCACAGATAATCCCAACTTATCATGAGTTTTCAGAGATTCTGAGCTGCTTGGATCAGATAACTAACTTACTGAACCCTCAGAAGAGTAAGTTCAGTTTGGTAACTATCTGTTCTAGCTACTCAGATGTGCGGAATGGTTGGCCCTTAGTTTATACTCGTTTTAAGCTTTTGCTGAAAACCTTCCTTTTAATGGAATAGTGATTAGGCTGTGATTCAGTTCAGATGCAACTTCAGTGGATTGATTC
Source organism: Stenogyne calaminthoides (assembly GCA_037126765.1). Lineage (NCBI taxonomy): Eukaryota > Viridiplantae > Streptophyta > Magnoliopsida > Lamiales > Lamiaceae > Stenogyne > Stenogyne calaminthoides. Next base: position 20,252,269 of record JBBCBC010000027.1, on the reverse strand, counting down.
CAACTGAATATCAGTGAAAATATGCTTTCAGTTTAAAGATATGTAACAGTTAATCAAAGCAAAACAGAAAGCAAAGAACACAACAAGTTATAGTGGTTCAGAGACTCAAGCTCCTACGTCCACTCTCCCTGATCTCTTCAGAGAAATTCACTAATCACTTCCTAAGGCTTTCTGACTACCTCTTTAGTTTACTAACCTTTCTAATTTTGAGCTTTCTGACTACCTCTGTAGTTTACTAACTCAAAACTCACACAAGCTTTCTGTCTATCCAAGATAGATTACTCACTTCTTCTCTAGAGCTTTTTGACTACCTCTGTGTAGTTTACTAACTCTTTACAAATCCAATCTCACCAACAATCACACTCAAACTACCTTATAAAGGGTTTGGGGTTTCTCGGTTGGTTTCCAACTAGGATGAGATATCCTTTACAATTAAGAACAATGCAAAGGCTAGGATATCTCGACTAAGCTTTGGATATATCTTATCAAGCTAGGCTTAGTGGAATGAGCTCTCTTCGAAATAAAACACTTGGGAAATTCTTGGTTTTTCGAGTGCTTCAACTTGCAATAATAAGTTTGAGCTCTTGAGTTGCTTATAAATTTCCCGTAACCTTCAATGTAGATGGTCACAAGTTTTTATAGGCAGGCACCAAGGTCACTCTTGAAAAACTATCCGTTGGAAGAGATAACTTCATGAGTTTCCTCTTATGGTGTGTGAGGAACGGCTATATTTGGGGTTTGAGACTCCCTAACACGTTTTAGGCAATAGCATTTCATGTAGCCGGTCAACACTTTTTGCAGTCTGGAACTTAGTACTTCTGACATCTTTTTAGTGACCTGTCGCTGTCAGTGTCAGCAATGTACAGTGCTGTCTTCTTCTTTTTTACTTTTGTCTCCAGTTAAAGGTAGACAACTTCAACGGCTCATTTTGGTTACATTCTCTGAGTGATATAACCTTAACAACACTTTGTCTTAGTTCCTTTTGTCTGCATTTGAATGTCTTGGGCAATATCTATTTTTCTAAGGAATCGCGTTTTTCTCAGTATTGGATCCTTCAGATAGATATTTTCAGTGCCTCGGAACATTCAGGTTTATACTGAGCATTCAGTACATTACTGAGTCTTCGGTAATTACTGTGCCTTCAGTATTCTTTAGTCTTTAGTCTTCAGTCTTCAGAGTCTTCTGAGTCTTCAAGGTCTTCTGAGTCTTCAGGGTCTCCTGAGTCTTCACAGATATACTGACTGATATACTGAGTCTTAATGCTGAGTCTCTCAGTTTCATACTGAGTCTTCAGTTTCTCAGTTTCTAACTGGGTCTTCAGTTTCTCAGTTTCTCACTGAGTCTTTTTCAGTTTCACACTGAAACTTCAGAAACTTCAGTTTCTTCAGAAACTTACTGAGTCTTCAGAACCTATCAGAATCTAACCTGATCTATATCTGCTGACTATACATTTTGCAGATATCATCCTGAATACTCTAAAACTGAATCCTGACTCAACTATCAAGATTATTCTGAACATGTCATACTCAGGGGTTTTGGGATTTAATCAAAATCTCTCTTTATTAAATTCATCTCCCAACAGTGGTCATGTTTCTTGTTGAGTTCATATAGCAATATAGCTTGAGGCACCCCAGTAATCTAGCTTTTTTTTTATCCATTACTTTGTTCCAGAATTGAATCAAGCAATAAAAATGATTATGCTTACTTTTTACTTGGATTTAGTTAACAATTCCAGATTAATAGAACAAACAGGTTCAATTGAGGGTTTGAAACGAAATTCAAACAAATTCAAAATCTGAATAAACAAAACGCTACAAGCAAGTCTAGGCAAATCACGCTGAAATTGTCAAAAAACAACAAAAAAGAACGGAATCAGTACAAGATAAAACCCTAACCTTGGATTGCTTGGAATTGGGCAATGAAGATGAGGAAGAAGAAAGGGGGCACTTCGAGGATGAAGAACTCCGTCGTTTCAACCATGTTTCACAACACCATCATCAATTGTACTCACAACGCCGCCGCCACCGTCCGTCGTGCCAAATTTCAAATGCCGCTCGTCGCTCCCAAAATTGAAAAAACCCTCGACCAAGACAAATAATGAACAGGAGCCTCAATAATTTGGGTGATATATTATTCTTGAAGAGGGACAAAGTCGTCCACAAAAAGTCACTGTAGAACCCCTTTTCGCCGAATACCATGGGGGAGGTGGTACTATTCTGTGTCAAAGGCTACAGTGATTTGCAGGAAAAAAGACGTATTACGTAGCGGGTCATCCACATAAAAACCGGATCCTTATTAATTAGTATGGGTAATATATTGGCTACCAAATAAGCTTGCAAATAATTACTGACCACTATTTGCTCCATAATAAGGTCTACCAAACGCAACCTTATTGAATATGAGTGATTGGATGTAATTTTCTTTTCTTCTTTTAAATAATTAGTATGATGAAATTTAATTTGTGTTGTGTTTTTTAATAAAATATTTTATTTGTTATAATGTGTTTAATATTAATTTTTTATTATATTAATATTCAACTAATATTAATAACTTCATTATCAAAAATATATTTGAGAAAAAAACTTTCTACTAATATTTTAGTATGTTAAATATTATTATAAAATTATGATTAATAATAATTTTCTATTATTAAAAAAATATTTCAATAATACAAGTCAAATAACATTAAAGCATAATATTATTGACATTATTAATATTATATTCATATTTAGAAAATTATTTTAATAATATGATACGAATATTTATATTATTATAATATATTGTTGTGATTTAATACCATATTAATATTGTAATAATATTTAATATATACATATTTATATTATATTAAAGAAATTATTGTTAATATTAATATATTAAGAACAAAAAAATTTATAATAATTTTCAGCATTCCAAATATTGTTATTATAATATCAATATATATATATATAACATTTTTTTCAATTTGAAAATTAGTAGAAACATTTTTACAACAATATCATTAAAGAAATATAATTAATATTAATATTATTATTATATTGAGAGTAGTAAAAAAAATAATATTTGATAATAATATTCAAAGTATATTAATAATTAATTTACATTATTAATATGTGTACTCTATTTACTACATTGAAAAAAATATACTGCAATATACTTAGTATTTTAAACATTATAATAATATTTATATTATTTTTAAAAAATAATATTATTGTATTGATATTATAAATAATATAAAAATAATAGTATTAATTATTATTATATTCCCTCCAATCTAATACTCCCTCCGTCCACAAAATTTATGCACATTTACTATTTGCACGTAGTTTTTGTGATCGAGTTTTGTATTAATAATTGAAATTATAAAGCGAATTTTAAGGAGACGTATGATCTCATCTATCACACCCCTCCTTAAAAGTCACTTTATCATTTTAATTATTAATACAAAACTCGCTCGTAAATATTACGTGCAAAAGTGAAATAAGGTATAAATTTGGTGGACGGAGAGAATAATAATTTACACATTTTCTTGAGAAATGAGAACACCATTTTCATAATTGATGTTCCACTTTATATTTTCATAATATATAAAGTTTAGTATTCTATATAGGTGGACGATCCAACGCCAACCAATATATGTTAAACCAATTTACTTCCTTTATTATGGATAAAGTACAGTACGTAGTCGGTGTTTTTAATTAATTAATTTCTTTATGATTATTAATAAGCCATCAGTTGATATTTATGTTGCTTTGTATTAATTTGGTAAATGAGAAGATTTGCTCAATCTTTCTTATGATTTACAAGTTAATAACAAGTCCCTTGTCTTGGGTGCAACCAATTATCAACTTATTTAATTAAAATTCCGTGTATCATGATCACTTGTAAGAATCTTCGTGTGCACAATAATTTTGGTCCCACACATGATGCTCTTGCTCGGTTTTAGTCTTAATAGTCAATACTAGTAAATTTGGTCTCGTTCACATTTTTTCTTGTAATTTTTGTCCCAATTTATATAAAACTTGATAGTCTGGACATCAACACAAAATTCACACTCAATCCTTTTTATTTTCTGAATTATGTACAACCCACAATTTTAATAATTAAACCAAAACACAAAATAAAATTAATTTTCAAACACAGATTATTTTATATGTAGTAATGTGTTCTTTAATTTGTTCCAATAAGCAAATTTATAACTTTAATATTATTCATGATTTTTAAAATTTATTAAATATACAATCCTTTCTAAATGTTATTCTGGATTTTTTCAGATAAACTAGGAATATTTTTATATTAAAATTAACCTCAATTAATAATAATTAAATATTTTTAACAATAATTACTATTGGCTAGAAAAAAAATTTCACAACGCATATTTGTAGAAAATTTAAAAATTTAAATTACCATAAAAATTAATTATTAGAGGTATATGTGAGATAATAGTGGGAGAAAATGTCAAAACGACATGGACTAATAATTTTATTATAAAAGAAGAAGGAAAAAGAAAGGAGACAGAGAGGAGTGGGCCCAAGAATGACCCAAAGAAAAGTGTGTCAAAGGCCCAAAAGTGACCAAATGAGTGTAAACGAGCCGAGTCGAGTAGTGTTAAGCTTGAACTCGACTCGATTAAAATACTCGAAGCTTGAAACTAGACTCCAACTCGGTCGAGCCCAATTTTTTAAGCGCGAGCTCGACTCGAGAAGAAACTCGATATACTTAAACTCGGCTCAAGCTCGACTCAATTACCTATATAATTTTATAAAATTAAATATTAAATATATTATTAAAATAAAAATATATATATTAGTAAAATTAATGGAATAATAGTAATTAAGTTGTGATTAGGCTCGCGAGCCTCTCGAGCTGAGTATTTATGAGCTTGAACTCGACTTGATTATGCTTGAGTCGATTTCGATCTTTTTACGAGTCGAGTACGAGTAGCTCGCGAGCCGACTTGACTCTACAAATGACTGAACAACCAAAGATGGCTTTGTATTTAATGTTAAATAAGTGCCCGAGGCCTCTTTTTTCTTTGTCCTTAGTCTCGTATTGTATGCCTCTTCTTTTGGAAATTTCTCTTTTCTGGCCTGCCTCTACTTTGCCATTATCAGTTTGCTAATAGGATCCCCTCTTGCCCCCGATCCGTGAACTATATAATCAATGCAATTCATAATTGTCATCCGTTAAAGGGTCACTCACAAAATTTTCAACTGTGTCTTCCTCCACCCTGTCCGCCCAGCTGGATGGGCTGAAGTTTTGCGGTGCCTTATTAAGAGCGCAAGAAGTTAGACCTAATCCTGCAAATTGGTTCGAAGTATGTATCTTCTCTCAGTTGGGGAAATGTTCTAAGGACTTGCTTTTTTCCGTTTCCCCACTTCTGTCCATGCATCCTGTGTCCTCATAACCCGTGATCTCTCTCCCAAAAACAACTATTACACCCGAGTTGGGAACCCATGGTGGCCAATCTTCTTCTGTTCCTCTCGAGTCTGTAACTGGGGCTGTGGTGGGCTCTACATTTGCTTCCACTCCTGTTGTGGTTGTTGTTTCTATTGGGAAATTAGTAGTTTTGATGGAAGTTCCAAAACAGGTTGTAATAGGATCAGTCAAGCCTGTTAGCTGACTGATGAATTAGAATATCAAAATAGGATGACCAACTGAATGTATAGACAACTGATAACAAATAAGTCACATATTGAGGGGGAACTTAATATGTATAGGTTAACTCTTGAAGAAGATCAAAAGATCAGAAGATCAGACGATCAGAAGATCAAAAGATCAGAATCAGAAGATCAAAAGATCAGGAGATCAGAAGATCTGAAGAGATCTGAAGTGAAGAAGAAGATATCAAGACCAGAAGACCTCTCGAAGACCTACTTCAGATTAAAATCAGAAGAATCAGTAAGTTTTGCTAAGACAACTTGCATCAGAAGATTCAATCAGGTACACTGATCAGTCTTAACTGATCAGGTCAGTTGAAACAGGTGACAACTACATAGTGACCTAGTACGAGCAAGTTGATCAGACAAGAAGAATATAAACCTTAGTTGGTAAATAAAGATGCCGAATAAGTGTACTTGATAGCCAATGAGAACAAGACACGCACGTACGGAACTGGCACTACAGGACAAAGTGTCTCAGAGTCAAATGGCTAGAAAGGACAACGAAGCACGCTTTTAGCCATGTCTTGTTGTCTAATCAGACCTGCATACCTACCTTAAATAGGCTAATTTTCGAATTGCTATCCAACGGCTAGTTCGATTTCGTGCCTTTATATATGGGATCAAACCTTCAGATTAAGGTTATGGAAATAATATACAAGCTCAAGCTCAAGCTATTTCCGCACAAGAACACCAAGAACTCAAGAATATTCTAAGTGTTCATTCCATAGTTTCTTAGCAAAAATCTCATCCTTTAACTTTAGGCTACCCAAATACTAGGATAGATTTCCAGTTGGAAACCATACAAATCTTACCCCAAACCGAGTGTTAGGATAAGTTTGTTTTGCAAGATCTCAAGCTAGGGTTTCTAGTCTTGATTTCTGGGATGTTGAGTGAGAACTCCATAAACATCTTTTTGTACTGTGTTGGACTAACACATTAAACTAAGTCCAGAAAGGTTTAGTGAGTGCCCCTGCTGATAGGGAAGAGTGGACGTAGGACCAGTTGTCCGAACCACTATAAACCTTGTGTTGTTTATCTGCTTTACACTTACACACACATCTGATATTTGAACAAGCATGCATATTCTAAGTATGGATCAGTTTTGTATCAAGTAGCTGATCTGATTAGCTTGACACTTTGTCACCTGATCTGTACAAGAAAGCTTAGAATCTGATTTATACAAACTGATTTTTCTACACGGGTTAAAACTGCTTCCCACATCAGTTGACCTGATAGACACCGAACTGATTTGCTTCACAGCAATCAGTAAGTTGGATATCAGATCGTACTGATTCTTACACGCACTCTATCAGCACTTATCTGCCAAACACGTTGATCACGAAAATTTTTGGAATTCTATTCACCCATCCCCTCTAGACTTCCACCTCACGAAATCCGTTCGGGACCTACAAGTGGTATCAGGGTAGTGGTTCTACAGACCACTGGCTTTGAGTATCTTCGGTTCTTGAGGAAGAACCATTGTGGTCACTTGAACAGATCTTTGAAAAACCTGTTTTGAAACTCATTTTTTTTAACTCACGTATTCAGCATGGATAACACTGCTGGCATGTATCATGATCTGCCAAAGTTTTCTATTGATGAGTATGTAGACTAGACCATTCTTATGAGTAACCATCTGGGGTCAATCAGTTCCAGAATGATGGAGGTTATCGAACGAGGACACATCATCATATTTCATCAGAATCCAGCAACTGTGGTATTGCAGGAGAACCAGTTGGAGCTATGGTTCAGAAACGTGTTAGATGCTGAAGAAAGGAAGCTGCATAATCTGGATACTGTTGCAAAGCATATCATCATGAAGACGGTGGACAAGACAACTCGCGAGAAAATCAAATATTTGAAGACTGCCAAGCAGATGTGGGACACTCTTGCTGAAATCTGTGAAGGGAATGATCTGATTAAGGATAGCAGATTACAAGCTGACCTGGTCAAGTTTGAAAAACTCAAAATGCTGCCGAATGAGACCATCTATCAGATTGATGGAAGAATCACAATGACTTTAAACAAACTTCGGGAACTAGGACGTGAAATGACTGATAAGGATATCAACTATAAGATTCTGAGGTCCCTGACCAAGAAATGCGACATGAAGGTAACAATGATTAAAGATTGTCAAGATATTGCTAAAATGAAGCCGAGCAACCTGTTTCTCAACCTAAAAGCTCATGAATTTGACCTAATTGAAAGAAGTCTGGAAGAAGATGAATCATCTTCTGAAGCTACTCCTACAGTTCCTCGTAACTAAGTACAAATTCATAACCTAGATGGAGATGAACAATCCATCGTGAAAGGTTGAAGTGTAAGACTCAGATTGACTTGTCTTGACCAAGAGATTACACTGGTGCATTATGATGCGCTGAATAGGACCTACATGAGGATAAATTCTTCAGTACTGAATATAGAAGAATTAGACCTTAGTGGTTCGTTATTTCTTAATCTCCATTCCTTAAATAGGATCGTGTGAAATTAATAACTATTGCTTTGAGTTATGATGGGAAGAAAATCAATGTGATTCGATACCTTATATCTTGGGCAATATTATTAGTTACAAGCCGATTGCTAAGATTTAATACGGAGAATCGTGTGCAATCACGTCTTGCTTAATTTGTTCCCTTGGTGGGCTCAGAAGCTTTATCATACCAAATCTTGCAAGTGGAAATTTATTTCCGGTATGGATAATAATATTTGAGTTGTCTTTACTCCAACGATAAAGATATTAATTAATATAAAGCTTTTTCAGTGGCTTAATTAATTAGTGGACTAAATAATCTTAAACACGAAAAATAATAACCAGGAGCCATATTATTGTAGCATTGTAATATGGATTAAGATGGATTTCAATATTAATTTTATAGTGGAATAAATTAATATTAATGGGCTTGAATAATAGTTTGGCTTAGTATTAAAGTTTCATAGCCCATTGGAGGTCCAATCTTAATTCTCCTAAAGGCCCCTCAAATAGCCCAATATAAAGTGCAATTAATGAAAAGTAGAAGAAAATATTATTGCCCTATTTTTCCTTGATATTTTCGATAATAATGAGTAGGAGAGAGAAAAGATTTTCTTGTTTTTCTTGGAAAGATTTTATGGAATAAGTATTCTTGAGATACAAGTTTATCTCATAAATTCAAGAAAGGGAAAAGATCTTATTCATTCCTATTTTTGTGTGTTTTCAAAAAAGATAAAGACAAGAAGGAGAAGAAGATTTTGTTGGGAGATATTTTTGGAAATAGAATATATTCGATATATTCAAGATTGTGTCTTGAGGAAGAAGCAAGGAAATTTCTCAATAGCCCAACATGGCCAAATTTTCGTCCAACCCCCTTGTTATAAATAGAGGATGAATTTTTCATCCCCAAGACAATTCCATGTGCTGGAAAAATTAGAAATCCACAAAGGTGGTGTAATAATTTTTTGTTTTTCTCCTTTATTAAAATCGTTCGTGAGAACCCTTCCACCGGATTACGTTCGTGGGCGTGAGATATATTTGCGAAGGCACTTTGTATTGATCCATCGTCTCAACGGTTGTCACTCCAAGAGGTATGTAATCTTGTAACTCCTAGATTCCGCATGCTTAGGATTTACGTGGATTACGTGTATGCATGTTGTTTCTTGTTTAATTATTATGCTGAATTGATTTAGGATTAATTCATGTTAGTAATTAATTAAAAATTTTAAATATGTGTTTAAATACATCTCGAATAGATCCGAGCACCTTGTATTTTCCAACAGTGCAGTGCCTCAATTGTGAATTGATGGCCTATCATAGCCCACAAGCGCTGGTAGAACTCCCTAGAGAATCCATTTGGACTCGGGGCTTTGGAAGGATGCATGTCCCATAAAGCTTGTTTCACCTCGTCTGTAGAGTAGGGACGAGTAATATCCTGAACTATTTCATTAGGGAGGCAACTCGTCTGAAACCGTAGTACGCACTGCATATCCACCGGGGTCGGGTTCGAGGATGCAATCACATGTGCAAAATAATCTGCCACAATTTCCGCTATCCCCTGGGTTGAAGTGGTCCAACGACTAATCCCCATGATGGCTGAGAAGGCATAAAATGTGGTTTCGTTTCCGCCGACCTGATGCTACTACATGAAAATATTTGTTGTTACCATCCCAATACTGCAACGACGTCACTCGAGCCCTCTGTCTCTAGTGCATCGTCTCCTTGTCCTGAGCTACTTTGATTTGTCTCGACAATTCCCGAACACTGCCAAGATTCGAAGGATCTCCCAACGACTGTAACTCCCGATCCAACTATCGTGTGAGGCGCCACACCGTAGCCGTCGGCGTCCCTTGTGAACCTTGGTATGTACACTTAAAATATTATTGTTCCTTTAGTAGCCGATCCACCCATGTTAATGTTGGGGAATTATTTGCCCGGATCTATTCGTAATGAATATTTAAATATAAATTTAATTCTGATAATTATTACTAGCATGAATTAACCCATATTAATTCAAATAATAATTCAACAACAAATCATGCATATAAACAGTTCACGTAAATCCTACGCATGTGGAATAACTACGAGTTTACGTGAACTTACCTCTTGGAATGACAATGGTCTTGTATATGAAAACACACCAAAAGTCCTTCCCAAGTATTCCCTAGTCCTTGTTCGACAATCCGGTGGAAGGAATCTCGCGAACAATTAACAAAAGGAAAAATAAAATTTGTTGCACCACCTTTGTGGATTTACTAATTTTTCCAGCACATGGAGTTGTACACTCACAATTGACGTTTTTCGAAAATACACAATCTGTCGATGTTTCAAAATATTTGATATTTTATCGACGCTGATATTTTTCCAAAAAATCAATTTTCGTGTTCACCTGGGGATGAAACATTCATCCCCTATTTATACTGAGGGGGTGCTCAAAATTTTTGCATGGAATAGGAGGAAGAAAATCTTTTTCTTGATCTCCAAGAAATCTTGAATATATCTCATATATTCTTTTCTCTATAATTAAAATATTTCACAAAAATCCCACCTCCTCTTGTTATGGGAATTTTCGAAAAATAAGGATCAAGATTCCAAGATTTGGATCTTCTTGAATTTATGAGATATACCTGTATTGCAAGAATACATATCTTCCATAATATCTTTTCAAGAAAATCAAGAAAATCTTTCTTTCCCTTATTTATTCAAAATTTTCGAAAATTTCACAATAAATAACCAAGTGGGAGATTTCTTGAATTTAATGAGATAATCTTGTATTCCAAGAATATATATCTTCATTCCATAAAAAAATTCAAAGAAAATCTTTCTCCCTCTTTTATTTATTATTTTCGAAAAAATAGAAAAAATTAGGCAATAAAATTTATTTTATTTTTATACAACTTTTTCAGTTATTGGACTTTATGTTGGGCTACTTGAGGGGCCTTTAGGAGAATTAAGATTGGACCTTCCAATGGATCTTTAATTATCAATATTGAGTCACAATATTATTCAAGCCCATAAATATTAATTAATCCCACCACATAATTAATATTGCACTATCCATCTTAACCCATATTACAGTTAATATGGCTCTCGGTTATTATTTCCCGTGTTTAAGATTATCTAGCCCATTAATTAATTCAAGCCACTGAAATAGCTTTCCATTAATTAATAATTTTTATCCTTGGTAAAGGAACAGTTCAACATTATTATCCATACCGGAAACTTGTTCCACCTGCAAGATTTGGTATTATAAACTTATGAACCTCCCAAGGGGGCAAATCGAACAAGCGTACTTGCACACGATTCTCCGTATTAAATCTTAGCAATCGCATGTGACCAATAATATTGCCCAAGATATAGAGTATTGAATCTCATTGATTCTCTTCCCGTAATAAGTCAAAGCAATAGTTACTAACCACACACAATCCTATTTAAGGGACGAAGATTAAGAAATAACTAACCACTGAGGTCTAATTCTTCCTAGTTCAGTTCTGAAGAATTTATCCTCCTGTAGGTCCTCTTCAGTGCATCAGTAATGCACTAGTGTAATCTCTTGGTCAAGACAAATCAATCTGAGCCTTACACTACAACCTTTCACGATGGATTGTTCATTTCCATCTAGGTCGTGAATAGTGTACTTTTAGTTACAAGGAACTGTTAATTTAATCTTCAGTGATCTAGTATCACTAAATTAACTACAATGTAACACGTACTATTTATTGAACAGTTATGCAGTAAATATATGTAACATTCGATGATATTTAAAGCATCAGTGATAAACAATTTATTTCAGTAAATAAGTCCGAAATTCAGTCAGTCTGATTATACAAAGTAAAAGCATACTTTCCAGTATAATCTCAACAATCTCCCACTTATACTCAAAGTCTGCTTTTAAGTATACATCAGCATGTCTCGTGTAGTTCCTAATACGTGACATCTAATGTCACCTACACGAACCTAATAATGTCTCCCACTAATAATGTCTCTCGAATGTATTCTAAGGCATACCCTTTGTGAATGGATCAGTTAGGTTGTTATCTGACGCGATCTTTGCCACCTATATATCTCCACTCTTAACAATTTCTCGTATAAGATGGTATTTCCTTTCAATGTGTTTGCTGGCCTTGTGGGCTCTTAGTTCCCTTGAATTTGCAACTGCTCTGGCATTGTCACAATAAACAGTGATTGTGCTGGGCAAATTCAGAACTACATCCAAGTCCACTAGGAAGTTCTTGAGCCAAACCGCTTCTTTCGCTGCCTCGCAAGCAGCTACATATTCGGCTTCCATGGTAGAATCTGCGATGCATTTCTAATTAACGCTTCTCCACGTCATGGCTCCCCCCATGCAAAACACACTACCGGAGGTAGATTTTCTGGAATCTAAGTCTGATTGAAAATCCGAGTCCGTGTAGCCGATGGGGATTAGACTATCTGACTAATAAATCAACTTTCTATCTCGAGTTCTTTTCAGATACTTCAGAATGTTTTTAACTGCCGTCCAATGTTCTTTCCCCGGGTTACTCTAATATCTTGCCACCATGCCAACGGCAAAGCAGATATCCGGTCTCGTACACAACATTGCATACATAAGGCTTCCGACAGCCGAAGCATAAGGAATGACTTTCATGTCATCTATCTCCTTTTGTGTCTTAGGGCACATTTCCTTGGATAGATGGATTCCATGCCTGAAAGGTACAAAGCCTTTCTTGGAATCCTGCATGCTGAATCGTTTCAAGACAGTGTCTATGTATGAAGCTTGCGATAAGCCTATCATCCTTTTTTTGCGATCTCAAGTGATCTTGATCCCAAGGATGTGCCCGGCTTCCCCTAAGTCCTTCATATCAAACTATTTTGAAAGCCATGCCCTTACGTCTGATAACACCTTTACATCGTTCCCGATGAGCAGAATGTCATCTACGTATAGTACTAAGAATACGAATGCAGTTCCGACACGCTTTTTATACACACAACTTTCGAACTCGTTTTGATCAAACCCATAAGACTTAATAACATGATCAAAACATTGGTTCCAAGCTCTGAATGCCTGTTTGAGTCCGTAAATGGACTTCATGAGCTTACAAACTAGGTGTTCTTGGCCCTTTTCAATGAAGCCTTGGGGTTGTTGCATATAGATTTCCTCATCAAGACTTCCGTTAAGGAAAGCTGTCTTGACATCCATTTGTCAGATTTTAAAATCGAGATGCGCAGCTATCGACAAGAGAATCCGAATGGACTTGAGCATTGCTACAGGTGAAAAGGTTTCCTCATAGTCGATCCCTTCTTTCTGAGTATAACCTTTCGCCACAAGCCTTGCCTTGAAGGTTTCCACCTTCCCGTCCGGTCCCCTCTTTCTCTTGTATACCCACTTGCAACTAATGAGTTTGATCCCATTAAGTGGTTCGACTAGCTCCCACACTTTGTTATGATCCATAGACCCCATTTCTTCTTTCATTGCCTTTTGCCAAGAAACCGCATCCTTATCTTGGATTGCCTCATCATATGTCCATGGGTCTGATTCGTCTTGTCCGGGAATTAAGTCCGAGGACTCTCCTATCCCCATGAATCTCTCGGGCTGTCTAACAACCCTCCCACTACGACGAGGTTCCGTTTGTAAAAGTGTGTCGTTTGGTATATCATCTTGTACAGTTGGCAATGAGGTTTGCCCCCTTAGCTCACTTAAGGTAATCTCACTTATGGGTCTTCTTTCGTTCATATAGTCTTCCTCCAAAAATCTAAAATGGGTGCTTATTACCACCTTTTGATCTTTGGGACCATAGAACATACACCCTTTTGTTCCCTCGGGGTATCCTATAAACAGCCTTAATTCTGATCGAGGATCCAATTTCCCGGCTTCCTTGTCCAACACGTAGGCCGGACACCCCCTAATTCTCATGTGTCTCAAACTAGGCTTGCGCCCGGTCCACAATTCTTTGGGAGTTTTGGAAACCGATTTGGATGGCTCCAAGTTCAGAATGTAAGCCGCTGTTTCCAAGGCATGACCCCAGAACGACTTGGGAAGATCCGCATAACACATCATTGATCTAACCATTTCCAAAAGAGTTCTATTTCTTCGCTCTGCAACCCCGTTTTGTTGAGGGGTTCAGGTGCAGTCAGCTGGGATGCAATCCTTTCATCTGACAGGTAGTTCAAAAAACTCATCGCTGAGGTACTCGCCTCCACGATCAGATCGTAGAGACTTGATACATTTTTCCCTATGATTCTCCGCTTGAGCCTTAAATTCTTTGAATTTCTCAAAGGTCTCAGATTTATGCTTCATAAGGAAAATATAACCGTACCTCGAGTAGTCATCAATAAAAGTGACAAAATACTCGTAACCTCCTCTTGCCATGGTTGACATTGGACCACATACGTCTGTGTGAACGATTTCTAACACTTCTTTGGCTCTATTCCCCTTGGCTCCGAATGCCCTCTTGGTCATTTTACCCTCCAAACATGATTCGCAGGTTGGAATTGGTTCAACTTGGAGAGACTCTAGTGAACCGTCTTTCACCAACCTTTGGATCCTCTTTAGATTAATATGTCCCAATCTTAGATGCCATAGAAGTATTTCGTTCACGTCTGATGAATGTTTTCTTTTACCGGAAACAGTTGATGTGTTATAGGATGCATTTCGTGAGTGGTGTGCACAGTTAATTGTATGGAGATTATTCGACCAATGTCCCATAACAGATACACTCATCATTTCAAGAAATGATGTCATTCTTATTAGAAGAAACTTAGTGTCCTTTAATAGAATTTTAGAAACTGAAAGTGAATTATTTCTAAAACTGGGAACATAAAGATAATCTCTTAAAAAAAATTTATCTTCAAAAGACAGGTGCACTTCTCCCACTGCTTTAACCACTACTCATGTAGCACTGCAATATCTGCTACTTACGTAGCATTGCAATAACCGTTACTTACATAACATTGTAAAATTTGCTACTTTGCAATAACCGCTACTTTCGTAACATCACCCAGTGTGATGAGGATCTCACTCCCACTAAGTTGTCGGATCAGTTTGAACCCGTGAAGCAAACATGATTAGTGGATCTCGTATCAACTACCCACGAATGAGAAGTATACGCCGCTAAACAAGCTTCAACAATTAGTGCGTGAGAACTACCTTTCTTTCCGTCCCTTTTGGGGTTGGAACAGGCAAACCTCCATTGTCCTCTTTCACCGCAGCTTAAGCACTTCCTCTTTGGATTTTTCCTTGACACCACAAGCATTCCTCATCTTACCTTTGCCTTTGGCAACAGTTGAGTTTGATTGCTTATGACTCTTGGTCCTCTTCTTTTTCTTGCCTTCCCTTGGCCTAGAAGATGAAGACGGACCACTTGCCGTCAAAGCTTGAGTTTGGTGCCCCATCAACATCTCTGCCGAGACCAAAGCTTGCAACAAGTCGGCTAGCGAGGCCAAAATGCTCAAAAACCTTTGGGCAGAGAGTGAAGTACCAAATTCATCTGAGTCCCCAGATTATAATCTGCACTCAGAACCTCAAGTTTGTTCAGATGGGCCATCAATTCTGAGGACGTAATCCCTTACGGGTTTGTCCTCCACCATTTTCAGCAACGACATCTCTCACAAGGTGATCTGATGGGTACCGCATTTTTGACCCGTCAGTTGGCTCATCTGATTTTGGTGTGTCAAGAATCCACTTGTGCTTTTGTGCAGTTAGGACAATTAGAATTTTTCGTTTCCAATCAATATAGTTCCCATACATATTGTATTGACTTTAAGTATATTAACAGTGGATTAAAAGGTTACGACATGCTGAACTGAAATAAATAACTATATGCCTAAGCATAGATATATCACAAGGTTCGATCACATGTTTCATATTAAAATCTCAAAAAAAATATGAACATGCATCAGCCAACATCTCAAAACTGTTTAAATAAGCCACGTGGGGTGGGTCATTATTTAAACACATTCAAGCAGGTTACAAACAAGAACAGTTACAAACCTTTAATGTCCAGATTAATAGTTGGCTCCCACTTGACCAATATAAAATTGTCAGGGACTTCGGGGAAGTATATGCATATCAATTTTATATCTAAGTAATAACCATGATTAAATACAGAATTATTATTTCGCTTTGATCGAGCCTCGTGGGGAGGGTCATCGTCGCCACTAGTAATAATCCACAATCATCCATTTGGAATTTATTCATGTGAAAGCTATCTTTTGACCGTCCCGTGGGGGGAATTTCTCCAAAAGAATTCACTAATAAATAAATCATGGAGGTCAATAATTAATTCAATTTTATTATCCGGAATAAAATTTTCAATTAATTGTTTAAACATACTTAGTAATTTTCGAAAGTGAGATTTTTCAAAATATTTTCTCATGCATCGCAAATTTAAACACAATTTTAAATAAGCATAAATAATGCATAAACATCAAGACAACAATTAAGCAAATTGGGCACATTTATCCAATTGTCATGGTTAATTTTGTCATGTCTTGATCTTGAGAAATCGTCTTCATAGCCTTCATCGTTAGTCTCTAAAAGCTCCCACTTGACCGTTTAAAAAATGCCTTGTCAAGCCATGTCATCGATCAGCTCGCGGGTCGGAGTGCCCGCCTATCACTCCCCCAGCCGTGTCGAGTGACATTCGTGCGCGCACGCCAAAGCACCCGGAGCATATCGCCCGCGCGCCCTCTTCTGGCGTCGCCGGCGCGCGCCTCGGCGGCATCGACCGCCTGCTCGCGTTCGCATCGCCCAGGTCGAATCCCGTGCGCGCTCGGTCC
The DNA here is from genome assembly GCA_037126765.1 of Stenogyne calaminthoides. Lineage (NCBI taxonomy): Eukaryota > Viridiplantae > Streptophyta > Magnoliopsida > Lamiales > Lamiaceae > Stenogyne > Stenogyne calaminthoides. Next base: position 20,235,382 of record JBBCBC010000027.1, on the reverse strand, counting down.
CTCCTGCCTCGCCCCACACCCGTGCACACCCGCCAGCATCCGCGTCGCGCGCGTGCCTCCCTAGGGACGTTTCGCGCGACGCTGCCTACGCCCAGTTCCGGATCCCGTCTTTTAATTCTTCGTCTCCACCTCCGTTTCCGATCCGGTTACAATTTATTTACAAAAATAAATAAACCTAGATCTAAACTAGTCTATTACATTGATCAAATCAAACAAATACTAATCTACTCGTGGATTTTCTCACGAGGCAAAACGAATTCGAACGAATCGAATTAAAAAACCACAATTTATATGCATGCATAAATAATCACATTAAATTCCATGAAATTGGATACCTGCAAAAAAAATCTAGCAATTCTACTATCCAATTTCAAATTTAATGAAAACGAATTAAATTACAATTTAAAATTCAGAGCCCGAAACCGAGGCTCTGATACCAGTTGTTGGGGAATTATTTGCCCGGATCTATTCGGGATGAATATTTAAATATAAATTTAATTCTGATAATTATTACTCTCATGAATTAACCCATATTAATTCAAATAATAATTCAAAAATAAATCATGCATATAAACAGTTCACGTAAATCCTACGCATGCGGAATTACTACGAGTTTACGTGAACTTACCTCTTGGAATGGCAATGGTCTTGTATATGAAAACACACCAAAAGTCCTTCCCAAGTATTCCCTAGTCCTTGTTCGACAATTTGGTGGAAGGGGCTCGCGAACAATTAACAAAAGGAAAAATAAAATTTGTTGCACCACCTTTGTGGATTTACTAATTTTTCCAGCACATGGAATTGTACACTCACAATTGACATTTTTCAAAAATACACAATCTGTCGACGTTTCAAAATATTTGATATTTTATCGACGCTGATATTTTTCCAAAAAAATAATTTTCGTGTTCACCTGGGGATGAAACATTCATCCCCTATTTATACTGAGGGGGTGCTCAAAATTTTTGCATGGAATAGGAGGAAGAAAATCTTTTTCTTGATCTCCAAGAAATCTTGAATATATCTCATATATTCTTTTCTCTATAATTAAAATATTTCACAAAAATCCCACCTCCTCTTGTTATGGGAATTTTCGAAAAATAAGGATCAAGATTCCAAGATTTGGATCTTCTTGAATTTATGAGATATACCTGTATTGCAAGAATACATATCTTCCATAATATCTTTTCAAGAAAATCAAGAAAATCTTTCTTTCCCTTATTTATTCAAAATTTTCGAAAATTTCACAATAAATAACCAAGTGGGAGATTTCTTGAATTTAATGAGATAATCTTGTATTCCAAGAATACATATCTTCATTCCATAACAAAATTCAAAGAAAATCTTTCTCCTTCTTTTATTTATTATTTTCGAAAAAATAGAAAAAATTAGGCAACAAAATTTATTTTATTTTTATACACCTTTTTCAGTTATTAGACTTTATGTTGGGCTACTTGAGGGGCCTTTAGGAGAATTAAGATTGGACCTTCCAATGGATCTTTAATTATCAATATTGAGCCACAATATTATTCAAGCCCTTATATTAATTAATCCCACCACATAATTAATATTGCACTATCCATCTTAACCCATATTACAGTTAATATGGCTCCCGGTTATTATTTCCCGTGTTTAAGATTATCTAGCCCATTAATTAATTCAAGCCACTGAAATAGCTTTCCATTAATTAATAATTTTTATCCTTGGTAAAGGAACAGTTCAACATTATTATCCATACCGGAAACTAGTTCCACCTGCAAGATTTGGTATGATAAAACTTATGAACCTCCCAAGGGGGCAAATCGAACAAGCGTACTTGCACACGATTCTCCGTATTAAATCTTAGCAATCGCATGTGACCAATAATATTGCCCAAGATATGGGGTATTGAATCTCATTGATTCTCTTCCCGTAATAAGTCAAAGCAATAGTTACTAACCACACGCAATCCTATTTAAGGGACGAAGATTAAGAAATAACTAACCACTGAGGTCTAATTCTTCCTAGTTCAGTTATGAAGAATTTATCCTCCTGTAGGTCCTCTTCAGTGCATCAGTAATGCACTAGTGTAATCTCTTGGTCAAGACAAACCAATCTGAGCCTTACACTACAACCTTTCACGATGGATTGTTCATTTCCATCTAGGTCGTGAATAGTGTACTTTTAGTTACAAGGAACTGTTAACTTTATCTTCTGTGATCTGGTATCACTAAATTAACTACAATGTAACACGTACTATTTATTGAACAGTTATGCAGTAAATATATGTAACATTCGATGATATTTAAAGCATCAGTGATAAACAATTTATTTTAGTAAATAAGTCCGAAATTCAGTCAGTCTGATTATACAAAGTAAAAGCATACTTTCCAGTATAATCCCAACAGTTATGGATGGCAGTACTGAAACCCTAAAATCTTCAAAAATCCTCAACAAATCTAACCTCACGACACCATTTCGACTCAAAAAAGAAATGGGAGGGAGTCCGATCAACATTTACCGGCATAGTGGATAAAGTGAGTTGTATTGCTTGGTGATCGAACCCATAATAATCCAAATTCTGGGCCATAGCCGTAGGGAACAACGCTCGCCAGCTGGCATTCGCGACAAACCTATCGAGCCTCGCTGTATTACCCCATATTCAACACGCGCCACCACCCACGTAAAAGGATGCCCACCTACATGAATGTCATGCAAACCGCAGTCGCTTAATGAATCTCGAAAAGCATCCATCATGCCCATAAGCCTGGCTGCCCCGCCAATCTTTTCTGTGGCATAAAGGACATTGTTGAAGTCTCCCCTGACGAGCCACGGTACATCAATGTTGGTCTGTGCAGGAGCAAGCCTCTGTAGAAGGGACCAAGAATGCGTACGAGCAGCCGGTTCTGGGTTCCCATAAAAACCAGTAAAACGCCACACATAATTATTTACACAAACATTATAATGAACATGGCCAGACGAGATGATATATTACATCCATCTTTCCAAATACATTACAAGCCCGCCACTATGCCTAGTAGCATATATGCAAAAGATCCCTACAAAACGAAAGTACACACGCCACATATTACATTGAGCACGCGATAATTTAGATTCACATATAAATAGTACATCGGGATCCATTTTCGTGATCAGTCGTCGCAAGTTTTTGAATGTACGGCGGTTTCGAAGTCCATGAGTGTTCCAAGCAACAAACTTCATGACTGCTATCGGTGAGGACAGTCGTTGGCCACCGCCTCTACAGATCTTCCTCGGTCTTCATCCTTAGCCTGGCGTTGTCGCTTTTCATCAGTGTGTGGTCCGACCAACCCATCGCACGGGTGCTTTCCTCCGTAACTGAGCTCCGTTCCCACAATGCAAGTAGCGAATCGTCCGCCATGGGAGAAAGAAAACATAGGTGGTATGTAGCGTGAGGAGTGGCGTATGAGAAAGTGTCTGTGTAAAGATCTAATATCGAACTAAGATGGATTACAGCGTAGGATGGATTACGACCTAAGAATGGATCTAACACAAGTTGTGTAGAAGCTGCGAGAATAAGCTGAGTTCAGATTGTGCCAATCGTGGAGAAGCTGGACAAGGTTGTGCCAATCGTGGAGAAAGTGGCTCAGATTGAAGAAGCATTGGCCAACCAGTCCCAGAAGATAGAGAACTTGAGTTCTACTTCAGACCTGATGCAGCTTCAGACTTCTCTGAATGACAAGATGACTGCCATGGAAGGAAAGATAGATGGAGTCAAGACTGAGCTGAGTACAGAGCTGAAGCAAATGTATCAGGAGAGGACTTCATTTCTAGAAGCCAAGATGGTGGAGAAGAATGATCAACTGATCAAGAATGCTGTTGAGGAAATGAGCTCCATGCTCATGACCAAGATGACAGAGATGCTTAAAGATGTGCTCTCCAACCAGTTTGCACCTATGTCTGAAGAGTTCTCTGTGGCTAAAAACCACTTGATGAGGCTAGAGGAAGAGCCAGACCAGTTGGCTGGAGAGGTGCGAAGTGTCAGCAAAGAGCAATACCACATGGACACTGCACTATCCCAACATCTTCCAATGTATGGTGCCAAGAAGGGGGAAAGGTCAGGAGCCGAGCTAAAAATATTATTGGCACACACCTTGGAGAGAAAGGCAAATAAGGAGGCTGAAAAGAAGAATATTGCTGAAGCCTTAAAGGAAGTTGAAGCCACTGAAAAGCTCAAATCCAAGAAACTGGAGAAGCCTATCTACACTCATGTTTATGAGGGAACAATGCAAGAAGTCATTGTTGAAAAACTGAGTGCTAGAAGAAGGGTAGAAACAAGCCAAACCGGTGCTGAACAACCAATCAAGAGGAAGGCTGTGGCGTTTGTTGAACCTGAGAGAAAGAGAGCTAAAGCTTCTAAGCCTACATAAAGGAAGCTAATCATGGAGTTAGAAGAGTCTTAAGAGGAAGCAGAAAATGAAGTCTTCAACACTAGGAGAGCTCTGAGATCACTTCAGGTCGAACAAGCAAAGAAAACTGCTGCTTCAGTTTCAGGAGTTCCTTTGATAAGGAAAAAGAAAGAAGAAGAGCAGAAGCGCATAAGTGGTTTCAAGAAGTTCCTGAGCAAAAGGAGAGGGACAACTAAAACTCAGAAGTGGCCGCACATTGATAAGTGGTAGTTTTGTAAGGAAGTGGCCTACTTGGAAACCAACAAAGAAACCCCAAACCCTTTGTAAGGTAGTTTGAGTGTGATTGTTGGTGAGTTGGAGTTGTAAAGAGTTAGTAAACTACAGAGTTAGTCAGAAAACTCTAGAGAAGAAGTGAGTAAACTATCTTTGATAGTCAGAAAGCTTGTGTGTGTTTGAGTAAGTAAACTACAGAGGTAGTCAGAAAGCTCAAAGTAGAAAGGTTAGTAAACTACAGAGGTAGTCAGAAAACCTTAGGAAGTGGTTAAGGAATTTCTTTGAGGATCAGAGAGAGTGGACGTAGGAGCTTGAGTCTCTGAACCACTATAACTTGCTGTGTTATTTGCTTTATGTTCTGCATTGATTATCTGTTGCATATCTTTATCTGAAAGCAAATTTTCACTGATATTCAGTTGGAACCAATCCACTGAAGTTGCATCTAACTGAATCACAACCTTAATCACTGTTTCATTAAAAGGAAGGTTTTCAGCAAAACTTAAAACGAGTATAAACTTAGGGCCAACTATTCCGCACATCTGAGTAGCTATTCAACAGCTCAGGATCTCTGAAAATACTCAGGCTCAGTTGGGATTATCTGAGGTTTCTGAAAGCAGCTCAGGATCACTGTCTCAGGTAGACTTTGACTCAGGGCGATTTGTGCTTCTCAGGACCAAATCATACACGTGTAAGACTCGTTTGCATCGGGACCAACAGCCATAGTGAAAGTCCAAGCAAAATGAGGGCAACTGCAAAATAAAAAATATTGATTAAAATAAAAGAATTAAAAAAAAAAGGGTAAAAAAAATGATGGCATAATCTTGAAGAATTGCAAACCAAATTTCTGCTTTCTCAAAATTAATTAAGTGGGTCATTAATGAGTCTATAGCCCATTTGTCTGGATTAATATGGGTTTCATTTAATTAAACCCAAGAAGACATCCATTTAAAAAGTCCATCATTGATGCTGTTGGATCCACCTACATTCAGCACCAACAAAATAAGGCCCAGTCTCTGTTTGCCTATTTTCACGAGAGGAACAAATCACGCCTCTATTCCTCCAAATTCGACGCTGCACCGACAAATCCGCTGCACGCGCGAGACCCACTCTGAGTCGCAATCTCTGCACGCTAAAGGCGCCGATCCTCCAGAAATTGTGTCCTGAGCCCCTCGAGCCACCGTCATTGCTGCGAATCCGCCATCGCCGCCACTACCGCTGCCCAAATCCTCGACATACCCAGGTTCTGACATCAGAAATTGTTGTTGCCGCGATAACTCGAACGGAACTCGAGCAACTAGAAAGCCACCGCCGGAGAAGCCCGAAATCGAGTCACGCAGCCGCTGAGGTTGAGGTAACCGTAGCCGAGGACGAAGCTCCGTCGCCTCCGCACACTTACCCATCTGTGCTGCCGCTAGAAAAGCAAATCTGCACCGTGCGCCTCTACACCATTCCAGTCGCACTCTCCCGTCACTGCAGGTTGAAAATGTGCCTTGTGCCACGAGTTCTGAAGCTTCGCCGCTAAATCGAAGCCACCGCGTAGCCTCTGCCGCCTTCCATCGAAATCAGCGCCAGCCGAGAACCGCCTCTCAGTTGCCAGTCGACATTGATGAACCTTCGCCTCGAAGCCAGCAACGCGAAGCCATCGCCGCCGCTGCACTCTACCTCTCCACTGTGAAAGCCAAAGTCTGACGGAGCCGCGTCATCTGATGTCGTGCCTCTGTTCTTCTCGGCGCAAGAATCGTTCGTCGAGTCTGCAAAGCTTCATTCGAGTCTCCAGCATCACCATCTCTTTCGCCAGAAATTGCGCGCAGCCAATTCTGAGGAGAATCTTCGCCAAACCAGAAATCGCGGAGCACCGTCGAGGTTGAAGCTCCGCCAATGCCGCCTATGCTTCTGAACTGATCACGCAGCACCAAGGAAAAGTTCGCCGATCCAGAACACGCCTAGTCCGATCGAAGCCGAACCGCCATTCGTGCACAAATTGTCGAGGTTGAAGCTGCCGCACTTGAGCCGCCTCTTGCTGTAGTCGCACACGAGTCTTCGAGGATGAAGCTTTGCGCACTACTCTGTCTCAAGCCAAATCGCCGGCGTCATCATCTCTACACCAGACTGGAAATCTTGCAGCTGCTCATTGTTGCCCACTTCGTTTGCAACTCGCGCTCCATTGATTTGTCGCCAGTCGCAGGTATGCCGTCGTTCGCTCGAGCTGAACGCTCTGCTCCAATCCAACACTGCCTCTCTAAAACAGCCACAACAACGCCGCCTGGGTTGTTGCACTCCTTAGCTTTGTCCTAGTCCTACACCGCAGTCTGCTCGACGAAATGCTCAACTGGAATCATCTTCTTCCGCTTCCTTCGAGTTGCTGCGGAGATAAATGGAAGACACTGGAACCCTAGTGGTTGGGTGCAAATAAAAAAGAGAAGAAATTTGGTGATTGGTCAAGATAACTCAATTTCCGGGATTTATTTGCTGAAGATAATGAGGACCTCAGTTTTAGGGATTGATTTGCTGAGTTAAAGCCATAAAATTTTCTTCGTGTGAAAAGGCTTTATTTTTGGGACAATCAAATCTTAAAATAAGATCAAGGTTCAAGCTCGTTTCAGAAAAAAAATATACCCGCACAAAATTGTGGGCTGCAAGCCAATAAGCCCAAATAAATAAAGAGGGTAGCGGACACACATTCACGTCCCTTCAAATAAAATAAAAGGATTCTGGGTATTTATTATTTGGACCGACATTCATGTTGAGCCAAATAAATATTGGGTTCAAGTCAAATAAAAGTGAGCTTAATTCAATTAAAAAAAAAATGCTTATAAGTCAAATAAATTTTGTGCAAGTCTTCAAGTTCAAATGAAGAGATTGAAATAAATTTCATGCTCCATTCACCCCAAGTCCATAAATGATCGTGAATAAATTTGTATTTTATTCACTTCAAGTCCATAAATGACGGTGAATAAATTACGTGCTTCATTCACTCCAAATTCATAAACGACCGTGAACAAAGCACGAGGGGGCATTTGTAAGCACACAAAATTTGCACTCAATTAAATGGTGACACATGTACAAATTACATATTAATATCAAATAAAATTATTTATTTATTTATTGAGAATTAACTAAATTAATTCTCTAAATTAAATAATTAAATGATTGATATTTAATATGTACACGGTTCAAGTCAGTTAAATTTTACGAGCATTTGAATACTCGTATGTGGCGAATCGAACTGATATTTGGTCATAAATAGAAGAGAATTAATGACAAATCAATCAAATTAAATGATTTGCGTTAATTACGTCATCAAATCCCTTTGACCAATCAGAGGCCGCCACACGGCACCTCAATTGTCACTCCTCACCCTATAAATAGGGGTCCAAACTCTTCATTTCAGAGAACCAACCAACATTCAACTCATTCCAGACGAGCAAGACGAGAAGGGTCCAGAGCTCCCTGCAACCGTTCTTGAAGATTCAAAGCAGCTTCAAAGGCGTTCTTCTTGCAAATCAACCTAGAAACAACGTTCGATCAGAGATTATGGCTCGAAGTCCCTCCGATCAGACGTTTCGTCAAAGGCAAACTCTAAAGATTTGAAGGTGTTCTTTATCAGCTCCAAAGCATTCTTCACGAAATCATCCAGATGCGACTCCAAATTCGAGATCAAGGTGCTGGGCCTCTCTAATTTGGCATTTATCCAAAGATGTTCTTCGATCAACCCTGAAGATTCGAAGTTCTTCATCAAGCTCTTGAAGATTTAAAGATCGTTCTTCATCAAATTCGAGGGCGTTCATTCAAAAATTCTTCAAAAGCTGCGTTCGATTCAAAACAAGACATCACATCCTTGAATTAACGTTTCAAATCCCCCGCTTTCAACTCCAGACAAGATTAAGGCGAGGACCGTTACAAAATCCGTCCGAGTCAAGATCAAAGTCAAAGAAGAGAAGGATCAGAGTAAGAAATTAGAGATTGAACCCGCTATATTCAATTCAAGAAATAAGTTGTAAATCATATTTCTGTGTTTTAATATTAATTCATGAAATTTGTACTTACAAAATCATATAGACTTTTATTTAATCTACAAACTCTATCATCATGCTCATTACAATAACCAGGGGGGCGATCATGTACACTTCTTCATCCAAATCACCATGCAAAAAAGTATTATTCACATCACATTGGTGTATGAACCAATTTTTAGAGGCGACCACACTTAAAAGGATTCTAACAGTAGTGATTTTGGCCACAGGAGAGAAGGTACCAAAATAATCAATACCTTCCTCTTATGTATAGCCTTTAGCAACCAACCTAGCTTTGTACTTTCCAATGGTACCATCAGACTTGTATTTAACTCTATATACCCATTTACAGACAATGCAATGTTTATTAGGGGGAAGGGAGACCAAAGTCCAAGTGTGTGTTCTTTCCAAAGCATCTAATTCATTTTTCATGGTAAGTTGCCAATTTTCATCAGTAGAAGTTTTCTTGTATGTTTTGGGCTAAACAATGTTTGAAATAGAAGCAACAAAGTGTTTGTAAGAATGAGATAATTTGTCAGTGGAAAGGTAGTTTGAAATGGGATAGAGAATGTCCTTTTATACTAACAAATTGGCTGTCTTATGGGTGATAGAAGCAGGAAGTGATGTTTTGTAAACATCTAAATAAGCAGGAGTTGATTTTGGTATGGTTGACATTCTCAAATTATCACTATCATCTTTATTTAAAACAATATTTGGCTGTAAGTGGTCATTTAGAGTTAAATCCCTTAATTCATCAACAACATCATCATGATTATCGGATATGTTATTGAAAGAATCAGAAGTAGGCACAATATGATCTAACACATTGTCATGTTCAGAAATCAAAAGCTCATGCTGGTGTACTCTGAATAAATCATCAACTACTTTCTGTGTAGTAACTCTATCTGAAAAAGGATACACATGCTCAAAAAAATTAATATTTTTGGAATTGAAAACTTTACCAGTTGTGAGATCCAGAATTCTATAACCTTTAGTTCCCAGTGGATATCCCGGTAATACACACTTCAAAGCCCTGGGGTCAAACTTATGCCTATTGGCAGTCAGAGTACTTGAAAAATAAAACAACCAAAATTTCTTAAATGATCATAAATAGGTTGCTTGTTATAAAGTAGTTTAAAAGGAGTTTTGTTGTTTCTGACAGAAGAAGGCAATCTATTGATGATATGAGCACCAGTCAAAACACAAAAATTCCAGAATTTTAAAGGCAAACATGACTGAAAGAGCAATGATCTAGCAACTTGTAACAAATGTTGATGCTTCCTCTCAACCATACCATTTTGTTGAGGGGTTTCAACACAAGATGTTTTATGCAATATTTCATTATTGTGATAACTCAGAAAGGAAAAATTCAGTTCCATTATCAATTCTAATCACTTTAATCTTTGTGTTGAACTGAGTTTGAACCATATTGCTGAATTTTTCAAGAGAATGTTTAACATCATCTTATGTTTTTAGTAAATACACCCAAATACATCTACTAAAATCATCCACAATGGTAAAGAAATATTTAAAACAAGAATAAGAAATCACAGAGAAGGGTCCCCAAACATCACCATGAACTAACTCAAAACAAGTAGTAGTAGAAGGAACACTAACAGGAAAATGACTTTTCTTATGTTTTGCCAAAGAACAAATCTCACAAATCTTATTCATATCACGTTTCTTCACATTCAAAAACTTGATTTGTGTTAATTTCTTATCAAATGTGTGACCTAATCTAGTGTGCCAAAGATCATGAGATACATCAGAGTGAGCAACTATAGAAGATACATCAGAAATAACAACTATAGAAGATACATCAGATGCAATTACAGAATTAGAAACAGGAACTACAGGTTTGGTAGTCTTTAAGAGATATAGCCCATTATGTTGTTCAGCAAAATCAATCTCCCTCTTGGATATGGTGTCCTGAAAAATACAAGGTGAGGGCAAGAATACAACATTGCAGTTTGAATGTCTAGTTAGATTTGAGATAGACAACAAGTTAAAACTGAAATCTGGTACATACAAAACATTATGTAAGACCAAGTTATCATTTAGTTGAATATCTCCAGTATGTGTGGCAGTGCTAATAGCATTGTTAGGTAACCTTATCTTAATACCAGAAGGTTTAGGAGTGGATGTGTACAAAGACAAATCACACACCATATGATCTGAAGCACATGTATCCATAATCCAAGTAGACAATCCATGAGACACATAATTAGAACAAAAATGTATACATGTGTTACCTGGAGTCTCAGTAGGAGTGATACAAGGGCAATGCGCAAAAGCACCAACAACAGTGTGAGGAATCATATCAGGCTCAAAAAACTCTTGGTTGAATAGAGGATTTGAAGGGCGCTCTTCTTTGATAGGAGACTTAGCTAAAGCATTAGCAGCATGGCCATCTCCTTTTCATTTTACCCCTTTTTCCCCTCTAACCAGGTGGAAAACTAATTATCTGGAAGCATCTATCAACAGTATGCCCCGGAGCCTCACAGTGCGAACACTTTAAGGGCTTCTTCTTATCCTTATAATACTTGGAATGTTTAGCTAATATAGGTATTGAGTCAGAATTTACTAAATCAGGCCTAGTAAGCATTCTCTGAGACTCTTCTTGAAGAAATAGACTATATATCTTAGACAATGGGGGAAAAGGCGATTGCAAAAGTAGTTGGCTCCTAATTGAGGCATAAGACTCATATAACCCAATCAAGAATTTAACAGCTGCATCCTTTTCTTGGGTTTTACTCAACATCAGAGGCAACTCACACGTACAATTAGACATTGCACCACAACCACATTTCATAATAGGCCTATGACTAATCCATTCATCCCACAGACTCTTAAATTGATTGTAGTATTGAACCATAGTCCAAGAACCTTTGGAAATAGCACTCAGAGACTTTTCTAAATGAAATACCCTAGTTAAATCAGAATTGGAGTGCCTCGCATGTAATTCAATCCAAACCTCGCGAGCCGAAGTGAAGTAGTCCAGCATGTTCTTGATATCAGCGTGGATGGAATTTAGAATCCAAATCAGCACCAAATCATTTGCGCGTACCCACGTTGTGTAAACAACAACATCATTCGCTTCAATCGGCGGAGTCAAAAACCCATCAATTAACGGCAATTTGTTCTTCACATTGAGTCCGCGTTTAACAGCATGACTCCAAGAGACAAAATTCGAACCGATAAATGGATCTTGAACAATAGAAACATCAGGCTTATCATTTGGGTGTAAAGCCAAAGGGGATAATGGATTCAACAAAGGATTCAACGAAGAAGAATCAGTAGCCATGATCAAAAATCGAATCAAAGTAATTCTGAAATAGAATCAGAAAACAAATCGTGAAGAAATCGCAGAGAAAATCGCAAGAAAAATTGCGGAAAAATAGAACGAATTCGTGAAGAACGTGTGAATTACACAACGGAGAAAAAAACGAACTAGGATCGAAAATCAGCAACCATGATTACTGATACCATGTAGAGATTGATGAACTAAGAATCATCTTGAAAAGCAACATGAATGTGATAACCGTTTTGTTTAAAACTGAATCTGGAAAGATGGAATAGTAAAGTGAGTGTGTGAAAATAGAGGATGGCCTCTATTTATACTAAGTGTCTAGTGGACTAAAAAAAAGTAAGACCTAAAGGTATTAGTTCTAATACCAAAAGGTATTAGTTGACTAATTCTATACATATGGCTTAAGAACTCTTTAACACTTTAAGAGGGATGGTTGTGATTTGTGCTAGTTGTACTCCGTCTCAATCATGAGACACTCTCATATGAGTTTTTGTCATCTTTTGTAAATATCCACAACTTTGGGTGTGTTGTAAAAAAAAAAAAAGGAGCAAATCTTTTTATTGTTTGAAGTTGGTATAATTGCCTAAATTTATATTGTTGCTGTTGGGAGATGAATTTAATAGAGATTTTGATTAGATCCTAAAACCCCTGAGTATGACATGTTTCAGGACAATCTTGGTAGTATAGGATCAGGTTTCAAATTGTATTTAGATTCAGGATTATCTGCACCATGTATAGCCAGCAGATATAGTTCAGGATAGGATAGGTTTAACAAGTTGTGATCCTGAAGATCAGAAGATTCCTGAAGACCTAAAATATACTGAAGTTCAGAAGAACCTGAAGAACGAAGATCCTGAAGGCCAAAAGATCTTGGAGACTGTTTTGTACTGAATCAAAAGACCCTGAACAAGTGACTTCCAGTTTAATAGTGTTTGTTCATTCTTAGTACAAACAAAGAGAATGATATACGTTCGTGAACACTAAGAAAAATATCAGATCAGTGTGGTTGACTAAAAGAGCCGTTTTGTTTATCTCTGTTCAAAGGAAGATTTCAACCAATGAGGAGACGACAACAAAGTACTTTACTGACACTGAAAGCGACATGTCCCTGAAGAATGTCAGCGTTGATATTTGTCTTGTTCACAGAAATTGGTGATTGGCTGCTTGTCTGGATATTTCCTAAAACATGCAAGGGTGCGTTCAAACCCTAATATAGTCGTTCATCAATTACTCAAAGATGAAACCCTAGATGCTATCTCTCCAACGGATAGTTTTTCAAAGGTAGACTTCTGGAGAGTTATACCAGAGGCCTTAGACATTTCAAGGTTACGGGAAATCAAAGCAACTCCAGAGCTCATTCGTATTCAAGCAATCTTGTGAAGAACTCGAAACCCTAAGAATTTCCCAAGTGTTTCATCATTGAAGAGAGCTCATTTACTAAGCCCGGATTTAAGATATATCCAAAGCTTAGTTAGAGATATCCTAGCTTTTTACTTGTGTTCGATTGTAAATAGGATATCTCACCCTAGTTGGAAACCAACCAAAACCCAAACCCTTTGATTAGGTAGTTTGTCTGTGTAGTTGTTGGAGAAGTGAGAGTTGTAAAGAGTAAGTAAACTGCTGTGTTCAGTCTGAAAACTCTAGAGAAGAAGTTAGTAAGCTGATTGTTCAGTTTGAACGCTTGTGTGTGTGTTGAGTTAGTAAGCTGCAGTAGTTCAGTCTGAAAACTCTTGGTAGAAAGCTAGTAAGTTGTTGAGTTCAGTCTGAAAGCTTAAGGTAGTAGAAGTAGTGAGTTAAGGAATTTCTCTGAGAATCAGAGAGAGTGGACGTAGGATCTTGAGCCTCTGAACCACTATAATTGTTGTGTTGTGTGCTTTCTGTTTTGCATTATTATCTGTTGCACATTTTCACTGAAAGCATTCTGAGGTTTTCTGAAATTCAGTTGGAAACAATCCACTAAGGTTGCATTAACTTGATCACAGCCTTAACCACTGTTTCATTAAAGAAATGATTTTCAGCAAAGTAAAACGAGTATAAACTTAGGGCCTACACTTTCCGCACCCTAGATAAGCTATTATAGATCGTTGTCAAACTGATCAACTCTTCTGAGCAGTCAGTAAGATTATTATCTACTCCAAGCTTATTTGGACTCTGTTGTAGAAACTCAGAATCAGTTGAGCTAATCTGAAGTCTTTGAAAGCCGCTCAGTGTTATTGTCTCAGTAGACTTTGATCAGGGCTTTTTTGCGCTTCTCAGGACTGAAACTCAGGACAACCTGACTCTCTGATTATAGTTTGTTTTAAAAGTTGAAAAATCACTATACACTTGTATTCCCCCCCCACCCCCATAATCGTGTGGAACTCGTTTACCCCGGGACCAACTGTTGCCCATTCTTATAGATTAGCCTACTTACCATAGTGGGTGATGTACCCCATCTATGGCTCTTGACAGATTAACCCTCATCGAAGAACTTGTAGGTCCTGATAACCCATTTTGCGCGTGCGGAAGCGAACATGTCATGAGATGCATATAGAAACAGGGGTGAGGAAATGGTGATACCAAATTTTTTGCTTTTAAGAACGATGTGTGTTGTTTTGCTTATAACTGAATGCATATGACAAGTATAAACATAAAGCAGTAAAGAACACACGAGATTTTATAGTGGTTCGGGAGAAACCCGCCCTACATCCACTCTTCCCTTAACACAGGGGCACCTGCTTAACCGAACTTAACCTGCGGGACTTATCTCCCTCACGGGGATTGCCGATAGATGTTTACCGAGTTCTCACTCAAGCGGGACTTATCTCCCTCACGGGATTTCCTATAGATGTTTACCGAGTTCTCACTCAAGCGGGACTTATCTCCCTCACGGGATTTCCTATAGATGTTTACCGAGTTCACACTCACCTACAAACTTAACCGATCAAACTGATTTGGGTAAAGGTTTGTTTGGTTTCCAACTAGATTGAGATTTTCCCTTACGTTTGTTTAGCCTTAATGCTAAGGATGGGAAAGTCTCTCTAAGCTTAGGATATAGCATTTGTGCTTAGATCTAGGGTAGAACACTCTTGAATATATGATTGTATTTCTAGCTCTGTGTTCAATGGTGGAAATGCTACATGATTTGGCTCTGTAGCTTCAATGGTGTTTTCACGCATTTCACACACTTCCACTTTTTCCACACTTGATAATGAAGGAAGAACTTGTATTTATAGTGTGGATTTGAATGTTACCGTTGGAGAGAATCACATTCAAATCCATACTCTTTTGTAGTAACTTTTGGCGATTTTTTTTGATCTTGTCGTCTTTCTCTCATTGGTCCACGTCAATTTGAATCTAACGGCTATAATCTTGATTTCTTCCGAGTCTCGGGATCTTGATTCTATCTCGAGCCTTGAGTTATCGAGCTATCTCGAACCCGGAGTTATCGAGCCTTGAGTTATCGAGCTATCCCGAACCTTGAGTTATCGAGCTATCTGAACCCGGGTTATCGAGCCTTGAGTTATCGAGCTATCGAACCTTGAGTTATCCGAGCCTTTAGGTTATCGAGCTATCCCCGAACCTTGAGGGTTATCGAGTTTGAGTTTTCTTGATTCGACAGACTTCTCTTGATGGACCTTATGCGTCGGCATCTTATTATTTTCGAGCTTCTTGAGTTCGGCTCTTACGAATCGGACATCGACCCTCGGTCGCGTTGATTCGGTATCGATTTCTTGTTTACTGATCGATCGATTTCGGTGATCGGATCATCATAACTTCGATTGACATCTCGGGATAGCATCAGTCGATTACATCGAGTTAGCATATCGGGTTTATCATATCCCGAACTTCGATCACGTCGATCTTGATCGATCTCATCTGCTTCATCTTCATATCGATCTCGATCACGTCGATCTTGATCGGTCTCATCTCAACCTTATCTTCCGACCGCAACCTTCTCTCGACGATTTCTTTGGCTTTAGCATTTCTTCTCTTCGATTTTGCCTGAC
Source organism: Stenogyne calaminthoides (assembly GCA_037126765.1). Lineage (NCBI taxonomy): Eukaryota > Viridiplantae > Streptophyta > Magnoliopsida > Lamiales > Lamiaceae > Stenogyne > Stenogyne calaminthoides. The sequence goes on along the minus strand of JBBCBC010000027.1, from coordinate 20,219,430 downwards.
TCACCCGACTAACTCCGGAACTCATTCGAATCATCGATCTCGATCATTCTCGTCTGCATGACCTCGTCGATCTCGATCATCTTCTTCGATTTTCGTGAGTTCCCCTCAATTTGTTCTCTCGTTCCCCCTTAACTTGTTATCTGTAAAATAGCTTGAATAACACAAGTTAATAATGTTTTGGCATAATTCATCAAAACTAAAATATCCCAACAATTTCTCCCTTTTTGATAATGATGCCAAAACATTTAAAATATATGCATTTATACAGAGATCGGGTTTTTGTTTTAAAATAGATCAGTTCAGGTGGTCACTTTGAAAAAAAAAAGAACTTTTGAACTCCTGCTCTGATACCAATTGAAGGTATCAGTTCTGATGTTCACATTGAAAAATAGTGACCTTTGAACAACCCGCTCTGGTACCAATTGAAGGTATCAGATCAGAGACGGGCTTTAAACAAGATCTGTTCTGTTGTTCACTTTTGAAATCGGTGAACTTTAGAACTCCCGCTCTGATACCACTTGTAAGTCCCGATAAACCATTTTACGCGTGCGGAAGCGAACATGTCATGAGATGCATATAGAAACGGGGGTGAGGAAATGGTGATACCAAATTTTCCGATTTTAAGAACGATGTGTGTTGTTTTGCTTATAACTGAATGCATATGACAAGTATAAACATAAAGTAGTAAAGAACACACGAGATTTTATAGTGGTTCGGGCGAAACCCGCCCTACATCCACTCTTCCCTTAACACAGGGGCACCTGCTTAACCGAACTTAACCTGCGGGGACTTATCTCCCTCACGGGGATTGCCGATAGATGTTTACCGAGTTCTCACTCAAGCGGGACTTATCTCCCTCATGGGATTGCCTATAGATGTTTACCGAGTTCTCACTCAAGCGGGACTTATCTCCCTCACGGGATTGCCTATAGATGGTTACCGAGTTCACACTCACCTACAAACTTAACCGATCAAACTGATTTGGGTAAAGGTTTGTTTGGTTTCCAACTAGATTGAGATTTTCCCTTACATTTGTTTAGCCTTAATGCTAAGGATGGAAAAATCTCTCTAAGCTTAGGATATATCATTTGTGCTTAGATCTAGGGTAGAACACTCTTGAATATATGCGTGTATTTCTAGCTCTGTGTTCTATGGTGGAAATGCTACATGATTTGGCTCTGTAGCTTCAATGGTGTTTTCACGCATTTCACACACTTCCACTTTTTCCACACTTGATAATGAAGGAAGAACTTGTATTTATAGTGTGGATTTGAATGTTACCGTTGGAGAGAATCACATTCAAATCCATACTACTCTGTAGCTTTTTGCAGCTTTTTCAGTCTTGTCGTCTTTCTCTCATTGGTCCACGTCAATTTGAATCTAACTTGGCTATAATCTTGATTTCTTACGAGTCTCGGGATCTTGATTCTATCTGAGCCTTGAGGTTATCGAGCTATCTGAACCTTGGGTTATCGAAGCTATCTGAACCTTCGGGTTATCCCGAGCCTTGAAGTGTCTGGTATCTGAACCGAGGTTATCGAGTCTCGAGTTTTTCTTGATTAATGGGAGACTTCTCTTGGCCGGACCTTGTCTGTCTGGGATCTTGACACTTTCGGGCTTCTTGAGTTGACTCTTGAATCGGGCATCGACCCTCAAGTCCACATTATTTCGGGCTATCGATTTCTTCTTTGCACGATCGATCATTTCGGTGATCGGATCATCATATCTTCGATTCGACATCTCGAGGATAACATCAGTCGATTACATCGAGTTAGCATATCAGGTTTATCATATCTGATCTCGATCACGTCTGATCTTGATCAGTCTCATCTACTCATCTTCATATCTGATCTCGATCACGTCTGATCTTAATCAGTCTCATCTGCTTATCTTCTGATCTGCAACCTTCTCTTCTGATTTGTTGGCTTTAGCTTTTCTTCTCTTCTGATTTTGCACAGCTCGTCAGCTAACTCCGGAACTCATCTGACTCATCTGATCTCGATCATTCTCTTCTGTAGCCTCGTCTGATCTCGATCATCTTCTTCTGATTTCGTGAGTTCCCCCTCAATTTGTTCTCTCGTTCCCCCTTAACTTGTTATCTGTAAAATAACTTGAATAACACAAGTTAATAATGTTTTGGCATAATTCGTCAAAACTAAAATATCCCAACAGAACTGGAATTTAAGTTTGTCCCAGTAGCCGGAGAGGACTCAGACAAAGCAGGACCAATTGTCATGGTTAATTTTTATCATGTCTTGATATTGAGTAATCATCTTCATAGTCTTCATCGTTCGTCTCGAAAAGCTCCCACTCGACTGAAACAAATTCTTTAAAATGTCCTCCGTCTGGCAAAGGGTAGCTCGTGGCCCGAAACACGTGTCTGCATGCGCCAAGGTGCACGCACAAGTTCGGATCGGCCATCCCGTGGCCGTCGCTCAGCGGTACTCGACAATGTGTGGATCTGCTCGTGCACTAGCCCCATCGCCCGCGAGATCGTCGGCAGCCTGGTCCCACGCTCCCGTGTGCGTCCGGCCTTCCGCCCTCGCCCGTCTCCGCGCGCGCATCTGCACGCACCCGATTGCTTCTGCGTCCGCCAGTGCATGTCTCTGCGCATGCCTATGCGCGCGCCCATGCACGCCTCGACCCAAGTTCCGCCAGTCGCTCGGCCACGCCTGGGCTTGCGCCTGCGTGCACTGATCGTTCTCGACCATTCCCGTACGCGACCGCCTAACACTTCGTGCTTTGGCTCGCGTATGTCCGGGAAGTTGGTCGCCCATCTTTAATTCTTCATCTTTGTTTCCGATCCGGTTACAATTTATTTACAGCAAATAAATAAAACAAATCCTAATCTACTCGTGGATTTTCTCACGAGGCAAAACGAATTCGAACGAATCGAATTAAAAACCACAATTATATGCATGCATAATTAAACATTCATCAAATACCATTACAATTAGATACCTGCAAAAAAGATCTAGAAATTCTACTATCTAATTTCAAATTTAATGAAAAATGAATTAAATTACAATTTAAAATTCAGAGCCCGAAACCGAGGCTCTGATACTTGTTGTTGGGGAATTAATTACCCGGATCTATTCGGGGTAAATATTTAAGTACAAATTTAATTCTAACAATTATTACTAGCATGGATTAATCCTATATTAATTCAAATAATAATTCAACAACAAATCATGCATATAAACAAGCCACATAAATCCTACGCATGCGGAATTGCTAGGAGTTTACGTGAACTAACCTCTTGGAGTGACAACCATTGAGAAGATGGATACCCGTTCACATGAACAAACCCAAAGAGCCTTCTCAAGTATTCCCTCATCCTTGTTCAACAATCCGGTGGAAGGATGCTCGCAAACAATTAACAAAAGGAAAATAAATCTATGTTGCACCACCTTTGTGGATTTCTAATTTTTCCAACACATGGAATTGCACTGGGGATGAAAAATTCATCCCCTATTTATATTAAGGAGGGTGGTCGAATTTTAAGGTGGAAATAATATGAAAAAAACTTTTTCTTGATCTCCAAGAAATCTTGAATATATCTCATATATTCTTTTCTCCATAATTGAAATGATCCACAAAAAATCTCACCTCCTTATATTATGGAATTTTCGAAAATAATAAAGAGTAGGAATCCAAGATTTGGATCTTCTTGAATTTATGAGATATTCTTGTATTCCAATAATACATATCTTCCATAATATCTTTTCAAGAAAATCAAGAAAATCTTTCCTTCCCTTATTTAATCAAAATTTTCGAAAATATCATAATAAATAGTCAAGATGGAGATTTCTTGAATTTAATAAGATAATCTTGTATTCCAATAATACTTATCTTCATTTCATAACAAAATTCAAAGAAAATCTTTCTCCATCTTTTACTTATTATTTTCGAAAAAAAAAGGAAAATTAGGCAACAATATAGTATTTTATTTTAAACACCTTTTTCAGTTATTGAACTTTATCTTTGGGCTACTTGAGGGGCCTTTAGGAAAATTAAGATTGGACCTTCCAATGGACATTGAATTTTCAATATTGAGCCAAAATATTATTCAAGCCCATAAATATTAATTAATCCCACTACATAATTAAAATTGCACTATCCATCTTAACCCATATTACTGTTAATATGACTCTCGTTATTATTTCCCGTGTTTAAGATTATCCAGTCCATTAATTAATTTAAGCCACTGAATAGCTTCATATTAATTAATATCTTTTTCCTTGGAGTAAGGGCAGCTCAACATTATTATCCATACCGGAAATAAATTCAACTTGCAAGATTTGGTATGATAAAACTTCTGAGCCCACCAAGGGGACAAATCAAGAAAGACGTACTTGCACACGATTCTCCGTATTAAATCTTAGCAATCGTCATGTAACTAATAATATTGCCCAAGATATAAAGTATTGAATCACATTGATGTTAGTGTTAGTGTCCTAGAGACAATCCTTTGTAAGGACATAATACTCAGATAATATTCAGTATTAGTTTAATATTATTATTTGTTTAATATTAAATGTATGGCGTAACACTCATTAGAATATTATGTTTGATTGTTTGAATTTATTCTTATATGTGTTCCCTTGAGTCACTGCTGTCATTGAGTGAGTGAGAACTCAGATGACTTAAGCATGATTCTTAAATAGCCCCAATCGAGGATCACCAAGAAAGGGATATTGATGATGCAATGAAGATTGGTGTGTGATCTGCATCATACTCTTAGAGAGTGTAGTAAGATCTCACTTACTACGAGATACTAGGTATCTCATGATGGATGTACAAATAACTTAGAGGGTATTGGTATACCCATCCGAGAAACTGTTTGATGTAGTTCCACTATATGTGTCTACGGGTGTCTCGGTTAGTGGGAGCGATGCGATACTCCTTTGACTTGAGGTCAATACGCACGACATGTGTGGAGTGATGAACTTTGACCATGACCAATGCTTACAGCCTTCCGTGGGTAGATACGGCTTGGATTGGGTTCATCACGAAGTGCATGTGCGTGGTAGTTGAGCAAAGAAAAGGATTCATTCCTCAAAGTGGATTTAGAGAGAATAGTCATCTTCTCATCATAATTGGATCTAAGTCATTGACCAATGCACGTCAGCTTAGACTTCGTGATTAAGTGTGACACTAATGAACAATTAGTGATTTGAGATAAATTGATTAAGTTATTTGAATTGACACTTCATCATGTTCAAGACTAATCGAATATTCGTGAATGAAAGGAGGAAATCGCAATTGCCCACGTTACAGTTACAGGTAGTTGCATGTTTCTCGCAACGTACCTCATATATTGAGAATGTCTGATTTATTGACTAGGGTTCAATTAAGACCGTTAGTTTGACTAATCGCTCAGTATACGAGGGCCTATGGGTCACACAACAAGTAGTTCCCTTTTATGGATTATAGTTGGTTGATTAAATGTTAAATTGGATTTAATATTTAATTTATGGAGAAGTAATTAATAATAGATTAATTTGGAATTAATTATTATTAATATTTAATATTTAATTAAATTGGATTTAATCAAATAAGAATTCCCAATAATTATATTTGGAATATAATTGTAGGATTTAATGTATATGGAAATAAATCGTAGCAATTTTCATATAAGGCATTTAAATCCGTAGAGATTTATATTTAGGGAATTAAATTAAAAGGAATTAATTTAATTCAAGATTAGGGATTTTATTTCCCTAATTGGGCTAGCTTAGGGTTTAAGTTGGGCCTCCCTATATATACAAGCTCTAGGGAATTCACAAACAACGTTCCTTCATATTTTCTCCATAAGATCTTGAGTTTAGAATTTCCTAGCAAATCTGTCTCGGGATTCAACACTGACAAATCCGTTTAAGTCTGTAATTGGGGATTACATAGATACCGTAGTAGAGGAATCTGCACTCGAGTTACTGTTAGATTTCTCGTTATGATTATTGTAATCTGTATGCAATTAATTGTTTGTTGTTGGTGAACTTTATTTTCGCTGCGCATGTGATTACGTGTTTTTTACGTGCCTCTATAATCCAACAGTGGTATCAGAGCTCAAGGCTCTTGTTTTTTAAATTGCATTCAAATCTGATTTTTAAATTTTTTTTTATTAAATCAGTGGGGCACGATTATAATTAACTGCACCCCTTTTGTGTTTTTATTCCCGGTCGCTCGTCCCTTTGTCTTCGCCCAAAACCGAAGAACTAGGGTTTTCCCTGGTTCGCCACCGCACTTCCCCTAGTGCTTTACTCAGCCGGCGGTGCTACGCCGAATCGCCGATGGCTGGTGCTAGGCACCGCGCCTCGCGACGCGAGCCGGGGCCCATGGTACGATTCCCGAAGCATCCCAATCTTGCCTTGGAGGAGTCGATCATTTTCACCGCGATTCATGGCGAATCGCCGCCGATTCTTTCCGATTTTGATGTTGGTCGCTTGAACGCACTCGGGGCTTGGCCGGCATGCCCGTCTCGACGCATTTCAAGGCGGCGCATCACCAGACTCGGGAAGAGTCAGTGGAGACGCGCCGCTGACTCGTTCGCTCACTTGACTTTGCCGATCTGGTTTGGAAACAGAAATCGTTCAAGGCGGTGCGGCACCGCGCAAACCCCTTCGTTACCTCTTCAGCGACGATGGGTCGCCCGAACGCTGGGCCTGGCGTTGGCGACCCACGTCGGGGGTTGCTGGCCGATTCTCATCGCGTAGCCTTGTCGCCTTCTGTTCTTCTTTGGAACGAACCTGGACAGTTTTGATTGTTTTGGTTCTTGGTTCAATTGAATGGATCAAATTAATTTGATTAATTATGATGCGATTCTGATTCTGAAATTGGGTTAATTTTGTGTTTGGACTTCAAATTGGATTCATTTTGATTGGGTGATGATGTAGGAGGGCTGTTTTGCTAATTCGATTTGAGACAGGCCCTCCCGTGCAAATTTTAGAAATTACATCTGAGCCCCCAGGATTAAAATAAATAAAAAGTTAAATTTTGGAATTTTATTGGATACAATTCTAAGATTAAAATTTCGGTTGAAACGAGATGATTAATTGGAATAATCAATTTTAATAATCTTAAAATGAATCTTTAATTAAAATTAAATTCATTTTAAAAGGTTTTATTTAAACCCACTATTAACTTGTTTAATTTTTAAAATTAGTTAACATTTAAGTCCGCGTTATAAATGTTTGGGTAGGCGGCGCCCAATAAATGTCAGACCGTGTTAAATGCTTGGGTAGACGGCGCCCAAATATTTATGAGTCTGTGTATATCATGTTTGGGTAGGCGGCACCCGTAATTACTCAAATATGACTTAGACTTCATGGGTCTCGATTAAGCAATTAATACCCCGCCTTTTAAAACGTTCCTCACTAAAACTGGTTTTATCATTAACTTGATAAGATGTCTTCCATCAAAATTAAAAGTAAACCGAAGATTTCGTTCCAATGAGTACTTAAAGACCCTCGTCTTTTGCTCGGATCTACATCTAACGGGACTTTTATAGGGACATGAAAATATCGCTGCTTGATGGTTGTAAACCAACTTAACTTTGTTTAGCTAGCCCTCGCGGGGAATTAAGAGTAAATGACATCAGTCGAACTAGGTTCGACAACTAGGAGTTGCAATTTGGCAATTGGTTGGAGACCTACCAGTTATGCTGTCATAATGATCAGCCCTCGCTGGGATTATGATAGTAGTAGTGTGGATCCTAGTCCATTATGATTTATATTGGATATAAATTCGTACTTTTCTGATGAGGTCGTTAAGTATGTGAAAATAATGGAAACAAAATAAATTGAAAGGCCATGTTTATTTTGAATTGCTGAATATTGATCATAGGAATTATGTGTTTTAATTCCAGTTTTATTTTATTTCTCTAAGATTGTTAAAATGAATAACTTGTCATTGAGAAACGTTTTGGAAACGAACAAGTTGGCTGGGTCAAACTTTCTCGACTGGCACCGAAATATTCGTTTGGTGCTAAAGCAAGAGAGGATTGAGTACGTGTTGGACACGCCAATCCCTGATACCCCTGAGGCTGGTACTGAAGAGGCTGAAGAGTTCGACACTGCAGCCCAAAAGAAGCATCAAGAGGATGCTTCCCAGGCTCAGTGTGTTATGCTACTCGGAATGACTCCCGAGCTGCAAAGGCAGCATGAGTAGATGCTTCCCTTCGAGATGATTGAGCATCTGAAGGATCTCTTTGATTTTGAATCTCGTTCTGAGATTTATGAGGTGATGAGAGATTTTTTTAGATGCCGATTGTCCGAGGACGGAAGGTTTCTCCTCATGTATTGAAGATGATAGAGCTGATAGAAAAACTTGGTCGTCTGGGCATTGAGCTCAAGACCAACGTTGTTGTTTATGTCGTTCTTCAGTCGCTTCTCGATTCATATTCGAGTTTCGTAGTAAACTTTAATATGAATAAGACGGAATCGACCATGCCCGAGCTGCATAACATGCTCAAGACTTTTGATTCCTCCACTTCTAAAGAGAAGCCCGTACCCATAGTGAGTGCCTCTACTTCTTCTGGTCCGAAAGGAAAGAAGAAGCAAAGAGGCAAGGCAAAGAAAGGCTCTAAGCCTAACTTCCTTAAGCCCAAAGGTGGAATTCAAAAGATGGATAGGGTGGATAAGGATGTATGCCTCCACTGTAAGTAGAAGGGGCATTGGAAGAAGGACTGTAAGGTTCTAGTAGCTGAAAAGAAGACATAAGGTGTCTCAGCCACTGGAACAGGTATGTTTGTTATTGAGATAGACATGTCCACAAATGATACTAACTAATGGGTACTGGATACCGGTTGTGGCTCACACATTTGTACTAATGTGAAGGGTCTCAAGTGTAACAGGGCAGTTAGGCCGGGTGAAGTCGCTCTACACGTTGAAAATGGAGCAAGAGTTGCTGCTGAACGTGTTGGTGTTTATGTTTTAGACTTACCTTCTGGTTTTAGACTTGAACTGAATAATTGTTATTTTGTTCCTTCTATTACCCGCAAAATTATTTCTATTCCGATGTTTGATATTGAAGGTTTTTCCTTCCATTTTGCAAATAATAATTGTTATTTTTCTCTTAATGGTGATGTGTATGGAAATGCTCCTTTATCTAATGGTTTATATTTGTTGCATTGTGGACATAATATTCTTAATATACAAAACAAACGACTCAAACTTAGTAATCATGAAAACCTGACTTACTTATGGCATTTGTAGGCTTGGTCATGCAAATTAGAATAGGATAGCAAGGTTAAGAAAGCTAGACTACTTAACCCCATTCGACTTTGAGTCTTATGGTAATTGTGAATCCTGTCTCAAGGGCAAGATGATTAACAAACCCTTTTATGGGAAAGGGGTTCGTGTCAAAGAAGTTCTAGAGTTGATCCACAGTGACATTTGTGGACCACTGCTCACTCTAGCTAGGGTTCAATTCAGCTACTTCATTACTTTTGCTGACAATTTCTCTAGATTCGGGTACGTGTATCTGATGAAACACATGTCCGAATCGTTTGAGAAGTTCAAGGAGTACAAAGCCAAAGTAGAGAAACATCTTGGTAAGAGTATTAAGACTCTTCGATCAGATCGAGGAGGAGAATATCTTAGCCATGAATTCATTGATTATCTGAAGTTGCATGGAATCCAATCACAATGGACTCCTCCCGGTACATCCCAAATGAATGGAGTGTCCGAGAGGAGAAATCGAACCCTGTTAGACATGGTAAGGTCCATGATGAGTTTCTCCTCCCTTCCGACATTCTTGTGGGGATATGCACTCCAAACCTCAATCTACATTCTAAATATGATTCCATCCAAATCAATTGAGCATACGTCATACGATTTATGGCATGGCAAGAAGCCAAATTTCTCTCACATTAGAACATGGGGTTGACCCGCGTTTGTGAAGAAAATGCTCAGTGATAAGTTGGAAGCAAAATGTGAAAAGGGTTATTTTGTGGGATATCCTAAGGAAACTAGAGGATATTATTTCTATCTACCTCAGAAACAAACAATGATTGTTTCAAGGCAGGTTAAATTCCTTGAAGAAGACTACGTCTTCAAGGAACAAAGCCGTAAGACGATAGAACTTAAAAAATTCAAGAACCATAACTTAACAAGGAGACTGATGTATTGTCAAAGCAACATGACAAAGAATCAGTGGGAGCATCCAGCAGCTCACATGGTGGAAGTTTATCACTAAGTGATCCTCTTTCAGCCAGTGGGAGAGTAATTGGAGTTGCATTGCCCGAGCAACGGACTCCAAGTGGGCTGAATGAGAACATCATAGTTACAACTCTCGCCCAAGAGGCATCCGGAAGTGCTCAAGGAGCATCCGAAAGTGTCGCTCTTGAGGCCTCCCCGGTCGACGATGAAATTGCTGCACCACAAAATTTTCACGATCAGAATGTGCAGCCGAGCAACCACAATTCCGTAAGTCCACAAGATATTATGGCTTCCTCGTAGAGGAGCATGATGACGTGGAGATCCCGGATAAGGACGAACCTAGAACTTACATTGAGGCAACATTAGATGTTGACTCAAAGAAGTGGCATGAAGCCATGAAATCCGAGATGGACTCGATGTACGTCAATCAAGTTTGGGACTTGGTTGAATTGCCGAAAGGGGTTAGACCCATAGGTTGCAATTGGGCCTTCAAACGGAAAACCGATGCAATAGGCAAAGTACAAACCTACAAGGCTAGGTTGGTGGCGAAAGGTTACAGTCAACCCGAAGGCATTGACTATGACGAAACATTCTCACCAGTTGTTAAGACCAAGTCCATTCGAATTTTACTTGCGATAGCAGCACATCTAGATTATGAGATTTGGCAGATGGATGTCAAAACAGCTTTCCTCAATGGCAACATTGATAAGGAAGTGTTTATGACTCAACCTGAAGGTTTCATATCAAAGCCAAAATCTAATCTCGTGTGCAAGCTTAAACAATCCATTTATGGATTGAAGCAAGCTTCTAGGAATTGGAATATCCGATTTGATGAAGCTGTTAAATCATTTGACTTCGTCAGAAACTCGAAAGATCTGTGCGTCTATCAGAAATGTTGTGGGAAGAATATTGTATTCATAGTTGTGTATGTCGATGACATACTCATTATGGGAAACAATATTCCACTCATGCAGTTCGTGAAAGAATGGCTGTCAAGGACCTTCATGATGAAGAACGTTGGAGAAGCCTGCTACATCTTAGGGATCAAGATCCATAGGGATAGATCCAAGAGGATGTTGGGACTGACACAGTCCACCTACGTAGACAAGGTGTTGAGGCAATTTGCGATGGAGAACTCTAAGAGATGTTCTCTACCGACATGTCATGGGATAAAGCTGTCTAAAGAAGGATTGTCCTTCTACAGAAGCTGATATCCAGCGCATGAAGGATATACCATATACATCTGCAATTAGATCCATCATGTATGCCATGACTTGTACTAGGCCAGATGTGGCCTTCGCTGTCAGCACCACTGGTAGATACCAACAGAATCTGGGTGAACTCCACTGGATTTCTGTCAAGAACATTCTTAAGTACCTCAGACGTACTAAAGATTACTTTCTGGTCTACGGAGGTCAGTCAGAGCTAGTCGCGACCGGCTATGCTGACGCAAGTTTCCAATCCTATTGTGATGATTACAAGTCACAGTCGGGCTATATTTTCGTTCTCAATGGTGGGGAGGTTAGTTGGAATAGTTCCAAGCAAGATACTACCACTGATTCAACAACCGAAGTTGCAAAAGAAGCTATCTGGATAAAATAGTTCTTAAATGAACTAGGGGTAGTTCCGAGTGCCAATAGTCCAATAAAGTTTTATTGTTACAATACTAGTGTGGTTGCGCAAGTTAAGGAACCGAGATCCAATAACAGAAACAAGCATGTATTGAGGTGTTATCACTTGATTAGAGAGATAATCGCTAGAGGAGAGATAGAGTTAGAACGTGTCCCCACAGAGGATAACCCGACTGATCCTTTCACCAAGGCTTTGAGTGTTCAAGTACACAGTGGACATTTTGATGGTATAGGGGTTAGACATGTAGGTGATTGACTCTAGTTCAAGTGGGAGATTGTTAGTATTAGTATCCTAGAGACAATCCCTTATAAGGACATAATACTCAGATAATATTCAATATTGGTTTAATATTATTATTTGTTTTAATATTAAATGTATGACGCTACACTCATTAGAATATTATGTTTGATTGTTTGCATTTATTCTTATATGTGTTCCCTTGAGTCACTGCTATCATTGAGTGAGTGAGAACTCAAATGACTTAAGCATGATTCTTAAATAGCCCCAATCGAGGATCATCAAGAAAAGGATATTGGTGTGCGATCTGCATCATACTCTTAGAGAGTGTAGTAAGATCTCACTTACTACGAGATACTAGGTATCTCATGATGGATGCACAAATACCTTAGAGGGTATTGGTATATCCATCCGAGAAACCATTTGATGTAGTTCCACTATATGTGTCTACGGGTTTCTCGGGTAGTGGGAGCGATGTGATACTCCTTTGCCATGAGGTCAATACGCACAACATGTGTGGAGTGATGAACTTTAACCATGATCAATGCTTGCAGCCTTCCATGGGTAGATACGGCTTGGATTGGGTTCATCACGAAGTGCATGTGCGTGGTAGTTGAGCCAAGAAAATGATTCATTCCACAAATTGGATTTAGAGAGAATACTCATCTTCTCATCATAATTGGATCTAAGTCATTAGCCAATGCACGTCAGCTTAGACTTTGTGACTAAGTGTGATACTAATGATCAATTAGTGATTTGAGATAAATTGATTAAGTTATTTGAATAGACACTTCATCATGTTCAAGACTAATCGAGTATTCGTGAATGAAAGGAGGAAATCACAATTGCCCACTTTACAGTTACAGGTAGTTGCATGTTTTTCGCAACGTACCGCATATATTGAGAATGTTTGATTTATTGACTAGGGTTCAATTAAGACCGTTAGTTTGACTAATCGCTCGGTATATGAGGGCCTATGGGTCACACAACAAGTAGTTCAGTTTTATGGATTATAGTTGGTTGATTAAATGTTAAATTGGATTTAATATTTAATTTATGGAGAAATAATTAATAATAGATTAATTTGGAATTAATTATTATTAATATTTAATATTTAATTAAATTGGATTCAATTAAATAAGAATTCCCAATAATTATATTTGGAATATAATTGTAGGATTTAATGTATATGGAAATAAATCGTAGAGATTTTCATATAAGACATTTAAACCCGTATAGATTTATATTTAGGGAATTAAATTAAAAGGAATTAATTTAATTCAAGATTAGAGATTTTATTTCCCTAATTGGGCTAGATTAGGGTTTAAGCTGGGCCTCCCTATATATACAAGCTCTAGGGAATTCACAAACAACGTTACTTCATATTTTCTCCATAAGATCTAGAGTTTAGATTTTCCTAGCAAATTTATCTCGGGATTCAACATTGGCAAATCCATGCAAGTCTGTAATTGGGGATTACGTGGATACCGTAGTAGAGGAATTTGCACTCGAATTATTGTAAGATTTCTCGTTATGATTATTGTAATTTGTATGCAATTAATTGTTCGTTGTTGGTGAACTTTATTTCCGCTGCGCATGTGATTACGAGTTTTACGTGCCTCTATAATCCAACAATTGATTCTCTACCCATCATAAGTCAAAGCAATAGTTATTAATTCCACACGATCCTATTTAAGGGACGAGGATTAAGAAATAACGAACCACTGAGGTTTAATTCTTCTATATACAGTAGTGAAGAATTTATCCTCTTGTAGGTCCTATTCAGTGCATCATAATGCACTAGTGCAATCTCTTGGTCAAGACAAGCCAATCTGAGGCTTACACTTCAACCTTTCATGATGGATTGTTCATTTCCATCTGGGTTGTGAATTTTGTACTTAGGTTACAAGGAACTGTTAATTTAATCTTTTGTGATCTGGTATCACTAAATTAACTACAATGTAACACGTACTATTTATTGAACAGTTATGCAATATGTTGGGAGATGAATTTAATAAAAGATATATGATTTTGATTAAGATCCCAAAACCCCTGAGTATGACATGTTCAGAATGATCTTGATAGTTGAGTCAGGATTCAGTTTTAGAGTATTCAGGATGTTATCTGCAAAATGTATAGTCAGCAGATATAGATCAGGATAGGTTCTGAAGACTCTGAAGAACTCAGTATGTTTCTGAAGAAACTGAAGTTTCGAGAAATCGAGATATCAAGACTCAAGATGAATCGCGAGGCGAAGACTCAAAGATGAAAATTCGATATATCGGTCGATATATATCTGTGAAGACTCAAAAAAAGACGAAGACTCGAAGACTACGAAGACTCGAGAAGACGGCGAAGACTCGAAGACTCGAAGACTCGAAGACTCAAGACGCAAGATGTAAGATCAAGATCGATGATCAAGAATATGAAGGCAAAGTAATTATGAAGACTTCGATAATGTCTTGAATGCTTCGATATAAACTGAATGTTCGAGGCAATTGAATATATCTATCGAAGGATGCAATCTTGAGAAGATCGCGATTCCTTAGAAAATAGATATTTGCCAAGACATTCAAATGCGCATACAAAAGGAACTAAGTCGGAAGTGTTGTTAAAGTTATATCAAACTCGAGTTTGTAACCAAAAAAGAGCCGATTGAAGGTGTCTACCTTTAATCGAAGACAAAAAGTCAAAAAGAGGAAGACAACATTGTACCCATGACACTCGACGGATGACGGTCAGAAAAAAAAGATGTCAAGTACAAAGTTCGGATCGCAAAAAGTGAAGACGGCTACATGAAAGGCTATTGCCTAAAACATGTTAGGGAGTTTCAATCCCTAAATATAGACGTTCCTCACACACCATAAGAGGAAACTCACGAAGCTATCTCTCCAACGGATAGTTTTCAAAGAGTGACCTTGGTGTATGCCTATAAATACTTGTGACCCTCTACATTGTAAGGTTACGGGAAATTTGTAAGCAACTCAAGAGCTCAAACTTATTATAGCAAAGTTGAAGCACTCGAAAAACCTAGAATTTCCCAAGTGCTTTTATATTGAAGAGAGCTCACTAAACTAAGCCTAGCTTGATAAGACATGTCCGAAGCTTAGTCGAGATATCCTAACCCTTTGCATTGTACTTCATTGTAAAGGATATCTCATCCTAGTTGGAAACCAACCGAGAAACTCCAAAACCCTTGAGAAGGTAGTTGGAGTGTGTTTGTTGGTGAGAAGAGTTGTAAAGAGTTAGTAAACTGCGTGGAGTAGTCAGAAAACTCTAGAGGAGAAGTTAGTAAGCTATAGAGGTAGTCTGAAAACTTGTTTGTGTTTGAGTAAGTAAACTACGGAGGTAGTCAGAAAGCTCAAGGTCGGGTTGAGTAAGTAAACTACGTGGAGTAGTCAGAAAGCTCAGGGCCGAGTTGAGTAAGTAAACTACGAGGAGGTAGTAAAGCTCGAAGTGATTAGTGAATTTTCTCGAGGATCGAGAGAGACCGGACGAGGGAGCTTGAGTCTCCGAACCACTATAAAGCTATTTGTGTTGTTTATCGCTTTTCTCCGCGGCTTAACATTTGCATCCTTTGAGTTTGAAAGCATATTTTCACCGATATTTGGGTTGGAATCAATCCTTTGGAAGTTGCATGTAATTGAATCACAGCCTAATCACTATTCCATTAAAGGAAGTTTTTCAACCAAAAGCTTAAAACGCAGTATAAACTAAAGGGCCAAACATTCCAAGACGTCCGGTAAGTAGCTAGAACGAGATAGCTACCAAACTAAACTTACTCTTCCGGGGTTGATAAGTTAGTTATCCGATCCAAACAACTCGGGATCTCGACACTCGAGAACTTCGGTTGGGATTATCCGAGGTTTCAAAAGCATTTCGGGATCTTTGTCTCGAGAGACTTTGACTCGAGAGCGATCTCGTGCTTCTCGGGACCTAATCTTGAGGATTATCGACCCAAGTGACCTCGAAGAAAAAAGTTTTAAAAAACCTTGAACACGTGTATTCCCCATACACGTGTAAGACTCGTTTACACGGGACCAACAAGTGGTATCGGAAGCGGTGGTTCAACTTGACCACTGCTTTGTTGACCAAAGTTTTATTTGCTAAAAATACTTGTGGTCTATCTGAAACCCGATCTTATTTCTTTGAATTTTTCAAAAGCTCAGATAAAAATGTCTTCTAAAAAACTTCCCATGTTCTCAGTGGAGAACTATGATCTATGGAGACTGAGAATGCAGGCTCACCTGTATTCCAAACATGAACGAATGTGGAGAGTGGTCTCTGAAGGGCCATTACAATTTACTGTGGTGAATCCCAGAGGAAACAGAAGATGAGAGAATTGATCCTAGAGCAGAATTTCCTAAATCTGATGACCAACTGACTCCTGAGGAGAGAAATTTAGTCAATCTAGACTACATTGCTAAAGACACACTATACAGTACAATTGATGATGGTGTGATGGGAATGATCTCTCACTGCAATACTGCTAAAGAGATTTGGGATACACTAGCTGTAATGTACCAAGGCACAGATCATATAAAAGAAAACAAACTTTCAGTGGCAATTAGAAAGTTTGATAGTTTTGAAATGGATGATGGTGAATCAATAGACAAATTGGAAGTCAGATTCACTAGCATCATGAATGATCTAAATGCACTTGGAAAGAAATATCCACAAAGAGAAGTTGCATTGAAAATTCTTAAAGGTCTTTCTATGAAATGGGATATTCATTCAGTGGTGATTGAAAACACCAAGAACATTAATTCAATGCCATACCAACAAGTCTTCTCTGAGCTGAAGGCCTATGAATTTGTAATTGATAAGAAATCCAAAAAAGGTCGATGGCAAAGATGATTCATCATCTAGTAAGAATGTGGCTTTAAAAGCCAAAGATAAAACCTGTGAAACTAGAGAGTCTGAGAACCCCCATGCCAAAAATCAGGATGAGCTTGAGGAAAAGCTAGCACTGATGGCAAGGAGGTTTGAAAGACTTAATAGTAGATTTGGAAAATACAAAAGCTATTATAGGAACCACAGGTACCAGAAGAAACCTGATGATAGATCAACTGAGAAGAAGAAAGACCTGAAAGCTGAGGGATCTTCATCCAAAAGGAAGGAATCCAAGTCCAAAGAAGAATGTGATCAGGATGATGATGCCAACAGATGCCATAATTGCCAAAAGAAAGGTCACTTCCAGTATGATTGTCCAGATTTGAGTGCTAAGGAGAGAAGAGAAAGGCAAGCTAAAAGAGACCAGAAGTTCTCAAGCAAAAAGGCCATGGTTGCAGAAGAGGAACACTCTGAGGAGGGATCTAGCTCTTCAGATGAGATATTCTCAGACAGTGAAAGTGATGACATCTGTCTGATGGCCATTGAGGAGGTAAACTCTTCTTTCTCTGTTGTTTCTCCTACACTAGCACAAGAGTTTTCAAGTTCTACTGAAAACAGTCATTTTGACCTGATGGATTCTTTTGAGAATCTGATGAAGGACTATCTTTGTTTTTGCAAGGATTGCTAAATAGAACTCAAGAGCGAGAATAAGGAGGCTGAAAAGTGAAAATCTAAAATGGAAAGACTCTAGCAATATTGAAATCACTTCTACAATTAATGGGAGCTCTTGATGTTGGATGTTCTAAAAGTACAACTCTCGAGAGAAAGAGAAGTTGATAATGTCCCCTAAGCGAAAAGCTAGAGAAATCCATTTGAAGAGATTCAAATTAATCGGGACTATGTTTAATGACCTCTCGAGAAGCATGAAACTCTCTGAAGCTGTGAGGATAGTGTGCATGAAGAAGTTAACTCTATTGAATCGCATCTAAAGTAATTGATGAAATTGAGTTACCAGAGATCTGCCACTATAAAATTTGGATTGGGATACATTCGGGGGAACCTCACAAGGTCATCGAATCTTTGCATCAAGTAGCAAGAAGACAATCTTTGTAAAACCAATTGGCACCTACACTTCAAAATCAAGTAATACCCAAGGTTGTAGACAAGGGAAAAGGACCTATGGTCTCAATAAAAACCGAATGATCGGTAGGAAAGCCCAAACCTCGGTGAAGGCTAGAAAAAACCGAGCACTCGATTGGAAAGTTTCGAGCAAAATACTTCAAAGCCTCCGGATAAGAATGCAAACACGAAAGGCTCCACCTTCGAACCATCGGAGGAATCCTCGGATGAGAAACACTTTCGCGAGAGACATTCTCAATGAAGAGACCAAGTCCTCAATTATCTTGAAAGACCAGTTGAAAGACAGCAACTGAACCCCACTTGCCTAAGGGTAAAGGTTACCTGAACCCGAGTCATCAAAGATTTAGACCGGCTGCACTGAAGCCAAAGCAAATGAACAGAAGGCCTGAACCAAAGAAAAATTCAAACGCCCATGTTCATGCTAAGGCTAGCACACATACACATAAAACTGCTAAGGCACCCAGAGTAGTAAATGTGTATGTTGATGTTTATGGAAGACAAATTAGCCACTCTAAAGTGATTAGAGTTGTCAGGCAAATTTGGATTCCGAAAGGTACATCTAACCTTGTAGGACCCTACACAAATTGGGTACCTAAAAATTGATCTATTTTTCTGGAGGAAAACAAGGGCACTGAGCTGATTAAAGATCACATAGCACTGATGAGCAGAGATGAAAAGGCCCCTGATATATGGTATCTTGATAGTGGATGTTCAAGACATATGACAGGATTCAAGAAGATACTCAGTGACTATGTTGAACAAAGAGGCCCACAGATCACTTTTGGAGATAACTCAAGGGGACGATCAAGGATATGGAACTTTGGAAATCGACTCAGATCATATCCATGGTGTTTCATATGTATCTGGATTGAAGCATAATTTGCTTTCAATAAGCCAATTTTGTGATAAGGGTTTTAATGTTGAGTTCTCTAAGAACTTATGTTTTGAGAAAGATGATACAACACAGAAAGTATTACTGACTGGTACAAGAAAAGGGAATGTGTATCTTGCTGATTGGAGTTCAACTCCTAAAGATACATGTTTAGTTGCTAAAAGTTCCACAGATACCAGTTGGTTATGGCATAAAAGAATGAATCACCTAAATTTTAAAACCCTGAACAAGCTTGCAAGATTAGCTCTTGTGAGAGGGTTGCCTAATGAAGTGTTCAGTAAGGAACATATTTGTGATGCGTGCCAGAAAGGAAAACAAATTAGAGCATCATTTAAAAGCAAAGTTGATGTTTCTACTGACAGAATACTTCAGTTACTGCATATGGATCTTTTTGGTCCTATAACACCAGTAAGCACTAATGGCAGGAAATACACATTGGTAGTAGTTGATGACTACTCAAGATATACTCGGGTCATATTCTTACTCAGTAAGAAAGAGACTCAGATAAAGCTGCCAGAATTACTGAAAAGGCTCAGTATTGAGAAAAATCTGAGTGTGGTCAAAATCAGATCTGACAAGGGAACTGAATTTATAAATCATATCATATCTGATTATTGTGCAGCAAATGGAATTTCACATGAAACATCAGCTGCAAGAACCCCTCAACAAAATGGTGTTGCAGAAAGAAGGAACAGGACTCTGAAAGAAGCTGCAAGGACAATGATTCCGAGGTCGATATTCTAAAAGGTTTTGAAATTTGAAGTTGTCAACACTTTGCATGCTACTCTCGAAACAGATCCATCTTGACCAAGAGTCAAGGCAAAACACCCTATGAGCTTTGGAATGAAAGGAAGCCTCTTGTTTCTTTCTTTTCGTGTGTTTGGTTCAAGTGTTTCATTCACAATAATGGTAAAGATCGGTTGAAAACATTTGATAGTAAAGGCGATGAAGGAATATTCTTAGGATATTTCAAGTCGATAAAAAGTTTTCAGAGTTTACAACTGTAGGACTCTTATTGTGGAGGAAACACCTCATGTTGTTTTTGATGAATCTACTTGTGTTCAGAAGAAACAAGAACATGATGTAGATGAACTGACTAAAAGGATCACCAAATTAAGCCTGAAATAGAAAGATAAATCATCCACTGAACCTGAAAAGAAGAAGTCAGTCACATCCTATGATTGGAGTGACTCAGACTCAGATAAAGAAGTTCAGGATGAAACTCAGGATGGTGAGACTCAGAAAAACCAACACTCCAAAGGTGACCAATCTGAACAGACACCAGTTCAGACTCATGTATGTGATGTCAATGAAGATGTGGTCACAGCTGAGGTAAATTCTGAATCTATCAGCCAAAGGGGAACAAATGTCTCTGACAATGTTCTGAATAGAATTTCCCCTGAGGAAGATGATTCCCTTTCTCCTTTTCTGTTGTTCCCTGAGTTTACTGAATTAACGGAACCTAACATTTCAAATGTTGAGGATCTACTTTGAAGGGGAACATCAAGAAGGAAATGGTTAGATAGTCATCCTACAAGTCAGTTGTGGGTGATCTAACTGAAGGTGTTAAAACAAGAAGGTTCCATGGTGAGAGTGCACTATTCTGCTGCTTCCTATCAGAGAAAGAACCTACTGAGATTGGTGAAGCTCTACAAGATTCTTATTGGATTACTGCTATGCAAGATGAGCTGAATCAATTCTCAAGGAATGAAGTATGGGAGCTAGTAGTCATTGGAACCAAGTGGGTTTTTAAGAATAAAAGAGATGAAAACAACAACATAGTAAGAAACAAGGCAAGGCTAGTTGCACAAGGTTATTCCCAAGAACAAGGCTTGGATTATGATGAAACCTTTGCACTTGTTGCAAGACTAGAAGCCATCAGATTGTTTCTTGCATATGCTGCCCACATGAAGTTCACAGTCTATCAAATGGATGTGAAAAGTGCATTTCTGAACGGTGTGCTTAAAGAAGAGGTTTATGTGGAACAACCTCATGGTTTCAAACAGAATGACCAAGTTTACAGGCTCAGAAAAGCTTTGTATGGTCTCAAGCAAGCACCCAGAGCATGGTATGATACTCTTTCTCAGTTTCTTACTGACCATGGTTTTGTCAAAGGGATTTGTTGATAGAACTCGTTCGGGATAGAAGATGGGGAAGATATCTTACTAGGATTCAGAATATATGTTGATGACATCATTTTTGGATCTCAAACCATCATTTGTGTGAAAAGTTTTCAACACCGATGAAAGGCAAGTTTGAGATGTCAATGATGGGAGAGATGAATTTCTTTCTAGGTCTTCAAGTGAAACAATCAAAGGAAGGAATATTCATCAACCAGCAATCGATTGCCAAATATGGTGTCTGAGATTGCAATGCGGTTAGGATTCCTATGAATACTAACTACAAGATGGATCCCGATTTCAAGGCAAATTAGTGAGTCATCATCGATTATAGAGGAATCATTGGATCATTGCTCTATCTCACGCAAGTAGGTAGGATATAACATTTCTTTGTTGGGATATATGCAAGATACCAAGCTAATCCTAAAATTTAGTCACATGGAGGTCGCCAAAAAAGATCTTGAAGTATCTTGGGGCACAATGAATAGAGGATTATGGTATCCAACCGATGATAACCTTGAATTAAATGGTTACTCGGATGTTGATTATGGAGGTTGCGCGAATTGACGGAAGTCCACTACTGGGAACTTGTCAATTTCTAGGAAATGGTGATATCTTGGTTTTGAAGAAGCGGACCTCGATGTAACCAAGTCTTTACCGAAAATTTGAATAACATGGCTGCCAGGAAAGTCTGCTTTGGCTCGATTCTTTGGCTCGGACAACAATTAAGGGATTATAAAGTTGTAGCCAATGAAGTACCAATATTTTGTGACAATAATAGTGCCATTGCTATTTCACAAAATCCGTATTGCACACCGGATGCAAGCATGTAGATATCGGACATCACTTCAGCGAGAGATCATGTCGAGAGAAAAGGACATAAGGATGGAGAAAATTCATCTCGATAAGCGGAGATATCGATATCTTGACTAAACCTTTGGGTGAATCAAGATTTGAGGAACTTTCGATTGAATTAGGGATGTTAGATCGGTGTATAGAGTAAAATCGAAAAATTGAAGGTTTTCGGATGCATGAAGTTTTCTTTAATTCTACCGAGAAACTCGGGATAAAATGGAAAATTGAATCGGAGTCTCGAAACTGAGATTTCTTGAAGGTCGATTTCGGTGTTATCTTGAACCCATTCAAGATTTTCGATTATTATCTTGACATTTTATTAAGGTCAGTACTCAGTAAGACTGATAGAGGGAAATTAGTCTGAAGAAGTAATGACTCATGCAACTCATTTATTGCTTAAGTAAAACTTAGTAATCATTCGCAATAAATACAAAACACCTAAGAAATGTTTTCGGGCGGGATCTTTTGAAATTTCGAAGAAGGTTAACAGTCATTTAATGCTCTGTTACATTAATGACCAATGAGGATATTTTGGCGGCTTACTTTTTCGAGAGATCGATAAATGCATTCAGTATACCCGATTAATCGACGATTAATCTCAATCGTTGCTTTTCACCTAACCAACGCGATTCCCCACGATCTCGAAGCTATTTATACCCCAATAAGCCATTCAAGCCAAAATTTTATCAAACCCTTCGTTCCCAAATCCTCTGCAGATAAAAATCCCTTTGCCCAGAAAACTCCAAACCCTAAAACTTCAATTCTTCATATCCAAAATGGCCCCAACTCTGTTCGAAAGATTAGCCGAAACCAAAAAACCCTGGTATGAGTTCGTTGTCTCGCTCGATAGCACAACCAATTCCAAACCAGAAGAGGAGGCTCTCCATATGATTCGATTGGCCAAACTTACTCATCTCGTCGTAAGCCGACCAGACTAAGAATACGCCAAAGAGGTAATCGAGTTCATCTGTAATTTGAGGATAGATGAAGAGGATGGTATGCATTCTGCGATTACTGTATCACATTTAGAGCATTCGTCCAAATACATCGATTTTGAAAGGGAATTGTATATTATTCCGAAGAATTTAAATGATGTTTTTAAGCTCTGTGATAAATGAGAGGATCCTGCCATGTATATGTTGGGTAGAGAGCAGGAGTATTTAGATAGGATTGCTGAGAATCCTGTTAAGTTTGAGGCTACACTGCATAAGAGGCATTTGAAGCCACAATATAGAGTCTTGATGGATATTGTGAGCAAAAGCATCATGAGCCTTGCGGGAAGTTTTGAGCAGATCAGTACCCCGAAGCTCCGATTGATGGTGGAGATCGAGGCCTCACCCACCACTGACTTCAACTGGCTCAAATTCTTGATTCAGATGGTGAGTGAGCAAGCCAAAGTCTTCAAGAAGGTTGATGGGGCTATCACGATCAAAGGCAAGATCCACCATGCCACCAAAATAGCATTTATTTTGGAGATGTGCAGAGAGGAGGAGGATATCTTCGCCAATTCGACCCCATTCCCTAAGTCCAAGGTGCTCTTCAAGCCCATTGCTGTGAAGAAGCAGACCATCAAAGGGAAGAAAGAAAAGAAAGCAGAATCACCAAAAGCTGCTGCTGCTGAAGAGATTCAACAAACCAGGGGGAAGGTTTTGTTGGAGGCAAAGATGGAGCAGGGTGAGAAGTTGAAGAAGCAAAAAACCCTCGCCCCCAAGCGCAGAAGATTGGTGGTTCTCACCGATGAAGATGACAGTGATTCTGAAGAGATTCAACCTGAGGGCCAAACCGCTCAGAATTCGTCATTGCAAGTTTTGGCTCAGGTTATCTCTAAGGCACAGGAACAGACTGAGGAGCAGGTCTTCTCTGAGGTGCTTGAGACTTCGCTCAGTTCAGACAAAATTTCTCAGGAAATTTTTCAAGGAACTCAGGCCTCAGAGATTCCTACCAAAGATGTGCCGGCTTAGACAGAAGAGCCAACTCAGAGTAAATCTGAGGACGTGCCAGCTCAGGCCCCAGAACCCACTCAGATGCAAACTAAGGACCTGACTGCACAACGTTCAGATGCTGCTGAGACTCAGGAGCAGCTTATTCTTGATGAGCTCCTGAGTGATCTACTTCTTGATCCTTCAGCTGATGCTTCGACTGAACCAGAAAGCCCGAGATGGAAGAAGGGCGAAGCTGAGGAAACAGAGTGGAGGAGCAAGGGGGAACGGTTCATCCTCGTCTGTAGCCTCGTCTGATCTCGATCATCTACTTCTGATTTCATGAGTTCCCCCTCAATTTGTTCTCTCGTTCCCCCTCAACTTGTTATCTGTAAATTAGCTTCAATAACACTAGTTGATAATGTTTTGGCATAATTCATCAAAACTAAAATATCCCAACAATTTCCTCTTTTTGATAATGACGCCAAAACATTAAAATATATGCATTTTTAAAGAAACGGGTTTTCTTTTAAAAAGGATCAGTTCAGGTGATCACATTAAAAGTGATCTTTTGAACTCCTGCTCTGATACCACTTGTTGGTCCCGGTGGGAAAACCCATTTTGCGCGTGCGGAAGCAGACATTTCGTGCGGTGCATATAAAAATAGGGGTGAAGGAATGGTGATTTCAGATTTTTTGCGTTTTAAGCTCATGTGTTGTGTTTTGCTTATAATCGAATGCATATGACAATATAAGAACATAAAGCAATAAAGAACACAACAAAGTATAGTGGTTCGGAGACTCAAGCTCCTACATCCACTCTCCCTGTTCCTAGGGAAATTCCTTCAAACTGGACTTATCACTCTCTCGGGCTCGCCTTTAGATATTTAACGAGTTCTCACTCAAACTGGACTTATCACCCTCTCGGGATCGCCTCTAGATATTTAATGAGTTCTCACTCAAACTGGACTTATCACCCTCTCGGGTTCACCTCGGGACTTATCACCCTCCACGGGATTGCCTATAGATATTTACCGAGTTCACACTCCAACGGGACTTATCACCCTCTCGGGATTGCCTACCCTCCCTTTCGGGATTACTAGATGTTTACTGAATTCACACTCACCTACAAACTTAACCGACTGATTTGGGTAAGGTTTGTTTGGTTTCCAACTAGGTTGAGATTTTCCCTTACATTTGTTTAGCCTCAATGCTAAGGTTGGGAAAATCTCTCTAAGCTTAGGATACATCGTGGGTTGCTTAAATTGAGTTCTAGAACACTCTTTGAACATATTTGTATATCCACAGACTTGTGTTCTAGGGTGGGAATGCTTTGGGTATAACTCTCTTTCGCTCTGTAGCATCTCGTACTATAATCTCCACGCATCCACACATTAGAATGATGAAAGATCATTTATAGTCAAATTTGAATGTTACGTTAGAATCACATTCAAATCCATACTATTCTTGGTGGTTGTCTTCCTCTCATTAGTCCGCGTCGGTGATTCTAACGGCTATATTCCTCAGATTCCTCGCCTTGGAATCATTCAGGATTCT
This sequence comes from Stenogyne calaminthoides, assembly GCA_037126765.1. Taxonomy (NCBI): domain Eukaryota; kingdom Viridiplantae; phylum Streptophyta; class Magnoliopsida; order Lamiales; family Lamiaceae; genus Stenogyne; species Stenogyne calaminthoides. The sequence continues at coordinate 20,194,086 of JBBCBC010000027.1, read as the reverse complement.
CCGAGTCTCAGTGTCTTCAGAGACATATTGAGTCTTCAGTTCTATCTGAGTCTCAGATTTCTCATCTGAGCCTCAGGATACTTGATTCAGCAGACTTCTCTTGGCCGGACCTTATGCGTCGGACATCACAGCCTTTCGGTGGTGAGTTCAGTTCTCTGAATTCGAACATCGACCTTCAGTCACTTTGACTCGAGCTATCGATTTCTTCTTTGCACGATCGTCATTTCGATTGATCAGATCACATCTTCAGATCAACATCTCCGGATAGCATCAGGTCAGTTCATTAGGTTTAGCATATCAGTTTAGCACATCTGATCTCAATCACGTCTGATCTTGATCATCTTCTCATCTTCATATCTGATCTCGATCACGTCGATCTCGTCGATCTCATCTCTCCTCTTCTAATCTACAACCTTCTCTTACGATCTTACGGTCGATTTCTTTTCGTCGGCTTATGCATTCTTACGATCACCATATCGGCTCATTGTTCTCCGATCATCGATCAGTGCATTCAGTCATCGATCAATTGGCTTAGCTTTTCTTCTCTTCTGATTTTGCACAGCTCATCAGTTAACTTGGAACTCATCTAACTCATCGATCTCGTCGGTCTAAATCTCTGACCTCGTCGATCTCGAGCATCTACTTTTGATTTCGTGAATTCCCCCTCAATTTGTTCTCTCGTTCCCCCTCAACTTGTTATCTTCAAATTAGCTTCAATAACATAAGTTGATAATGTTTTGGCATAATTCATCAAAACTAAAATATCCCAACAAAGGTCGACGATTTTCATCCTCAATCAGACTCTTCCGGAGATGCTTGATATTGCTGCATTCAGAGGGGAAGACTGGTGGAATGTAAAGATAACCTTCCTGACTGACTTCTCAGGATTCAGGAGGACAAAGATCAGGATGAAAAATTCCGATTTTGATGAGCTGGTTCAGAAGAAGTTAGCTGAGAGGAAAGCTCTTGGGGTTGGTGCCCTAGCGGCGAGACAAATCTCAAGATGGGGACCAACAGGGGAGATGCCGAGGATCGATCTCGAGATGGAGAAGGAAACTTCTTTACGATCAACTCCGAAATCATTCAACCTCAGACTGAAGCTAGCATTCTTCAGGTACCTTTTGGCACTATTAACAATTATGCCAAAGTTACTGAAAGTTCTATCTTTAATTTCAAATGTCGATGTGCGGACCGAGGCTCGATTGAGGCCCGGAGCTCAAAGTCGAGAGACCAACCCTCGGGTTGTGTCCGAACCTCAGATGATCAATCGGCCTGAGAAGGTGCTGAAGGTTCCGAGATCGACCTCACTCCCTTGATGGAAAAGCTTGAGAAGGTTGAGCCAATGATGAACAAGATTGCTTTCGGATGGAAGAAACATTGGCGGCCCAAGCTCGGAAGATGGAGAATCTTAGTCACTCTTCTAACGGTGCAAATCCAAAAAACACTCGACCTCTCGCTGGATGACCTCCATGGAAGATAAAGTCAATGAAAAACTGGAGGAGTCAATACGATTTGAAAAGTCTTGGCGAAAAGAAGCACCGGGGAGAGAACCGCATTTCTAGAGGTGAAATTGGCGAGAGGAATGAAGTGATGATCAAATCTTTGTTGAGGAAATGAGCTCAATGCTCATGACCAAGATGACAAAGATGTTTAAAAAAGCTCTCTCGGCGGTTGCCCATCTCTACGAAGAATTTTACGTGGCTAAGAACCACATCGAAATTTGGAAGACTAACAAGATCGGATAGCGGGGAGAGGTCTTATTTGTGTGAGCAAAGAGCAATATCACATGGACCAAACACTCTCCGGACTTCTTCCAAATTACGTACAAGAAGGGGAAAAGGAAGGTGAAGACTTCAGGAAGTTATTGGCACGTACTTTGAAGAAAAAGGCGCAGAAAGATGCTAAAATGTATAACCTATCCAAAGCCTTGAAAGAAGTCGAAGCTACTGACAAGATGAAGTTCGCTCAGGTGGAGAAGCCTATCTACACTCGAGTTTCTGAGGAAACCATGCTTGATGTTGCAAGAGAGAAACCGAGTCTTAGGAGCTAAGGTTGGAACAAGCCGCATCTTTTGAATTGCTTATGAAGAGGAAAGCCTTGGGCATTGTTCAACCCGGAAAGCAAGCGTATAAGGCTTCTAAGCCAAAGTCTGAGAAAGTCGATGGAGGAATTGGAAGAGTCTGCTTGGTCGCCAGAAGAAGAAAGTCTTCAACACGAAGAATGCTCTGAAGACACTCCAGATAGAACAGGCTAAGAAAGCAAATTGCCTTGGTTTGAGCGTGCTGTGATCGTGAAGAAGACTGAAGAAGAGCTGAAGCGAAGGAGTGGATTCAAAAAGTTTGCGAGCAAAAGGAGAGAGACATCAAAAGCACTGAAGTGGCCCCACGTTGATAAATGGATGCCTATCAAATTCAACGATGTGTGGGAAGAGGTCAAGAGAACCTTCTGGTTCTATTATGATGTGCTCAGGGAGTGGAGAGGGGAAAGCTCAGATCAGAATGAAGCGTTCATTGAATATCTCCTAACCTTCTATCCAAAATATCTCCAAAGTTGGATGAACCTTGCGGATGAAGGAGAGGTGCAGATAGTAGCCCTCGGTCCATATTCCTACCCTCCTCCAAGACTTGGTAATGGCTTGGTGAATGAGAAGGTCATTACTCAAGAAATTTCTCAGTATGCTGGTCAATTGGGTTTGACAGGAAACAGTCCGGATATCATTAAGGAAAGAAATGAACTGAAGAAGAGGTATTTCGGAATGTTCGACCTGGAGGTGCCCCCTGATGAAGTTGAAGAAGAAGCAAAAAGAAGCGTAAGAAGCGAAGAGCCAAATCAAGGCGAAGATCGAAGACTCGAGAAGATTACGTAATCTTTAAATTTTTGTCTTTTTGATTTTGTTGATAAGACTCATTGTAATCTGTAATGGTATACCAATCATCAATGAAAACTTATCATTTATGCTCAAAAGATAATATCTCATTATCTTATTTACATGTCTTTTATTTTGATATCTTTGAATGAATGTCTACGAGGCCCGATTTGTGTGTTGATAAGGGGAAATTGTTTATTAAGTATTTGGTAATGAATCCTTTGAGAGATTCATTACTGAAGAAATTGTTGAATGATTTAATTGTTGAGAAATTCTTTGAAATTGTTGAGAGATTCTCTGTTCAGGAAATTGTTGGGAGACATAACCAATCTTGTAATAGGATAAATGAAACACGAGTATAGGTTATATGTTTGTAACAAGATAGGTTTTGGCATCATCAAAAAGGGGAAATTGTTGGGAGATGAATTTAATAAAAGATATATGATTTTGATTAAGATCCCAAAAACCCCGAAAGTATGACATGTTCGAGAATGATCTTGATAGTTGAATCGAGGATTAGGTTTTTAGAGTATTCGAGGATGTTATCCGCAAAATGTATAGTCGTGAGATATAGATCGGGATAGGTCAAGACTCTAAAGAACTCAAGATATGTTTCAAGAAACCGAAGTTTCAAAGAAGAAATCAAGTTTCAAGACTCGATGAGAAATTGAGAATCTGAAGACTCAGCGAGAAACTGAGAATCTGAAGACTCGGTGAGAAACTGAGATACTGAAGACTCAATATGAAATCGAGGAATCAAGACTCAAAGATGAAGATTCAAAGATATCGTTGAGTATATCTGCGGAAGACTCGTAAGACTCTCAAGACTCGTAAGACGCCAAGACTCGAAGACTCTAAAGACGCAAGATCAAGATCAAGATCGATGATCAAGAATATTGAAGGCACAAAGAATTATCTGAAGACTTCAAGAATGTCATTGAATGCTCAAGATAAACCCGAATGTTCCGAGGCAATCGAATATATCTATCCTGAAGGATGCAATACTGAGAAGATCGCGATTCCTTAGAAAATAGATATTTGTCAAGACATTCAAATGCAGACAAAAGGAACTAAGTCAGAAGTGTTGTTAAAGTTATATCAAACTCAGAGTTTGTAACCAAAAGAACCGTTGAAGGTGTCTACCTTTAACTGGAGACAAAAGTCAAAAAGAGGAAGACAACAACGTACCCATCTTGAAGCGACGTTGATTGTGTCATTTGAAAAAAGATGTCGAAGTACAAAGTTCAGGCGCAAAAAAGTGAAGACCGGCTACATGAAAGGCTATTGCCTAAAACGTGTTAGGGAGTTTCAAACCCTAAATATACCCGTTCCTCACACACCATAAGAGGAAACTCACGAAGCTATCTCTCCAACGGATAGTTTTCAAAGAGTGACCTTGGTGTATGCCTATAAATACTTGTGACCCTCTACATTGTAAGGTTACGGGAAATTTGTAAGCAACTCAAGAGCTCAAACTTATTATCGCAAAGTTGAAGCACTCGAAAAACCTAGAATTTCCCAAGTGCTTTTATATTGAAGAGAGCTCACTAAACTAAGCCTAGCTTGATAAGACATGTCCGAAGCTTAGTCGAGATATCCTAACCCTTTGCATTGTACTTCATTGTAAAGGATATCTCATCTAGTTGAAACCAATCGAGAAACTCCAAAACCCTTGAGAAGGTAGTTGGAGTGTGTTTGTTGGTGAGAAGAGTTGTAAAGAGTTAGTAAACTACGTGGAGTAGTCAGAAAACTCTAGAGGAGAAGTTAGTAAGCTATAGAGGTAGTCTGAAAACTTGTTTGTGTTTGAGTAAGTAAACTACGGAGGTAGTCAGAAAGCTCAAGGTCGGGTTGAGTAAGTAAACTACGTGGAGTAGTCAGAAAGCTCAGGGCCGAGTTGAGTAAGTAAACTACGCGAGGTAGTTAGAAAGCTTCGAAGTGATTAGTGAATTTCTCCGAGGATCGAGAGAGAGTGGGCGTGGGAGCTTGAGTCTACGAACCACTATAAAGCTATTTTTGTGTTGTTCTTCGCTTTCTTTATCTGTGCTTAACTGTTGCATCATTGAGTTTGAAAGCATATTTTCAGTGATATTTCAATTGGAATCAATCCACTGGAAGTTGCATGTAATTGAATCACAGCCTAATCACTATTCCATTAAAGGAAGTTTTTCAGCAAAGCTTAAAACGAGTATAAACTAAAGGGCCAACCATTAAGAAAATACGAGTAGCTAGAAACGGATAGTTACCAAAATGAACTTACTCTTCCGAGGGTTGATGAAGTTAGTTATCTGATCCAAGCAACTCGGGATCTCGACACTTTCGAGGACTCGGTTGGGATTATCTAAGGTTTTCGAAAGCATTTCGGGATCATTTGCATCGGTGAGACTTTGACTCGGAAGCGATCGTGCTTCTCGGGACCTAATCTTGAGATTATCGACCCAAGGTGACCTCGAAGAAAAAAAGTTTTAAAAACACTGAACACGTGTATTCCCCCCCATACACGTGTAAGACTCGTTTGCACCGGGACCAACACAATAAATATATGTAACATTCAATGATATTTAAAGAAACAGTGATAAATAATTTATTTCAGCAAATAAGACATAAATTCAGTTTGGTTATACAAAGTAAAAACATACTTTCCAGTACAACCCCAACGATATATGATGGAGAAAGGCGTCTTACATTTTCAGCAATTCTGGGGCAGTCAAAACATTCTCCTATAACCCGTGAAAGCAAATCGATAAGGCGAATGAATCAAAAAAGCCATTATGGGATGACAGTGGTCATCTACCATTTAGATACACAAACCACAAATAATCCCAACTAAGGGGAATGCTTCAAATGCCAAACACTGTAGAGCGTATACAAAGCCATTTACATAAAAGGGTCGTGGGCTTTCTTTCTTGGATTGGAAGGTCTACCTCTTTTTCTTCGTTTGTTGTTACATCGTTCAACAACCAAAGATTCAGAATGAGATTTCAATTTGACAACATTGACACGCAAATCATCTATCAACACTTCAAAAGTCAGTCTACCCCAGAAAATTGGTTGAATTGTTGAAGATCAACTACAATATGGAAGTATTGGATGTCAATTTTATAATCTTATTTTTTTTACAACAAGCAACTCGTACACGATCATCAATAATGTCAATTTCAAACTATCTTCCGACTCTCCATCAAAATTGACAAAGGCTTTCTCTATATCATTCAATTCAACCCCTTTTTTCCCTTGTTTGAATAATTTATTGTACAACCCAAAAAATGAGGTTAAGTCAGGTATCCCCCTAAATTTCAAACCAGTAACAAGGGCTAACTCTCTAGGACCGAATTTTTCCTCCCGGTTAAACACATCGAACGTAATCTCTTTTCTTGACCCGGATGAATCTTGATTAAAAAAGAGATGGGGGTATAGTTAATCTTGAAATATCATATTTCTCAACTTCATAAACTGACCAAAGCATGATACTTTAAACCTCTTTATGTTTTCAGCCTTCAGATGTTCACTTACTAATTTTAATAAGTTAAAATCTGATAGTGCATTGATGTGGCCATCAAACTGTTCAATTTTGAGATAAATGTCATATCTAGACATTATCCTGCAGATTACGAAGTGTGGAACTTTATAAAAGAATATCAACAAATTTTTGACAAAGGGGCAACTCAATTGTCTGAAATCTCAACGAAAAACTAGGATCCACTCAACAACTACAGCTAAATATAGCTTAATTGAACAATGAAATTATTAGTACCAACATGCAACATTACAGTCAACAAACCATCTTATAATAATCATCTAACAAACTTATAATAAGCATCAAATAGGAAAAAAATCCACCAAAATCCAACGTCATTATCAAATTTCCCCAAAACAACAAATTCCATCTTCATCTTCATTACCAAATTTCCATAAATTAAACAATGAAATATGTTCTCTATTCGAATTGATTTAATGCCCAAATAATATTTTGGTAACAATTATCAATCAATAGAAATGCCCAACAAAATTAAAAAATTGAGTCTAAACATATATACTTACCTTGAATGACAGATGAATTCTGGTTTACAGGGGAGAAACAAAATGCAGAACGAGATGACGACGGCTACAAAACAGCTACAACACTCTATCGTAGAACAAAAAAAAACTTTTAAAATGGCAGAACAAGACGACAATGGCTAAGACGGCGACGGATACAAGAAATCGTTCGCCGGGGAGAAAACAACAGACCAAAAAGTTAATGTGAATTTTTTATTTTTTTTTTACTTTTACTTTTTATTTTTAGGTTTGGATTTTTGGTTTGGACAATGTGCTGGGTGAAGATCGGTTGATAGTTAGTGAATGTTGACTTTGGAATTAATGAATGGTCAGTGAATGTTGACTTTGGAATTAATAAAATGAAACTAAGGGGCAAACTGTAATTACATACCCCTAAAGGGCATAAATGTTTATATCACCAAAACTGGGCAACAATGTTTGAGCCTTTTCAAAAAAAGGCTTTTCTCTTCATCTCCATAATATACGAATAGGTGCAAGCATATTCATTTATCGATTAGACATACACACATACTAATAGAGTCTTCTAATTAACAACATTTTTTCATTCAAATGCCCCAGTGGATTATCATAAATGTCAAATTACTTCTAATGAACTAAATGATAATTACATATTGAACAAAATACCCATAATCAATTACTTTTCATCCTCGTCTTCACTGTTGGCGAAAGTTTACAATGGCTTGTTGTAGCTTAAGAATACCATAATTAAGAATGGTTGGGAAATAAATAAAATAATGAAAAAATTAGTTAAGATTTTGGACAAGAACAATAGATTTAGTTAAAAAATAAAACCTATATCCTAAACCAAAGCTTTGAGTTTTCAATTTCACACTACCTTTGTTCTCTCTTTTTTGGTTTCCCCTCTTCACATTTGAACAACCTACAACCCTTGAAAGGGGTGCATGCTTCAGTCAAAACTAAAACAAACAAACATAATACACTCTAACAACAAAAAAATCTTACCTTCCGGAGTCGAAAACAAAGAATTCAAACAAACCCACTTCTCACGAGGAACAAACAGATTTTATTGCGAAATTAATGTGTGTTTTGCGAAGTTTTCCCCTATTTTTTGTTGCAAGCATTTACCCTTTAGAGATTGTTGAATTCTAAAAATATGGAAAAGTGAGAGGCGAGAGGTGGGAGGTAGCAGGTGCGATGGCGTGTAGATGTGATGTGTAATAATTTCATATGAAATTAAACTTGCATGGGTAAATGTGATGGGTGTCATTTCAGTTGCAATATGTACAATACAAACAGAAACAATGGGATACAAGTTTGTGTTACTAAACGAAGGGCGTTAGGGTTTTTCTACAATGGATTTTGCACTTGATAGTAATTTATGGACATGCTTGCACCTATTTGTAATTTGAACTACGATTTTGCACCTCTAAATGAGGCAAATAAACCATATTATTAAATTTAAAAGAAAAAGAAATGAGACAAAGAGAGAGGTGGACCTAAAAGTGACCCCGAAAAGAAAAGCTTGTTCTTGGCCCAAAAGTGACCAGGTGACCAAATTAGTCCAACGTGACTGTGACCCACTACGAAATAGGCCTAACACAAAGGACTATCTAGCAAATACGAGCCTAAGGCTCAAGTCAAATCAACTAGCGTCGATATGATGAGCCTCTGAATGTGCAAGCGCACCTCTAAATCAGGGACTCTATGGAAATCTGAACGAGTCGATTAAGGACAAGTTAGCAAGATTTGATGTGATCAATGTTGTAGCACCGGATTATTCTGCTCTCCCCCATGCCCCAAGAATAGCAAATTTAGAGACAAGCATCTCCAGATGACGTCAGCAAAGGAAGGTCGCTCGAAAATAGCGAGCACCCTAGTCGTGGAAGAAGGGAAGTCGCATAGCGACCTAGATAAAACATCGTAAGTCGCAATGCGATCTATGTTTCTACCATCCAGGTCGAAGTCCGACCTGTAGCAAATAACGGTCAATCGAGTCCACCTAAGGAAAGCACCCAGCAAGCCCCCCAATCCGGCCGAGAATTTCGCCCCACAACTGGCGCTCATTAAAGAGGTGATCTCGGGCCAGTCAAAGCAAACGGGCGACTTGCGGGATTAAAGCCATCTATTGAGCGTATTTCCTTATGTAATCTCCCGCCCAAGAGGCGGGATTGAAAATATAAATAGACCAATGAGGTCACATTTGTATAGGTTGGATATCTTAGACTTTAGACACTAATAATATACATATCTCCTGGCTTGGTCGCCCCCGGACGTAGTCTGATTCTAAAGACGAACCGGGTCATCAAATCGAGTGTTTTTTTCTTTCCGTTCTGGTTGATAACCCTCTTATTTCTGTTATAATTATTATTATACTGACTTAATTATCGTCAGTCACAACAATTGGCGCCGTCTGTGGGAAAGAAATTTCTCGAAAAATTAATCCAATTCTTGTGAAAACCCACCAATCCACAACTCATCATACAATGGCGATCAATCATGGGAATACTGTGATCCTCAATGAGACTGACGCTCGTGACGGTATCGAGGCATCTCAAAGCTCCCGCCACACTCTCCGGGCAGCCCCGACGGGCTCACCAGGTTGGTGGAATCTGGTCCAAACACCTAAGGACGCCAAGGCAGTTATGGCGGTCCTCAACAAGAAGCGTCTTTTATTCGATGGCGAAGGATAATTACCCATGGCCAAAAAGACCATTCACGATGTTGGAACCTCCAAAGCAAGGGCCTCATGACCAAAAAGGGATGGTCCACAGGTCAATTGGCTTACAATGCAGCCAAGCATACAATCGTTCGTACTCATCGCGCCCTGGAAAGACCAGCGTTGTCAAACAGTGTATTCAACCGCCTCGGAAGCCAGGGTGCTCAGAAAGATCCTGCAAGGAGTGAAGACGAAGACCATTCTCAGCCAAGTCGCGTGGAACAGGTGGAACAGGACCTAATCATGGCCCTAAACATGCATCACGGAGGTATTTCGGGTAACTCGACAATCAACCAGAGCCAGGGGCACGAGATCAATGCGGCCAACAACCAGCGCGATGCGCAGGTCGCCGCGCTGGCAAGATTTGTCCAACAACTGATGGAAAGAGTGGGGGACCAAAATGGTTCCACGGGAATAGATGATGGTCTCACCATCCCAGACTCTCCATTGAGAACCATGATTACTCTGGCCCCTACCCAGAGGAAAATCAGCATAGCGACTCTAGATCGCTACAATGGGAGCACGGATTCCAAGGTCCATGTGGCTAAATACAATTCGTATATGGCCTCGATTGGGGGCGTCAGACGCAACGAAGTGTAGGTTATTTTCCCTGACACTGAGCGACCAAGTCCATATGTGGTACACTTCCTTACTAGCCTTCTCAGTATATACGTTTGAATAATTGACTCGATTGTTCCTGAGTCACTACACTGCCTTAGCACCCCGACCCACAACCAGACAACGGCTCATGAATACCCGATAAGGAGAAACCGAGTCGGATTGATCCTATGTCTAAAGGATCGATCGACTTATCATCGAGGGCGACCCCATAAGGGATGAGGCTAAGCTGTTGGGGGCTATCTCCGGCCTCAGAAAGGGGACCAAGCTTTGGCGACGTATGACTACAGATTACCCTACCAGCTACGCCGACTTTCAGAAGCCCTCTGGCGATCTCATCCACACCATGGAATTGTTAGAGTCCCGACTCTCAGAAATGAAGGAGGTCGCGGAATCGAAGAAGAGTTCCAAGAAAACCGAGGGTCAATACAAGGCACCCGGCAGCTTCAAGCCGTTTGAAGAGTCTATCCCGGTAAAGTTGATGGAGGCTTTAGGCATGACACCTGGTCATGTCTATGCCCAATTTCAGGGACGAGACATGCTGCACGCACCTCGCCCCATCAAAGATAAGAGCAAGCAAAACCCCAACAAGTTTTGCCACTATCACGCTCAGAAGGGGCACTACACCAGTGAGTGTAGGGATCTTCTAAAATAGCTATGGAAACTCTACGAAGACGGTCGTCTGGATGAATTTGTCAAGAATCATCAGGCAAACAATCAAGATGGACGAGGTTGGCAGCAAGATCATCAGCCCAGGCAGGGTGATCAGGCGTAAAGAGAGCCCGTACATGGGGCCGCACACGGCGAGCCGCCTGTACCACCCATGCCGGAGGTGCAGGAGGTCATGTCATTCATACCATAACTCCACTCGCCACAATAGGGGGCCTCTCCTCGGCCTCCTCGTCAAAAAAAAGAATGAAGGCGGAGGTCAGGGCAATGGAGAACACCCAGAAAATGGTCCTGCCCATCTTAGCCGTGACTGAGGAAACTCGCAAGATCGAGTTTGGGGGAGGTCGACAAAGCCGGGATTGTTTATCCTAACATTGACCCACTTGTCATCAAGGCTAACATCATGGGGACAACCATTTGCCGGCTGCTGGTTGATGGTGGGGCTTTTTTCAACATTCTTTTCAAAAAGACCTTGGACCAACTTGGTGACTACGAGGCATACATCACCCCGCGCGACCACATGGTTAAAGGCTTTTGGAACGCAACTGTCAAGCCTCTGGGAATTATCCGCTTATCTGTGGAGCTTGTATCCACCATAGATGAGAAGTAATGATGTTAAACAACGAAAAATGCAACATCAAATCAACTGATGAAAAGACAAACAAGAGAAAGCACGAGGACCTCGACCCCAGAATGGGTCCTGAACCTGAAGATTTTATGCTCGAAGCTGAGATAGATGACCCAAGAACTGAAGGACCTAGGGCAATACCCCAGAAAGAGCTCAAAAAAGTCCGAGTGGATCAGACTCGACCTGAGTTAGAGGTCATCATTGGGTCTAAAATCCTCAGCGACCTAAAGATAGAAGTGATTGACTTCCTGAAGAAAAACTTGGATGTTTTTGCTTGGTCGCACAAAGACATGGTCGGAATCGATCCTCAGATTGCGTGTCATTGCCTACACATTGATCCAACGAGAAGGCCAATAGCTCAGAAAAGAAGGAAATTTGGCCCAGAAAAATATGCTGCCCTAGCAGAGGAGGTGAAAAAACTACTAGATAATGATTTGATCATGCAAGCGATTTGATCATGCAAGCCAACCAACGCGATGGGTCACCAGCGTGGTACTCATAAAAAAATCAAATGGGAGTTGGCGGCTTTGCCCGACTTCACCGACCTCAATGAATCATGCCCGAAAGACTTATTTCCAATGCCGCACATCGACCATTTAATTGACAACACGGCGGGACATAAAATGATGTCTTTCATAGATGCGTTCATCGGGTACCATTAAATAGCCATGCACAAGCCAGACCGACAACACACATCCTTCCTGACCGAAAAGAACATGTATTGCTGGAAGAGAATGTCCTCCGGCTTGAAAAATGCGAACCCCGTATCAGAGACTAGTCAACCACATGTTCACCGAGCAGATAGGCAAGTCTATGGAGGTATACATAGACGACATCATCGTCAAAAGTCTACTAAAGGAGGATCATCTAATGCACCTCGCACAAACCTTCGAGGTCCTCAGAAGGTTCAACATGAGGCTCAATCCGAAGAAATGCAACTTCGGGGTCGAGTCGGGCAAATTCTTGGGCCATCTAGTTATGGCGGGGATTGAGGCGAATCGGCCAAAATACAAGATATTGCGGACATGGGGGCGCCAAGGGCGGTGAAGGAGGTCAAAAAAGTTAGCGGATGCTTAGCGCTTTGAGCAGGTTCATCTCAGAATGGGGGATAAATGCAAACCCATGTTCGACCGCGATGGGAGGAAGTCAAAGTTTGAATGGATGACGGAGAGCCAAGAAGCACTTGACAAGATCAATCCCCGGAGAGAAACTTTTTCTATATTTAGCGGCCTCAGAAACAGCTCTAAGCGCTATACTCGTATGAGCAAAAGGTCAGGCTCACCTTCCCATTTACTTTGTAAGCCAGGCTCTGAGCGAGACCAAGCAATGATACCCCCGCATGGAAAAGTTAGCCTACGCTTTAGTCATGAGCGTGCGAAAGTTAAGGCCATATTTCTTCGATCATTAGGTCGAAGTCCTCACCTGTTTACTCCTCCACAACATTCTCCATCGACCTGATATGTCAGGTCAGTGCCTCAAGTGGGCGGGCAATATGGTGTAACGTACGCACCACGACCTGAAATTAAAGCTCAAGCATTAGCTGATATCCTTGTCGAGCAAACTTTCCCACCGGGGGATAGCGGCACAACCAACCCGCCTTGGGAGTTATACGTGGATGGGTCTGCGATGACTAATAGATCAGGGGCAGGCGTAGTACTGATTAGCCCGGATGGCACATCTTTTCAGAATGCCATTACTTTCTAATTTCCTACTACCAACAACGAAGCAGAATATGAGGCACTCATCAGCGGCCTGGAAATGTCCATAACCATGGGCATAAAAAAGCTTCAGGTATATACCGACTCTCATCTTGTAGCATTCTAAGTATCAGGAGAGTACGAAGCCCGGGACGAAAGAATGTCGGCCTACCAGGAGGTCGTCAAAATATTATGCCTGAAGTTTGAACAAATTCACATCAAGTTGGTACAGAGAGACATGAACTCGTGAGCCGATGCACTAGCACGGCTTACGACTTCGGAGGGGCCAGCAGAGATGAAGGAGGCCACCCTCACTAAGCTCTCCCACCCCTCCACTGCGACCACAATGGTTGCTACCCTCGATATCCCACCTGTGAGCTGGATGACACCTATCATCGATTACTTGATGTCAGGGACATTACCGGAGGACAGAATCTAGGAAAAACAGCTACAACTTCGGGCAGCCAGATATACTTTGATTAATGGTGAGCTATACAAGCGAGGCTTCAGCATACCCTTGCTCCGATGCATTATGCAGGAACAAGGACAAATTATCCTACGTGATGTACACGAAGGGGTATGCGGAAACCATTCTGGGGGACAATCGCTCGCACACAAGGTGACTAGACAAGGATATTTTTGGCCTACTTTAAGAGCCAATGTGCTGGTATTTGCAAGGCTATGTCACAATGCCAAGTCCATGCACCTTCGATCCAAGTCGCTCCTGAAGAACTTTCCAGCATTCTCAGTCCCTGGCCCTTTGCAAAGTGAGGGATAGATATCATCGGGCAGCTTCCTACAGCCCCAGGCTCAATCAAGTACGCTTTAGTTGCAGTGGATTACTTCACAAAATGGGCCGAGGCTGAAACTTTGGCAACCATAAATCAAGAGCATGTCATTAAATTCATCTGGCGGAACATCATTTGCAGATTCGGCCTACCCCAAATAATCATATAAGATAATGGGAAACAATTTGATAGTTGCAAGATTGAAAGTTTTTTCAGGAAATGGAAGATCACTAAGCTCTTCTCGACCCCATATCATCCTCAATCTAATGGACAGGTCGAAGCAGTGAACAAAATCATCAAACACACTTTGAAAGCCAAGATCGAAGGTAAGAAGGGAAAGTGGGCCAGCAAACTGCTAGATGTACTGTGGTCATATAGAACAATGTGCCGAAACTCAATAGGAGAGACCCCATAGTCGATGGCTTCGGCACAGAGGCGGTAATTCCCTCAGAAGTCGAGTTTCAGACACTACGAACCTCGCAGGTCACAATCGATCAAAATGAGGAGGCCTTAGCCAGAAATTTGGATCTACTCGAAGAGAAAAGATTAGAGGCCAACGTAAGAAATTCCAGATATAAACAGCAATTGGAAAAATATTACAATTCGAAAGTTCGAATTCGACAATTCAAGATCGGCGACCTGGTCCTGAAGAAGACACTTGGAGTAGCCAAAGAAGTCTTTGGTCCGAACTAGGAAAGACCATACAAGGTCACATGAGTATAAGCCAATGGGGCCTACGAACTCGAGAACCCAGACGGTTCCCCGGCTCAATACCCTTGGAATGCATCCCACTTGAACAAATACTATCAATAAGTTGAAGTCGCTTCTTTGTAATGATTTTCGGCCTATATAATAATAATGTTATTTCCTTTTCATGCTCTGTTAAACTAAGGGAGGTCGCATATGTAAAACATCGATGTTGTAGCATGAAATAATCTAACCCGATGAGGCAGTTCTCTCTCATGAGCCAATCAGTTGGTGCGACTTCTTAGGGATCGGGAGGCCGCAGAGCAACTTCATTTGAGTTAGGAAAGTCGCAGAGCGACTTCGGATGACTTTGGAATATATGAAGGTCGCGGGGCGACTTGGAGGAAATCACAGGTCGGAAGCGACTTCAGACGGAAGTCTATGAGGAGATAAACATGGTAAATATATGGACAGTTAGTGGTGCGGATATTGCAGGGCGTAAGCAAGGAAAGTGCATCCAGACGCGGAAATCGCGGATTGACTAAGGAAACCCTAGCGCTGGCGGCTGGAACATTTGCAAGCCCATCGAAGAAAGCCCATGAAGATCTGTAACCCAGTTTCTTGTCTATAAATATAAAGTGTATCATTCATTGTAAAGAGAGCAATCTTAGAACTCTAGGCAGAAAATATATAATAAAATACTCCTGGCTTGGGCGCCCCCAGACGTAGTCTTATTCAAAAGACAAACTGGGTAACTAAATTTGAGCATCGTTTACGTTTACTTTTTGTTATTTGTTTGATCCCTTCCATCACACGTGTGTTGCCCTAGATCCAAAATCTAGGTTACAACATTGGCGCCATCTGTGGTAAACTTTTCTGTCGATTCACTCATAAATCCTCAGGAGACCAATCTTTTGTCAATGGCGATCAACCAAGGTAATGCTACTAGAAACGAGACAGATCTCCGCAACACTATCGAGGCCTCCATGAGTTCACAGCGGTCTAATCCCATCATCCCGGTGGCCATCCCCAACCGGTGGAACCTTGTCCAGACACCAGAGGACGAGAAGGCTGTGTTGGCCGTCCTCCACAAGAAGCGCCTCGCCTTCGGCGACGAGGATGAACAGCCGCCGATCAAGAAGGCGGTACACAATCCACGAACTTCTAAGGGCAAGAACACCCTTGTCGAGAAAGGACGCTCCACAGGCCAACTAGCGTATGATCCGACGAAGCACGCTATCATTCGGAATCGCAGGCTCATGGAAAAGCCGACAGGATTGGGCAACTTGTTCGATGGACTTGGAGGGCAAGAGGCCCATAAAGCCCCGATGGCCATCAAGGACGAGGCACACTCTCAGCCCCATCACGATGACCAGGTGGAGCGAGACCTAGATTTGGCTATAAACTTGCACCATGACGAGTTGCCGAGGGGGTCGACAATTCACCAAGGCTATCCACGAGCGACCTATCCCCCCAAGGATCACCGTGATGTGAAAATCGACATGCTAGTCAGGACGGTCCAACGACTTCTTGAGCGGGCAGAGAATCAAAGTAGTCCGGCTGGAGCAGACCATAATTTCACTATCCCAGACTCTCCCCTCGGGACCATGGTCACTTTGGCACCCACTCAACAAAAAATCAACACAGCGGCTCTAGATCCCCACAGTGGGAGTACAGACCCAAGGGTCCACGTGGCCAAGTACAACTCTTACATGGCCTCCATAGGCACAACGGATGCCACCAAATGCCGGCTATTTTCCCTAACCTTGAGCGACCAGGCCCATCAATGGTTCACTTCGCTGCAACCCTTCTCGGTAGATACGTTCGAGCAGCTCGCCAGGTTATTCCTGACCCACTTCATAGCCTTAGAGCCGTGACTTACGACCAGACAACGAATGATGAACACTCAATAAGCGGATAACGAGTTTAGTCGATCCTACATTGAAAGGATCGACAAACTCATACTCGAGGCCGTTTCTGGGCTCAAAAAAGGAACCAAGTTGTGGCGGCGCATAACCACCGAATACCCAGTCAGCTATAACGACTTTCGAAGACGAGCTAGCGACATCATCCATGCATCAGAAATTTTGGAATCAAGACTCTCTGATGACAGAGAGGTCGTAGACCCAAGGAAGAGCTCCAAGAAAACTGGGGTTCATTACAAGGCACCAGGTAGCTTCAAGCCTTTTGAGGAAAACATCCCAGTGAAACTGATGGAAGTACTAGGTATGACACCTGGGCACGTCTACAATCAGATCAGAGACCGAGAGTTGCTCCTCCCACCTCGACCTATCAAGAATAAGGGTAAGGAAAACCCCAACAAGTACTGCCACTTCCACGAACAAACTGGGCATTACACAAGCGAGTGCAAGGACCTTCTCCCCCAGCTTTGGAGGCTATATGAGGATGGGTTGCTGGACGAGTTTGTCAAGCGACCTCAGAAGAATCAGGATCGCGCCCAGAGAGGTCGCCAGCAGGAAGACCAGCCCCGACAGGCGGAACCGGCTCCAGGGAGCACCGGCCAGGGGGAACGACCAGTACCACCCATGCCAGAAGTCGCTGGAGGTCGCATCATACACACCCTATCCCCACTCGGGACAGTTGGGAGGTTTTCAGCGATCGGCTCATCCAAAAGACGAATGAAGGTGAAAATAAGAGAAATAGAGAATGCCAGGAAGATGGTGTTACAGGTCTTCACGGTAGGAGAAGAGACTAGCACGATCGAGTTTGGCAAAAAAGATAAGGCCGGAATAGTCTATCCAAACGTTGATCCCCTGGTAATTAAAGCCAATATCATGGGCACCACCGTGTGCCGTTTGCTAGTGGATGGAGAAGCCTTCTGTAACATCCTTTTCAAGAAAACCCTAGATCAGCTCGGGGACTACGACGCATACATCATCCCGTGCGACCATGTCGTGAAAGGCTTTGGAGATGCAACCGTGAAGCCTACAGGAATGATCCGCCTAGCTGTGAAATTAATTTCCACTTCGAATGAAGAAGTTAGGGCCACTAGGCTTTTAGATTTTCTAGTTGTCGACCTCCCGAGCTCCTATAATGGATTCCTCGGGAGGCCGTTTGAACATGAATTTGAGGCTGCGTCCTCAACTTTTTATTTCTGTGTAAAGTTTCCCACTAAGAGTGGGCTGGTCGACACCGTCAAAGGTGACCAAGTTGATGCAAGGGGTTGTTTGATTTATTCCTCGTCTCACTTAAATAACAAGATGAACAAGAAAAGAAGTCGCGACGACCTCGATCCAAGGATGGGGCCCAAACCAAAAGAAATTTTACTCGAAGCAGAAATAGATGACCCACAACAGAATACCCCAAGGGCCGTCCCGACCGGATCGGAGAAAGTCAAGGTAGATCCAGCCCGACCGGATCTTGAAGTGATCATAGGCTCCAAAATGCCAGATGACCTGAAGGGGGAAGTCATCGACTTTCTCAAAAAGAACCTGGATGTCTTCGCATGGTCACACAAAGACATGATAGGGATCGACCCAGAAGTCGCGTGCCACAAATTGTTCATAGATCCAGCTCAAAACCGGTTCCAGGGGAGAAACTTTACTTATATCTCCCGGCTTCCGAAACGACTCTGAGTGCGGTCCTCGTCCAAGTAGAAGACAGGAAGGAGTTTTCGATTTACTTCGTCAGCCATACACTTAATGAAACTGAAAAGCGATATCCAGTGCTGGAGAAATTGGCATACAAGCTAATCATGAGCGTAAGGAAACTAAGGCCATACTTCTTTGACCATCAAGTCGAGGTCCTCACTTCCACACCCCTGAGGAATGTGTTACACCGACCAGATACGTCGGGCCGATGCCTCAAATGGGCAATTGAGGTCGGACAATACGGAGTAACGTATGCACCCAGACCTACCATAAAAGCCCAAGCATTAGCCGACTTCATCGTGGAACTCACCTTCTCACTAGGGGCAGAAGATTCAAAAAGCCCACCCTGGGAGTTGTACGTGGACGGGTCGGTGACCTCCCATAAATCGGGGGCCAGCTTGGTCTTAATAAGTCCAGAAGGAACATCTTTCCAAAATTCCATCACCTTTGATTTTCCCGCAACCAACAATGAGGCCGAACACGAAGCACATATCAGCGGCCTAGAAATGTCGACGACCATATGTGTCAAAAGACTGCAAGTCCATATAGATTCCTAACTCATGGCCTACCAGGTCTCGGGAGAATACGAGGCACGAGACGATAGGATGGCGGCCTACCAAAATATTGTAAAGTTGTTTTGCCAAAAATTCGACCAAGTTCATGTCAAACTAATCCCGAGAGAACAGAACTCGCGAGTCGATGCCTTAACACGGCTAGCAACGTCCGAGGGGTCACCAGAAATGAAGGATGTCACCATCACGACATTATCCCACACGCAAAAGTCACAAACCTAAAAACCCCAACATCGAGCTAGATGACACCTATCATTGATTACTTGGCGACAGGTATCCTACCAACAGACAAGATCCAAGCTCGGCAGCTACAATTGCAAGCGGCAAGATACACAATGATCCAAAATGAGCTGTACAAGCATGGTTTCAGCATTCACCTACTCCGTTGCATCACACCTGAACAAGGGCAAGTGATCCTGCGAGAAATACACGAAGGGGCATGCGGTAACCACGCCGGGGGAGAATCGCTGGCCCACAAGACCACAAGACAAGGATATTTTTGGCCCACACTAAGGGCCGACGCCATCATCTTTGCCCGCAAATGTCATAAATGCCAAATCTATGCTCCTTCCATGAAAAGTACCCCAGAAGAGCTCACAAGCATCCTCAGTCCTTGGCCGTTTGCAAAGTGGGGGATAGATATTATTGGCCTACTCCCAAAAGCGCCGGTTTCTGTCAAATACGCCCTAGTGGCGGCAGATTACTTTACAAAATGGGCCGAAGCTGAGGCACTAACTATCATAGATCAAAATCAGGTCATCAAGTTCATATGGTGGAATATCATCTGCAGATTTGGTCTACCACAAGCAATCATATCAATAATGGTAAACAGTTTGACGGCCTCAAAATCGAAGCATTCTTCAAGAAATGGAAGATCACAAAACTCTTCTCGACTCCATACCATCCACAGTCAAACGATCAGGTCGAGGCCGTGAACAAAATCATTAAACATACTCTCAAGGCCAAGATCGAGGGGGCAAGGGAAAATGGGCTAGCGAGCTCCTGGATGTTTTGTGGGCCTACAGAATAACCTGCAGAAATTCAACAGGAGAAACCCCTTCGGGACCAAAGCGGTTGTACCCGCGGAGGTCGACTTCCCCAACCTTCACACAAGTCAAGTCACCTTCGACCAAAACAAGGAGGCCTTAGCCAGAAACCTCGACCTGCTCAAAGAAAGGCGGCTGGAGGCCAACATGAGAAATGCAAGATACAAGCAAAAGGTCAAAAAAGTATTATAACTCAAAATACGACTCAACGCTTCAAAGAGGGAGACACGGTACTTAATAAAGGTACTCGGCGAATCGAAAGGAGCCATCAATCCAAACTGGGAGGGACCATTCAAGATCTCAAAATCACCGCCAAATGGAGCCCTCTGAGCTCAAACGACGGATGGCATCAAGGCCCAATACCCGTGGGCAGCGACACATTTGAAAAAATATTATCGATGGGTTTAAACCCGCATGTCGACTACTTGTCAACTACTTATCAATAATAATATTTTTTTCTTCATTTCAAAATTCGATTAATAAAACCCAAAGGATTATGTAAAGAAAACATAAATCGGTAGAAGTGCGACTTTTCGACATCTGGGGAAGGATCGACACCCTTGGAGGCGACCTCCCGACTTTGTAAGGCGACCAAAAGTAAAAGTCCAAATGTAAAGTCGCACAAATAATAAGATGACAAGGACTAAGGAGATACCAAGTCGCATAAGAAAATCAAGTCAACACACTGAAGGAATACAAAAAAAAAAAAAAAAACGAGGTGGCCCGAAGGCAGATACACGAAGTTAAGCCCGAAGGCGGATACAAAAAAAAAAGAGGTACAGCAAAGTAGGGTCTTCCAAAGTGCCGCCGCTCAGGGCCCTGCAGAACTACCACTCGGCCTCTCCCCAGCGTTCCCCTCCGCGACCTCCAATAAAGGGGCCTCAGGGGTCGATTCTGATGCCGCCTGGACAACCTCCGAGTCAGGGATTGGGCGCACGATCTGACTTGCATTGGCAAAAAAGGAAAGGTCGACACCCATGTCTTCCAGATCCTTAATCTCCAAATCCTTAATCCCCAACATAGACCATCACGTACGCGAAGTTGGCATTGACGTTGAACTCCTCGGTCCTCTTGAAGTCGTCCTCCTTAGCGACCAGCGCCTCCCTACATCAGCCATCTCGCCCTCTAGCCGAATCACGCTTGCCTTCTCGGCCCTCAGTTTGCCCTCAACCTCCTCCAGGTGTCCCTCAACGTCGGAAAGCCGTTGGATCAGGTCGGAGTTGGAGGCCTCCAGTTTCTTCTAGGCGTCAGCCGCGGAGATCACCATCTTAGCCTGATAGGCGACCCTCGCCTGGGCCTTCTTCAACTCCTCCAGCTCCGCCTCCAATTGTGCGCTGGTCTTCTCCAGGTAGAAGACCGCCTTCTGAGAGTGGGCAAGGGCCGAATACAAGTTGCCTGTTGCCTTCTTCCGACGAGCATTGCTGTGGTCCGAATACGTCCACCCCCGGGTCAGATTCTGCAGACCCCTCCGGAGATAAGTTTGCCAGCTCTCGGGGACCCCAGCCGGGACGACATGACTCGACCTCAGAAATCTTAGGGCCTCGGGGCCGAACTTATGCGGGGTAAGCTCCGGGCTGCAAAGAGATCTGGAAGTCGATTAAGCAAAAAAGAAGAACAGAAACTTAAGAATCCACGAAGTCAAGAACTTACTCGCTGACACAGTCGGCGTCCCAACCTAGCTAAGAATCTTCCTCCGGGTGATGATCTCCCCGGGGAGCAGAGGCGGGCTGCGAGGTTGGGCGGGGCTGTAACCTCCCGGTCCCCTGGCTGGTCTCCTCCCTCGCCTTCTTCCGAACGGGCTCGGAAGCTAGTTTTTTCGACTTCCTCTTGCCCTTGTCAGCGGCGGAGGGGCCAGAAGGAGTCAAGCTCAGGGGAGGGGTATCAGCAGCCACCACATGCTTCATCTGGCCCAACACCAATTTCTTTCTGGAGGCCATGATCGTTGATGAGGGCTGACGGTTGTCGAGACCAGCAAATAATATATCCTAATATATCAGCTGCCAACACTAAGTTTCGTAAAAGAATGTCAAAAGCGTAAAAACAGGTACTCACAAGGGATGTTCAAGTGGCGAGGATAGGTATAGAGCCTGGCCTTTAGTCGATCGAGCTCAGAGTTAAGGGCGTTGATGTCGCGAAGACTCGGGGTGGTGTCACGAACGATCTTAAAAGCCTCTTGGAAGTCCCAGTACATGTCGGCGGTCGAGGGCGTAAACACTGCAAAAGAAAAGGAGAATAAGATCAGTACGACCTTGGAAGTATAAAAAGAAAGGTATACCGTGTTCGACTCGACGCACGTAATCCGTTGGAACCCCAATGAGCAGTTTACTCGAAGGATCTGTTGACTCCCAAGCACCCCCAACAAACCACCACTTCCGGTGATAATTGACGACCTTGTTCGGAATCCCACTCACGAGCTCCCGACCCTTGAGAAGTCGTACAACATTATAGCCACTGGCTTGAATGATTGGCGACATCACGTAAGTGACCTCACCAGGGGTCGGCATCCGATTTAGCCCAGCCAACCCCAGAACGGTCATGGAAGAGATTATGTAGCTCCAACCGTTCGGGGTGATCTGGGTGAGGCTTTGATTCCAAGCCACCAATAGGTGGGAGATCGTCGGAGTGAAGAAATCGAATCCCGCCTCCATTATATGCTCGTTGACCGCAATAATCCCTGGAGGAGGCTGGTCGGTACTCTCGTCGGAGGTCGCTCCATAAAAATACACATCTCGGGGCACATTATACAACCGGCGGAGGGAGCACACGTGCCTGTCAGAAAGAACCGACTTGTACTTAGACAGGTCGGAGGCCATGTATATATTGAGAACGAGCCCGACCTTCTATATGATAGTTGAAAGCCGCTCATCGCCCGTAATCGTTTGGGAGCGGGTGTCGGCGAGGTTGTTCCCGCGCCCGGCGGTGGGGCAAAAAATACCCGATATCGGGGAGGGAGATGAGTGATATCCTCCGGCTCTGTAATAATCGGCTCATCAACGCCCTCAATATCCGGACAATCTGGCGGATACCCCGGATGAAGATCCGCCCGCCGTGACCGTGGCTGAGCAGGAGACGCGGTGTTATTAGGAGGTCTTATTTATCGCGATATTGTCCTCCTATAAGGATGAGCGACTTTAAATGGTGCGACCCTCCTAAAATACGCGATATCATTTTGATCCCTTCCATCACATGTGTGTTGCCCTAGATCTAAAATCTAGGTTACAATAATCGATTCACTAAAACGACTTTCGGCCAAGCTTGTGGCGAGGTCACCACCTTAAATGGTGTGACCCTCCCCTAACTTTATAAAGGCGACTAAGCATAGTTCACAACCACTTCACAATAGAAATAAGGCGATAGGAGCACGGATGCAAAAAGAAAGTCGCATAAGGAAATCAAGTCGACCTGATAAAGTTAAGAGAACATTCATTAACAACAAAGGGCTCGAAGGTCGATTTTACACCAAAAAAATCTGAAAGTTGAATTACATCGGAAAGCCGAAGGCAAAATACACTAAATGACCAAGAGCCAGCGAGAAAAGTAAAAGTACATCTGGATACTAAAAATTAGAAATTCACCAAGACTCGATTCTAGATATTTCATTGAAAACCAATCGACTTGGGGATCTTTGATCAAATGTCTTTGTTGGAGATGGGGTTCAACAACTTCTCAAACTCATTTTTCTTATCAGGATTCTTGGATGTTATCATTCTTAAGAACATCCAGAATCCCATCAGCTTCCTGTGACTATGTTCAAAAGTCCCCACCTAATTGTTGTTGAATAACACTGGCGGATATGTGGGCAGCTTTTCTCCCGAATCTTGGGCTGGTAGACACCTCCCCTAGAGGCCGGTTGTGGCCTGTTCATCGGGGGGGTCCACACCCGAAGCCCCAGCAGCCTCCATCTGGCCTCCGACCTCGCCCGTCTGAGTTTTGAGGACCACCTCAGAATCTGCCGGCTGCGTCTCATTAGGGTCGGGAGTGGGGTGTACGATCCGGCTTTGATTCGGAAAGAAGGACAGGTCAATACCAAATCCTTCCAGATCTTTAATTTCAAGCACGACATCAGGATCAAGCGGATAAGCCCCGACATAACTGGCCAGCTCAGAGACAAGGTCGGAGAGATCGGCACCAGGGCTCTTTGGGCGGACCGCCCGGATGGCCCCATAACCGCACTTGAGCGTAAGCATAATTAACATTTTGCTCTTGACTGTTTGAAATGCTCCCCCTCGGCGGACCAACTTAGCCTCGACCTCGGTGTCCTGGCTTTGACGGATCCCCTTGGTCAGACCGCGACATCCCTCTCGCCACCGGCGTACCCTCGGCTCACCGATTTTGCTCCGCCGAGATCTAGGACCACTTTTTGCGGATCGGCCTTTTCGAGCTCGAACTTACGCACCTTGTGGGCATTTATCCGACTTTGGCTTGCTCGGAGATCGTTATCTGGGGCCTTCTCAGTTGATTAGGCTCGAACTTCGGGTTGGGCACAAGCCTTCTCCATGTAAAGGGTAGCCTCGAGGGGGAGTGGACAACCGTAGAATACATGTTGCCGTGACCTTTTGGCGATGAGCAATGGGGTGGTCGTCCGCCATCCACACTCATGAGCGTTGCTCATCGCCCTCGTCATATAAATTTGGGCGGTCGGCGGTACACCATCTAGGGTGGGAAGCTTTCGGGAAGCTCAATACCTCGTGCGAGAACTTTTAGGCGTCGATTCAGAACTCTGATTATAAAAAAAAAGCGAGTATATCAGTTAGCGACTCCAAAATAATGTTCGAAATTGGAGGCAAAGTAGTTTACCTCTTCACCGCTTTCTCATCGGCCCGATCCAAAGTAAGTCATGCGGATGGCGACCCCGACGAAAACAAAGCGGTGAAGGAAGCGTAAATAGGGGGTCCCCCTCCGGCGTCCCAATAAGAATGGCGGTCGGTGTAGAGCCATTCTCTCCCCACGCTTCGCTTATGAGGATGCTCGCGACCACTCGGGCGGAACCGATCTTTTTTCTTGCCTTGCCCTTGCCGGCAGCGAGGAGGCGAAGTCGAACGGGGCACCAGCGGGAGACACCAAACTTCGATTGGCGCCTTATAAGTCGAATACCAATTTCGATGCAGAGGCCATTTCAGTGAGAGGGCTCCTTGTTGTAGGTTGGAATGTCACGGATCTGTGAGGAAATCATGAAAATCTTTAGCACAGATTTACGAAATGCGACAAAGGAAAATCAATAGAGACTTACAAGGGATCCGCAAGTGGCGGGGATAGGTGTACAGTCTGGCCGCCAAATGATCAAGCTCGGAGTTCAGCGACTCAACGTCTCGCCAGCTCGAGGATGTATCTCGTGCTGCTTTGAACGCCTCGGTAAAATCGATAAAGATCGAAGTCCGTGGGTATACACTGCAAAGAGCGAAAAAAATTAGATCGATCTGTTGAGTATGAAGGGCATAAAAGATATACCATTTTCAACTCGGATTGCATAATCAGTGGGAACTCGGATTAATAGCGTGCTAGTCGGAGAGACAGACTCCCAAGCTCCTCCGACAAACCACCACTTCTGGTGCCACCCATCGACCTTATTTGGGATCCCACTGACAAGCTCTTTGGCCTTGCGAACCGCCAGCGGCGTGATAACCTCCGGCCTGAGCAATGGGCGACATCACATAGCCGATCTCCCGGGTTGGGTAATCTCCTCCCCGGCTTGCCGACCACGACCATGGTAGAAATGATGTAGCTCCACCCCATTTGGTGTAATCTGCGTGAGACTTCGATTCAAGCCGCATGACAAATGGGAGATGGCGGATCTGATGGAAATCAATTCAATGACCATGGTTGGCTCATTCATTTATCATCAGGAGGCTGATCGGCACTTTCATCAGAGGCCGCTCCATAAAAATCCATAATACTTTATAGGGGGCGGAGTCCCCTTGTATAGCCATCGAGAAATGCCGAGGCGTGCCTTTTATCAAATGCGCGAACTACTACCACCCGATTTGCGATATTGGCCTTAAAAGCGCTTATGAGGCCTTGGAGGAATCTGATTCGTAGTCGAAGACCCGCTGATAAGCCCGTAGTGCGGGTAAGGCGAGAGGAACCCGCAAATCTTGAAGCCCGAGCAGCGGAGAGATTGCGTCGAGGGGAGATAAGTGATTTGACGACTCACTCCAAAAACGGTCTTCCACCGGTTCATCATTAACATCATCTTCCTAGCAATATCGACCATGGCCCAAAGTGAAGAACCCTCATGAAAATATGCTGGGCGGAACGAATCTCGGTGGCTCGGGCGAGAGGAACATCATCCTCGGAGGAGAAGGACACCACCATGGGTCACGAAGCGGAGATAGAGCCAGGAATCCCAGAATCCATGGAAATATTTAGAAAGTGGAAGGTATTTACCTGATTTTGAGTTCAACACAGGGAAGTATGGAGGATTCTTTTGGCGGAGGAGTGAGCTGGGAAAAAGAAGAAGCAATCAAAATTCTCGTAGGGAATAAGGTTTTTGAAAACCTAATTCCCCCGCCTATTTATAAAAGAAGAAGAGGGGCCGAAATGCAATTACAAGAAAGCCAGGCTCCTCCGGAAAACGAGTCGTGGGATTCGTGCGTGTGAATCACCGCGACGTCCCATTGGAACCTCCTACAACGCCTCGCGTCATCAGCCTGGCATGCTATCATTTCAAATCTCAAAAATCAAGGAAAATCTGATGCGCCAATTCGTGATATCGAGGTGACTTTTTGCTACTTTCGGGGGCAGAAATTCGCATTCGAGCTAACCATGAGATCAAGTCGATACCCCGATGCATAACATCGACCTCGATTTGAGGGCAATTATTCTGACGGATTATTCTGCTCTCCCCATTGCCCCAAGAATAGCAAATTTAGAAGCCGGGCATCTCCGGATAGCGTCGGCAAAGGAAAGATGTCGCTCGAAAATGGCAGGCACCTTAGTCGCGGAAGAAGGGAAGTCGCATACCGACCTAGACAAAACATCGTAAGTCGCAACGCGATCTACATTTCTACCATCCAGGTCGGAGTCCGACACTGCAGCAAAATATGATCAATCGAGTCCACAAGAAAGCACCGGCAAGCCCCGATCCGAGAATTCCGCCCCACAACTGGCGCTCATTAAAGAGGCGATCTAGGGCCAGTCAAAGCAAACGGGCGACTTGCGGGATTAAAACCATCTATTGAGCATATTTTCTTATGTAATCTTCCGCCCAGGAGGCGGGATTGACAATATAAATAGACCAATGAGGTCACATTTGTAAAGGTTGGATATCTTAGACTCTAGGCACTAATAATATACATATCTCTGGCAGTGGCGGGGACGTGTCGATTCTAAAAGGCGAACAAGGGTCATCAAATCGATTGTTTCTTTCTTTCCGTTCTGGTTGATAACCCTCTTATTTCTGTTATAATTATTGTTATACTGAATCAATTATCGCCAGTCACAACAATCAAATCACCTGTTTTGTATTAACATTAATTAGATTATTTTTATTTTGTAAATTTATACATAAAAAAATCCAGACAGTGAAGTATACAGTGTAAAATTAAATGCATATTTGACACATTCTTTTGTCAGGGCTTCTCGCTAATGTGAGAGTCTCATTGTTGGGTCGAACCTTCTCGACATTTGTCGTTCTTGCACCAAGCTGTGTTCCTTTGCTTCCAAAAATTTAAAAATAATAAAACAAATGATTCCATCGGTATCTTTCTTGCTAAGTGCTAACTACTAATTAGTCAACTTCACAATTTTTTTTTTATTTTTTATTTGAAAAATTACTCATAAGTGTTATTTTTCAACTAAAAACCTCTTCTTAAGTCTTTACCATTTTTTTTGTATCACTCTAGAGTGCAAAATTGGACAATTATATCCCTTGGTCTTTAACAATTAAATACGTCTCAATTGTATACCATATCCCTCTCATCCCTCATTACTTTTCTATCCGCCCCCTCCCCCGTCCCAAAAATATATTCTCTCCAAATCCACCCATTACCTTCTCTCCCTCTCAACCGAAAATCCGGCGACAATCACCACTTAACCCAAGCACAAGAAATTAAAAATTATGTCGTCGCACCCTGCACCCCACATAAAAAACCTCACAAACTCAATGGGTTGACGATTCTGCAGCAGATCTGGGTTTCGTTCGCCGGACCTTTACCGCAAAATGAATTTGGAGTTTGTCGGATGACGACGACGGCGGGTGACAGCGGATAACATTGGATCTGCGGTGGCGGTTCGAATTTCGTGGGCGCTGACTTGAGCGCGGTGGAGAGGAGGGCAGCGGAGACTGCAAAATGGCGAATCTGGGTGGTTGGTGTCGATGGTCAACGTGACAAATGCCTTGATAAAAATAATATTAGTTTTTATCTTGAATCTTACGTCTTTAATATAATAAGTTGTATATACATAAAATCTGCTTTATGAATAAGCAGTGAGCACTAGGCTATTTTTAAATGAAATAACTAATAAATTCAAAATTAAATAACTAATACTTTTGAATGAAACAACTAATATTATTTGTATTAAGATTTTACATGTATTTAAATTCGATACTATCCCAAGATTTTACAAATATCGAAATCTTTTAAAAAATTCTCGAATACACTTATAAATTGAAATAATAAATTAACATTTTTTGAAAAAAAAAAAAAATTATGTCATGTAATCAGCGTGACAGATCCTTCTGTCGCGTTGACCAATGCGACCTTGAAGCCATTTATGTCGCGGTCAGCGTCTTGACGGCGGGCATATCAAAATCGGTTTGTTAAAATGTGGATATAGTCCTACTCTTGCCAATGTAATTCTAAAGATTAATATCAAAGTTGGCGGTAGGAACTATGTTTTACTGTTTGCACAGTCTAGTCTATTTTAAATCATTTGTATCGTTTCTGGGTTAATTAATTCTATTTATCATCTTTTGTGAAATAAAATTATATGGAGATTCTAGATTAATTTTGTAGATTTGTTAGCAAATTTTTTTGTTTTACACCATAATTTGATTTTTTATTTTTGAATTATTGTTGATGATATTTTTGGTTGAGAGCAGGAGAGTGATTTCTGTATCTTTTTACGGGTGTGCAGAATTTTAAATAAAAGGACATATGATTAAAAAAGTTGGATGTACATCATTTTTTATGGGTGTGTAGAGTTTTTCTTACGGGTGTGCAAAATTTTTAAATAAAAAAATAGATGATTAAAAAATTGTGGTGTCTGAAATTTTTTATGGGTGTGCAAATTTTTTTTAATGAGTGTGCAAAATAGTGTAATTTTCTTGGGCTAATATTTTATTACTGAAAAAAAAATTAATTAAATAAAAGGACATGATTAAAAAAATTGGGATATGCAAGTGCAAAATAGTTTCGAATATGTAATTCTTTTGGGCTGAATTTTTGTTATTAAATTTTTTTAATTAAATAAAAAAGCAGATAATTGAAAAAAAAAATTGGGCTTAAAAAATAAAAGAACATACAATTAAAAAAGATCAATAAAATTCAAACTTTAAAATTTACAATTTTTAAAATACTAAATTACTAAAAATGCGGGGTGCAGAAAAATGTCAAATTTAAAAATCTGCACATGACTACCAATACACCATATAAATAAGGGCATTTAAGACTTTTTGGCCCAAATTTAACACTTTAGAATAAGTCTTAAAATGTGTAGTACCTTAGAGTAAGACCACTTAAAAAAAAGTATCTAATGTAATTGTCCTTTTTTTTTTAACTATATAAAGTTGAGTTTATCTTCTTTAGGTCTTTTAAAACATGACCTGATTTGTTGTAGAATATGCTAGAAAGTAAAGAGAATATAGAAGACCAAGAAATAGGCATGTCTTATTATTCAACCAAATGTCCATTTATATAGTTACATGGAGTACATAAATATTTAATTAATTCCTCCATTAACCACACATGATGAATGCCTTTATTCATGCCTCAATCATATACTTTGATGAAGGCACAAAATATGTTTTCCTTTAACACTCTCCCTTGTGCCAAATCAAAAGAGTGGTAGGTGCATAATTGTTGTCTCGCTAAAAACCTTGCCAAGTAACAAAAACCCAGTGGGAAAACAAACCTTGGTCGAAGGGAAAAAGAGTTACAACGCACCATGTTGAGACTCCCCCTAAAGTCTAAACCTATCACTTGATAAGTTCATCTATCAAGTGAGCTCGAAAAGCCCACGCATCCCAATTTTACTTACGTGCTGCTCAAAAATTATCTTGGTTAATGACTTTGTGAACAAATCAGTTGCATTTCCTTCGGGGCTTACTTGAGTTAGAAAAACTTCGGAGATATATGCTTTGTATTGTCACCTTTGAAGTAGCCAAGTTTCATCTGTTTAATGCAAGCAACATTGTCTTCATATATACATGTAAGCCACTACTTTGTCAAATATGTGTGATGATAGACCTTAACCAACACTCACGAACTGCTTCATGTAAGGGGAATAATCTCTGAATGGTTTGATGAAGTAGCTACAAGAGTTTGCTTGGTTTATCTCCAAGATATCGCCGTATTTCCCATAGTGAATACATAACCAATTTTGGAATACCCTTTATGTGGATCAAAAAGATTATCAGCATCAGCAAAATCAACTAATACATCATTTGGTGTCTCGGTGTAGGGGGTAGTTTCAACATTTTTCTTAGAGATTACAATTTCATCTGTGGTCCCACTTCTCTCTTTACAAGGAAATAAATAAACCTATGTCAAATGGTTCCTTTCAGGTATCAAATTACATTCTCGATACCATTCCAATGACGATGTGTTAGTCCTGATCTAAATTATATTAGCAAGTTCAATGAGAGAGTAATATATGGTCGAGTTATTGAGCTAAGTACAATGATGCGCTTATTCAACTTAAATAGGAATTCTAGCTCCCAATAACACTTCGTCAATTTTCTTTGGACGAATATTACTTTTCATCATCTTCCTTTAGACGAGATGAATATTTTTTTTAAATCTAAACTTTGACTGATCTGGGAGTGCTAACCGGATTCACTTTGTCTACATTAAATGGCCTGAACATCTTTTAGACAAATACATACTAGTGGATAAGTATTCCACAAGCTCGGTGTTCTAGTTTGGATCGAGTTTTCCCGAGATCCTTTATCTCAACTTCGGATTTCAAGTAGTTCATAGTTTCTCTTATTCCATTAAGAGTGCCTAATATGTTCATTCATTAACATAAATTGATAATTTTGTAAATCCGGAACTTATATTTTTTATAAATACACAGGGGCACAGTTCATCGTTATTATAACCTTTCCCAATCAAGTTGTCACTTAGACGGGTATACCACATCCGTCCAAATTGTTTCAATTCATTAGTGAGCACTTGTCTTGAAAGTCATCCAGTACTTCATACATATCTCAGAATCAAGATCCCCATAAACATATGCACTAACCACATTCATAACCTGCGTCTCTAGTCCCTTGGAAACTATTAAGCTGCATTATGGGAGTATAGCTCCTGTTGGGAGATGAATTTAATAAAGAAGATTTTGATTAGATCCCAAAACCCCTGAGTATGACATGTTCAGGATAATCTTGATAGATTGAGTCAGGATTCAGTTTTAGCATGTTCAGGATGTTATCTGCACCATGTATAGTCAGCAGATATAGATCAGGTTAGATTACGAAGACTTCGGTAAGTTTCGAAGTTTACGAAGTTCGGTATGGTGAAAAAGCTGAAATTCGATATAAACGAAAAAGCGGTTTTGATATGGCCCGAAATTGAAATCTCGATGTGAAACTAAAAGCGAAGACTTCGGTATGGCGAAAAGCGAAGACTTCGGTATATTAGTCAGTATATCTCTGAAGACTTCGAAGACGAAGACTCGAGAGACTTCGAGAAAATTGAAATGAAGAATCACGAAGACAAAGATCTTGAAGACATAGTAATTCTTGAAGACTTCGGTAATCTCTTGAATGCTTTCGATATAACTGAATGTTAGAATGCCTTTGAATAATATCTATTTGAAGGATACAATCTTGAGAAAAATCACGAATACTTTCGAGAAAAATAGATATTGCCCAAGACATTCACATCTTGAACAAAAGGAACTAAAACTAAGTGTTGTTAAGGTTATATCACTCGGAGATATTGACCAAAAAAAGCCGTTATGTTTGTCTACATTCTTTGAAGACAAAGAGCCAATCGGAAGAAAGACAACACCGTACTTTCTTACGACCTGAAAGCGACAGGTCATTTGAAGCATGTCGATAGTCTTATGTTCAATTTGCGCAAAAAGTGGTGAGTGGCTGCATGAAAAACATATTGCCTAAAACATGCAAGGGAGTATTCAAACCCTAAAAATAGTCGTTCATCACACACCATAAGAGGAAACTCATGAAGCTATCTCTTCCAACGGATAGTTTTTCAAGAGTGACCTTGGTGATTGCCTATAAATACTAGTGACCCTCTACATTGAAGGTTATGGGGAAATTTGTAAGCAACTTCGAGAGCTCAATCTTATTCTTGCAAATTGAAGCACTTTCGAAAACCAAGAATTTCCCAAGTGTTTTTTACATTGAAGAGAGCTCATTCACTAAAGCCTAGTTTGATAAGATATATCAAATATTAGTAGAGATATCCTAGCCTTTGCATTGTACTTATTGTAAAGGATATCTCATCTAGTTGGAAACCAACCAAGAAACCCCAAACCCTTTGTAAGGTAGTTTGAGTGTGATTGTTGGTGAGTTGGAGTTAATAAAGAGTTAGTAAACTACTTTGAGGTAGTCGAGAAAACTCTAGAAGAAGTGAGTAAACTATCTTGGATAGTCAGAAAGCTTGTGTGTGTTTGAGTAAGTAAACTACAGTGAGGTAGTCAGAAACCTCAAAGTAGAAAGGTTAGTAAACTACATTGAGGTAGTCATAAAACCTTAGGAAGTGGTTAAGGAATTTCTCACGAAGGTCGAGAGAGAGAGTGGGCGTAGGAGCTTGAGTCTACGAACCACTATAACTTCTTTGTGTTGTTTTGCTTTGTGTACTGCATTGTTATATGTTGCATATCTTTAACTGAAAGCATATTTTCACTGATATTCGGTTGGAATCAATCCACTGAACTTGCATCTAACTGATCACAACCTTAATCACTATTTCATTAAAAGGAAGGTTTTTAGCAAAAGCTTAAAAAGCAGTATAAACTTAGGACCAACCATTCCGCTTTGTCGAGTAGCTAGAATAGATAGTTACCTGGCCCTGAACTCACTCTCTCTTGAGGGTTGATAAGATAGTTATCGATCAAGCATTTCAGGATCTCTGAAAAAATCTCGGGCTCGGTTAGGATTATCGGGAGGCTTACGAAAAAAGCTCAAGATCATTGTCTCGGTAGACTTTGACTCGAGGCGTCTGTCTTCTCGGGGCCAAATCATCGGGACAACGACCCATCGACCTCGGTGAAGAAAAGTTTTAAAAATCATTGAACAAGTTTATTCCCCCCATACCGTGTGAGACTCGTTAACACCGGGACCAACAAGTGGTATCGAGGCGGGAGTTCAAAAGATCGCGATTTCAAAAGTGATCACTTGATCCATTTTTTTAAAACCGTCTCGATCGATACCAACAAGTGGTATCGGAAGCGATGGTTCAACTTGACATTTGCTTTGTTGACCATAGTCTAATTTACTAAAAGATTCTTGTGGTCTCTTGAGCAGATCTATTTCTTTGAAATCTTACAAGGCTCGGACATCATGCCTTCTAAAAAACTTCCAATGTTCTCGGTTGGGAAGCTATGATTTATGGAGATTAAGAATGCGAGGCTCATACGTATTCAAAGCATGAAAGAATGTGGAAGTGGTTTACGAAGGACCATTCAAATTCAACATTGTTGTGAATCGAATTCTTGGCCGAGAGAAATGATCCGGAATTTGAATTTCCAAAGTCGATGATCAATTTACTCGATGAGAGGAAGTTAGTCAATCTTGGCTATATTGCCAAAGATACTTTATATATAACTATTGATGATGGTGTTATGGGGATGATTTCTCATTGTATCTTGCCGAAAAAAATATGGGACACACTTGTTGTGATGTCTTTAAGGCACATATCATATTAAAAAGAACAAACTTTATGTTCTTTATTGGAAAGTTTGATAGTTTTGAAATGGAAGATGGTGAATCCATTGACAAAGCTGGAAGTCGATTCACTAGTATAATGAATGATCTGAATGCTTTTGGAAAAAGATACCCCAAAAGAGAAGTGGCATTGAAAATTCTTAGAGGATTATCTAAGAAATGGGATATTCATGCGGTGGTGATTGAAAACACCAAAAACATTGATTCAATGCCATACCAACAAGTTTTCTCACGAAATTTGAAAGCTTATGAGTTTGTGATTGATAAGAAATCAAAGAAAGGCGGCGACAAAGATGATTCTTCATCTAGCAAAAATGTGGCTTTCAAAGCCGAAAAAATCTGTAAAACTAGAGAGTCGAGAACTCACTTGCCAAAAATTAGGATGAGCTAGAGGATAAGCTAATCTTGATGGCAAGCAGGTTTGAAAGGCTTAATAGCGAGATATGGAAAATATAAAAAATATTACGGGAATCACAGTCTAGAGAGACTCAAAAAGGTGAGGATAGATCATTTGAGAAGAAAAGAAAAGGAAAAGGTGAAGGATCTTCATCAAAAGAAGGACTCAAGACTAAGGAGGAAAGTGATCGGGGATGATGATGCCAGCAGATGCTACAATTGTCAAAAGAAAGGTCATTTTCAATATGGTATCACGAGCTAAGTCTTAGGAGAGAAAAAAGAAAGACAAGCAAAAAGAGACAAAAGTTCTCGGCAAAGAAAGCCATGATTGGAGGAAGAAGAACGATTACGAAGAAGGTTCGATTCTTGGATGAGATGTTCTCGGATAGTGATAGTGATAATATCATCTAATGGTTGTGGAGGAGGTAAATTCTTCTATCTACATTTGTTGCTCCTACACAAGCACATGAGTTCTCAAGTTCTCTTGTAAGCGATAACTTTGACTGATGGATTCTTTTGAGAGTCTTATGAAGGACTATCTTTGTGTTACAATAAGCTGCTAAATGAAACTCAAGAAGCGAGAACAAAAAAAGACTCTTTGATAATCTAAAGTGGAAAGACTCTAAGAATCTTTGAGATCACTTCTCAATTGATGGGAACTCTTGATGAACTAGATGTTACGAAAGTACAACTCTCGAAAAAAAAGAAGTTGATAGAGACCCTAAATGGAAAATTAGAAATCCTTTGAGGATTTGACTTATCGGAAGCTGAGTTCAATGACCTCTTTGAGAAGCATGAAACTCTAAAGAAATGTGAGGATAGTCTTGTGAGAGAAAGTTAGCTCTATTGAATTATGCATCTAAAGTGATAGATGAAATTGAGTTATCAAAGACACTGCCACTATAAAAAATTTGGATTGGGATACATTCGGGGAACCTCACAAGGTCTTCACGAATGTTGCTTCTAGTAGCACTAAAAGCTATCTTTGTTAAACAAGTGGAACCTAATCTTATTTGAAGAAATGCCCAAAGTTTTAGACAAGGGTAAAAGGACCTATGGTTCGAGAAAAAAGCCCGAATGTTAGGGAAAAAGCCCGGACCTCGGGGAAAAGGCTAGAAAAACGACCACTTTCGATAGGAAATCTTTGAACCCGATACTTCAAAGCCTCGGGCTAAGAATACCAACTGAAGAGATCTGCACCTTGAACCATGAGAGGAATTTTAGGAAGAGAAACACTTTCGGAGAGACATTCTGTTGAAAAGACCAAGTCCTCAGATTCTTGAAAGACCCCAATTTGATCTGAGCAACCAAACCCCACTTGCCTAAGGGTAAAGGTTTCTGAACCCAATTCAATAGAGACAAAGACCGGTACACAAAAGCCAAAGTACTTGAACAAAAGGCTGTACCAAGAAAAAACTCTAAGGCTCATGTTCATGCTAAGGTTAGCACTCATACTGAGGATCTTGTCAAGGCACCTAGGGTGGTGAATGTGTATGTAGATGTTTATGGGAGACAAATCGGCCACTCTAAAGTAATTAGAGTTGTTAGGTGATTTGGATTCCAAAAAAAATAAACTAACTGGTAGGACCCTACACCAAATGGGTACCTAATTGATCTTTTTTTTGGTGAAAAACAAGGTCACCTTAAAATTTGAATGAAGACAACATAGCATTGATGAGTGGAGATGAATTGGCTCCATTTGTATGGTATCTTGGCGGTGGATGTTCAAGACATATGATGAGGATATAAGCAAATACTCCTTGAATATGTTGAGCAAAAAGGCCCTCGAGATCACATTTGGAGACAACTCAAAGGACAAAGCTGAAGGATATGGAACTCTTGAAATTGATTTTTGTTCATATCCATGGTGTTTCATATGTATACGGTTTAAAAGCATAACTAACTTTCTATAAGCCGATTCGTGACAAAGGTTTCAATGTTGAGTTCTCAAAGAACTTATGTTATGTGAAAACAATATTTCCGAGAAAAATTCTACTATTTGGTACTAGAAAAGAAATGTGTATCTTCTTGATTGGAGTTCAACTCCTAAAGATACATGTTTGGTTGCAAAAAAGTTCCGCGATACCCGGTTGGTTTGTGGCACAAAAGGATGAATCACCTAAATTTCAAAACCCTAAACAAACTTGCAAGATTAGCACTTGTGAGAGGGTTACCAAATGAAGTGTTGATTAAAGAACATGTTTGTGATGCTTGTCAAAAGAAAAACAAATTAGAGCATCATTCAAAAGCAAAGTAGATGTTTCTCTTGAAAAAATACTTCAACTATTGCATATGGATCTTTTTGGTCGATAACACCTTTGAGCACAAATGGCAAAAAAATATACACTTGTGGTAGTTGATGACTACTCTAGATACACATGGGTCATATTCTTACTCGATAAAAAAGGGCTCGAGATAAAACTACGAACTACTTGAAAAAGGCTCGATCTTGAAAAAGAATCAAAGTGTGGTCAAAATCGGATCGGATAAAGGCTGAGTTTATCAATCATATTATATCGATTATTTGTGCGACAAATGGAATAACTCATGAAACATCGGTTTGCAAGGACCCCACAACAAAATGGTGTTCTTTGAAAGAAGAAATAGGACTACGAAAAAGAAGGCTGCAAGAACAATGATTCTTTGAAAGGTGATATTCTAAAAGATTTTTGAAATTTGAAAGCTATCAACCTTTGCATGCTATTCTCGGAAACAGATCCATCTTGACCAAGAATCGAGGAAAAACTCCATATGATTTGTGGAATGAAAGGAAGCCTCTTGTTTCTTTCTTTTCGTGTGTTTAGTTGCAAGTGTTTCATACACAATAATGGTAAAGATCGGGTTGAAAACTTTTGATAGCAAAAGGCGATGAAGGGATATTCTTAGGATATTTAAAAGTCAATATAAAGCCTTGAGTTTACAAGCTGTAGGACTCTTATTGTGGAAGAAACACCTCATATTATTTTGATGAATCTACTTGTGTTCGGAAAAAGCAGGAACATGATTCAGGGAAGAAATGACCAAGAATCACCGGACTTAGCTTTGAAAAGAATGACAAAACATCCTCTGAACACGAAAAGAAGAAGTCGGTCACTTTCTATGAATGGGTGAATCGGATTTCGGACAAAAAGTTCGAGGATGGAAAAACTTCGGGATGGTGAGACTCGGGATGGAAATTCTCCTTTGAAGGAAAGCCAACACACTAAAAGGTGACCAATCTGAGCAGACACCGATTCGGACTCGGGTATGTAATGCCAATGAAGATGTGGTCACGGTAAGGCAAACTACGAATCTATCAACCAAAGGGGAACAAATGTCTCTGACAATGTTCTGAATGGAATTTCCCCTGAGGAAGATGATTCCCTTTCTCCTTTTCTGTTGTTCCCTGAATTTAATGAACTGCCTGAACCTAACATTTCTAATGTTGAGGGATCTTATTGAAGGGGAACATCGAGGAAGAAAATGGTTGGATAGTCATCCTACAAAAGTCGGTTTGTGGGTGATCAGCCAGATGGTGTCAAAACAAGAAGGTTCCATGGTGAAAGTGCATTATTCTGCTGCTTCCTTCTGTCGAAAAGAACTTCTTGAGATTGAAGAAGCTCTACAAGATTCATTTTGGATTCTTTGCTATGCAAGAAGAATTTGAATCAATTCTCAAGGAATGAAGTTTGGGAGCTAGTGGATAGACTAAGAGGCACAATGTGATTGGAACCAAGTGGGTGTTCAAGAATAAAGAGATGAGAACAACAACATTGTAAAAACAAGGCAAGGC
Organism: Stenogyne calaminthoides; assembly: GCA_037126765.1. Classification (NCBI taxonomy): domain Eukaryota; kingdom Viridiplantae; phylum Streptophyta; class Magnoliopsida; order Lamiales; family Lamiaceae; genus Stenogyne; species Stenogyne calaminthoides. The sequence continues at coordinate 20,155,929 of JBBCBC010000027.1, read as the reverse complement.
TAGTTGCACAAGGTTATTCCCAAGAAGAAGGCTTGGATTATGATGAAACCTTTGCACTGTTGCAAGATTAGAAGCCATCAGTTGTTTCTTGCATATCTTTGCCCACATGAAATTCACGGTCTATCGGATGGATGTGAAAAGTGCATTTTGAATGATGGTGTGCTTAAGGAAGAGGTTTATGTGGAACAACCTCACGGTTTTGAACAGAATGACCAAGTTTACGGGCTCGGAAAAAGCCTTGTATGGTCTTAAGCAAGCACCAGCATGGTATACCCTTTCTCGGTTTTCTTACTAACCATGGTTTTATCAAAGGCTATTGATAGGACTTTGTTTAGGAAAGAAGATGGGGAAGATATCTTACTTGTTGGATTTATGTAGATGACATCATATTTGGATCTCAAATCATCGGTTGTGTGAAAAGTTTTCTACAGCGATGAAAGGAAAGTTTGAGATGTCGATGATGGGGAGATGAATTTCTTTCTTGGACTTGAGGTGAAACAAACTAAGGAAGGAATTTTCATCGACTAAGCAAAATACACGGAGATCGATTGCAAAGTATGGTGTCTGAGAATTGCAATCGGTTAGAATTCCCATGAATACTAACTACAAGATGGATCGATCTGAAGGCAAATTAGTAAGTCTGCTTGATTATAGAGGGATCATTGGATCATTGCTATATCTCCTGACAAGTAGGCGATATAACATTTCTTTGTTGGGATATGTGCAAATACCAAGCTAATCTAAAAATTTAGTCACATGGAAGTGCCAAAAAAGATCTTGAAATATCTTAAGGGCTTTGTGAATAGAGGATTATGGTATCGGTGATGATAACCTTGAATTATTGGTTATTGGATCTTGATTATGGAGGATGTAAATTGACGGGAAGTCCACCATAGGAACTTGTCAATTTCTTGGAAATGGTGATATCATGGTTTTCAAAAGCAGGACCTCGATGTAGCAACCCGATTCTTGAAGAAATTTGAATACATAGGCTGCGAGGAAATTTTGTTGTGCCGCAATTCTTTGGCTCGGACAACAATTGAGGGATTATAAGATTATAACCGATGAAGTACCTATATTTTGTGATAATAATAGTCTTTATTGCTATTACACAAAATCATTATTACACACACGGATGTAAGCATGTGGATATCGGACATCACTTCATCGAGAGATCATGTTGAGAAGAAAGACATCGGGATGGAGAAAATTCATCTTGATAAGCGAAAGGTGATATCTTGACTAAACCTTTAAATTTGAATCAAGATTTGGGGAACTATCGATTGAATTAGGGATGTTGGATCGGTGTATAGAAGCAAATCTGAAAAATTGAAGGTTTTCGGATGCATGAAGTTTTCTCGAGGATTTTCTTGAGAAACTTCGGGATAAAATTGGAAATCTTGAAATCGAGTCTTGGGAAAACTTCGGATATCTTGAAGAATCGATTACTCGATATTATCTTGATCTAGATTAGTTCTCGATATCATCTTGAAGACCCGATTACTCGATATCATCTTGAACCGATTCGATTACTTCGATATTATCTTGACATTTTATCAAGGTCAAAACTTCGGTAAAAGGCGATAGAGGAAATTAGTGCGAAGAAGTAATGACTCATGCAATTCATTTATTGTCTAATTTGAATCTCAATAATCATTGGCAATAAATAACAAAAACACTGAAGGGAATATTTGGGCGGGACCTTTGAAATACCGAAGGAGGTCGATAGTCTGCGAGGAGCGATAATTAATTACCTTTGTTCATTAATCACCAATAAGGTTAAATTGGTGGCGTATTATTCATGAAATCGTCCTTTCATATACCCGATTAGTCAGTGTTTAATCTCAACCGTTGATTTATTCAATCAATACGATTTCCCACGAATCAATTCTATATATTCATTGAGAATTCATTCAAATCCCCAATTACAAAAGCCTTCGTTCTAAAAAAAAACACTCTGCAACTCAAAACCTCTCATTCGCCCAGAAATCATTCATCGTTCTCAAAACCATTCACTTAAAAATCCTTCAAAATGATGTTCTCCATTTATGATAAACTTGATGTTTCTAACAAGCCGTGGTATGAGTATGTTGTTTTTTTTCGAGAGCTCGTCAATGCAACCCACGAAGAAGAGGCGTTGCACATGATACGGGTCGCAAAGCTCACAAACCTAGTTGCGAGTCAACCGGAGGCGGAATATTCAAAGGAGGTAATTGAATTTATCTCAAATTTGAAAATAGACGAGGAGGGCTGTATTGAGTCTCAAATTACAGTTTCTCACTTGGAGCATAGCTCAAAATACGTCGATTTTGTGAGGGAGTTGTATATAATTCCCAAGAATCTAAATGATGTATATGAGTTGTGTAATAGAGAGAAGACCCTACGATGTATATGATGGGTAGGGAACATGAATATCTTGATAGGATTCTGAGCATCTGTTAAGTTTGAGGCTACTCTTAATAAAAAGGCATTTGAAAGAAATATAGAGTTTTCTTTGGATATTGTAAGTAAATGTATAATGAGTCGTCCGTGATTTTTGAACAAATCGATCTGTGAAAGTTGAGATTGATGGCGGCTATTGAAGACTCACCCACCTTGATTTCAATTGGTTAAGATATTTAATCAGTGGTGAGTGACCAAGCAAAACAAGTCGAGAAGGAGGATGGTTAGGTTGTGATCAAAGGCAAAATCCTACATGCAACCAAGATAGCCTTTTATCTTGGAGATGTGCGAGGGAGGGAAGAAGATATTTTTGCCAACTCCTCACCCTTTCCAAAGTCTAAGATCCTTTTCAAGCCAACTACAACAAGGAAGACTTTGAAGGGAAAAAAAGAAAAGTGGAGGCTAGCTGGAAGGAGGCTCTTGAGCAAGCCCATCAAGCCGGGGGAAGGCTTTGATGGAGGTGAAGAGAGAAGGAGAAGCCTGAAGAAAAAGCTCTGGCTCCTAAAAAGCGAGAAGAGTTCTAATTTCTCTTTGAGGAGGAGGTGAGTGAACTGAGGAAGTCGACTGAGGGCGACAAGGTCAGAAATCTCCATTGCAGAAATCTTGGCTCATGTTGTGACTCTTTGTGGAAGAACAAAGCCCGAGAGCAGGTGTTCTCTAAGGTTCTTGAAACATCTCTGAGCTCGGACAAATTTTTCTCGGGGAGATATTCAAGGGACCTCGGGGTTTCTCTTGAGGAAATGCTGCTCAAACCTCGAGATCAAGGTGAGCCTCGGGAATACTACCTTGAATCTTGACATGCTCTGAGTGAACCATTCTTTGATCCCTCATTTTGAAGCCATTCCCTCCCGAATTTGAACACGAAAGCCCAAAATTTGAAAAAGAAGAAGAATAGAAGAGCCCGAGTGGCATAACGGGGAGCGGTTCATTTTGGATAGGTACCTGGTGAGCTCATATCTTGACCTTGAGGATCTCTTCTTTAGGCCGGGGACCATAGTCTACATTACGAACCAAACTCTGCGAGAAATGCTCAACATTGCCTCATTGGAGGAGAGGACTGGTGGAATGAAGAGACTGCTGATCTTGTTGAGTTCTCGGGTTGGGAAGACCAAGCTCGGATGAAAGTTTGATTTTGATGAAATTTGGTCGGGGAAGAAAAGTTCTTTGAAAAGGAGGGAAGGCGATGTTGGTGCCCCGAGCTCAAAAGATAAAAAGATCATGAAGGGGATCAACAAGGAAATCTTTGAGAAGCAATCTCAAATGGAGAAAGAAATCGATCTTTGGAATGACTGATATCTCACATCCTCGGTGAAGTTAGTACTCTTCGGTAACTTTTGGCACTACTAAACATTATGCGAGACTATTGAAGTTTCTATCTTTAATTCTGTTATGTCGATATCACGGTGAGGCTCGGTGGGGCCGAAGCCCAGTGGAGGCCCGGAGGCTCGGTGGAGCAACTTGACTCGGGAAAAACAACAAGTCATATATGCTCAGGAGATTGACTTGATCCCATAGTGGACAAAATTTGGAGAAGTTTGTGCCAATTGTGGATAAAGTTGCTCGGATTGAAGAGACATTGGCCAACCAATCGAAGCTAGAGAACACGAGTTCTCGCCGGACTTGATGCGACGGACATCTCTGAATGACAAAATGACGCCATAGAAGGAAGGTAGATGGAGTCAAAATTTGATTTGAATCACGCGAGATGAAAGCAAATGTATCGGAGAGGACTTCATTTCTTGAAGCAAAATTTGGTGGAAAGAATGATCAAATGATAAAAAGTCTTTGTTGAGAAATGGGCTCCTGCTCATGACCAAGATAGCCAGAACATCTTGAAAGATGTATTCTCAACCGGTTTGCACCCTTATCTGAAAGAGTTCTCAATGGCAAGAACCATTTGATGAAATTTGGAGGAAGAGCATGACCCGGTTAATTTGGAGAAGTCGCGAATGTCGACAAAAAACAATATCACATGGATACCGCTTTGTCTCAACTTCTTCAAGGTATGGTGCAAGAAGGGGAAAGGCACAGGCAGAAATTTGAAGGAGTTATTAGCACACACCTTGAAGAAAAGGCGGATAAAGGAAGGTGAAAAAAAAAATCCTTCTTTGAAGCCTTAAAAAGTAGAAGCCCTTTGAAAAGCTCAAGTTCAGTGGAAAAGCCAATCTACACTCATGTTTACGAGGAAACAATGCGGGAAGTTATTCTTTGAAAAAATGAGTGCTAGAAGAAAGGTGGAAACAAAGCCAAGCCGGTCGAGCAAGCAATCAATCAAAAATTTGTGACATTTGTTGAACGAGAGAAAAAAGACCCTAAAGTTTTAAAGGCTACTCAAAAAAATTGATAATGGATTTTGAAGAGTCGGAAGAAAGAAAATTGAAAAGGAAGTCTTCAACACAAGGAAAACTCTGAAATCACTTGGTGGAACAACGAAGAAAAGCTACATACATATCGGGAGTTCCTTTAATAAGGAATAAAAAAAGAATAAAGAAGCGAAACAGAAGTGGTTTCAAGAAGTTCTGAGCATGAGGAGAGTCTTTGCTAAAACTTCGAAGTGGCGCACATTGATAAATGGATGCCTATCGATTCAATGATGCACAGGAAGAAATTAAGAGAACCTTACGGTTCTATTATGAAGATACGAGGGAATGGAGGGGACAAGCTCGGACTCGAATGAAGCCTTCATTGATTACTTATTAACTTTCTATCAAAAGTACTGCGAGTTGGATTAACTTAGCGGATGAAGGTAATACACAAATTATTTGCCTGGTCCATATACCTACCCTGCTCTAGACTAGAGAATGGCACGGTGAATGAGGCGGACCATATCTCAAGAAATTGCTCGATATGCCATCAAATTGGGGTGACGAAACAACCGGATATCATCAAAGAAAGGGATGCATTGAAGAAGAGATATTATGGGATGTTCAACTTTGGAGGTGCTGAGAGGATGAGTTGAAGAAGATTGAAATTTGAAGCTTAAGATTGAAGATTGAAGATTGAAAGACTAAAAAGGCGAAGACTCTTTGTACTTCTTTTGTTTTTGTCTTTGTTTTTGATAAATTTCATTGTACTCTGTAACTTCTATTCCTACAATCAATGAAACTTTATCTTTATGCTCAAAGATAATATCTCATTATCTTTTTACATGTCTTTTATGTTTGATATGCCTTATGTTTTTTGTGATGAAATTGTTGGGAGATTTGTCATTCTTGGATTGTAATAGGAAAAACTGAAACCTGAGTATAGGTTAAGTGTTTTTGTAACAAGATGGTTTTGGCATCATCAAAAAGGGGAAAATTGTTGGGAGATGAATTTAATAAAGAATATTTTGATTAGATCCCAAAACCCCTGAGTATGACATGTTCAGGATAATCTTGATAGTTAGTCGAGGATTCGGTTTTAGAGTGTTAGGGATGTTATCGCACCATGTATAGTCGTGGATATAGATCGAGGTTAGATTACGAAGATTCGAAGACTTCGATAAGTTTACGAAGTTTTGATATGAAAAAAAAGCTGAAGTTTCGATATTAAGCGAAAGCGAAGTTTCGATATGTGGCGAAGTCTCGATATAAACTGAAAGCGAAGCTTCGATATGAGGCGAAAGCGAAGACTTCGGTATGAGGCTGGCGAAGACTTCGATATATCAATCGATATATCTCTGAAGACTTGGCGAAGACTCGAAGACTCACTGAAGACTCGCCGAGAAAACTTCGGAGGACTCGAAGACTCGAGGCGAAGACTACGAGAATCGCGAAGACAAAGAAGATCTTTGAAGACCACGGTAATTCTTGAAGACTCATTAATCTTTGAATGCTTTCGATATAAGCTGAATGTTAGAAGCCTTTGAATAATATCTATCGAAGGATACAATCTTGAGAAAAAGCGAATACTCGAGAAAAATAGATGTTGCCCAAGACATTCACATGCGGAAAAAGGAACTAAAACTAAGTGTTGTTAAGGTTATATCACTTTCGGAGATATTGACCAAAAAGAGCCGTTATGTTTGTCTACATTTCTTTGAAGACAAGAGCCAATCGAAGAAGACAACTTTGTACTTTCTTGACCTTTGAAAGCGACAGTCCTTTGAAGCATGTCGGTAATCTTATGTTCAATTTGCAAAAAAAGTGGTGAGTGGATGCATGAAAAACATATTGCCTAAAACATGTAAGGGAGTATTCAAACCACTAAAAATAGTCGTTCATCACACACCATAGAGAAACTCATGAAGCTATCTTTTCCAGCGGATAGTTTTTCAAAGTGACCTTGGTGATTGCCTATAAATACTAGTGACCCTCTACATTTGAAGGTTCGGGAAATTTGTAAGCAACTCAAGAGCTCAATCTTATTCTTGCAAATTGAAGCACTTTCGATAACCCGAAATTTCCCAAGTGCTTTATATTGAAGAGAGCTCATTCACTAAGCCTAGTTTGATAAGATATATCAAAGCTTAGTAGAGATAACCTAGCCTTTGCATTGTACTTATTGTAAAGGATATCTCATCCTAGTTGGAAACCAACCAAGAAACCCCAAACCCTTTGTAAGGTAGTTTGAGTGTGATTGTTGGTGAGTTGGAGTTGTAAAGAGTTAGTAAACTACTTTGAGGTAGTCAGAAAACTCTAGAGAAGAAGTGAGTAAACTATCTTGGATAGTCAGAAAGCTTGTGTGTGTTTGAGTAAGTAAACTACAGTGAGGTAGTCAGAAAGCTCAAAGTAGAAAGGTTAGTAAACTACATTGAGGTAGTCAGAAAACCTTAGGAAGTGGTTAAGGAATTTCTCTGAAGGTCAGAGAGAGTGGACGTAGGAGCTTGAATCTCTGAACCACTATAACTTGTTATGTTGTTTTGCTTTCTGTACTGCATTGATTATCTGTTGCATATATTTAACTGAAAGCATATTTTCACTGATATTCAGTTGGAATCAATCCACTGAACCTGCATCTAACTGATCACAGCCTTAATCACTATTTCATTAAAAGGAAGGTTTTTGACAAAGCTAAAAGCAGTATAAACTTAAGACCCAACCATTCCGCTTTTCTCGAGTAGCTAGAAACGGATAGTTACCAAAGCCCGAACTCACTCTAATGAGGGTTGATAAGATAGTTATCGATCAGCGACTTAGGATCTCTGAAAATCTCGAGGATCGGTTGGGATTATCACGAGGCTTACGACGGCGGCTTCAGGATCATTGTCTCAGGTAGACTTTGACTCAGGGCGATCTATGCTTCTCAGGCCAAATCATCAGGACAACCTGACCCATCTGACCTCAGTGAAGAAAAGTTTTAAAAATCACTGAACACGTGTATTCTCCCCCCCTCATACACGTGTGAGACTCGTTAGCACCGGGACCAACAGAATATTTGCAGCACTTGGAGTATCAATAGGTTTAGCTATAGACATACCAAACTTTGATAATATCTTCTGAATATAATCCTTTTGTGAAAGGAAATGTTTCTTCTGCCTTCTATCCCTATGTATCTCCTTTCCCAAATTTTTTTGGGCAGCACCCAAATTCTTCATCTCAAACTCAGCACTGAGAAAGCATATCATCAACATATAAGACCAAGTAGATAAATGAATCATCTTCCAGCTTGTTGTAATACACACAACTATCATACTGACTCCTGTTGTAGCCAAGATGTGTCATATAACCGTCAAATCTCTTGTACCACTGCCTTGGAGACTACTTTAGCCCATATAAGGACTTCTTCAATTTGCAAACGTACTCTTCTTTCCCGGGAACTTGGAAACCATCTGCCTGGGTCATGTATATCTCTTTATCCAACTTTACGTGTAGAAAAGTTGTCTTCACATCGAGTTGTTCAAGTTCCAGGTCCTGATGTGCTACCATTTGAAGTAACACTCTAATAGAAGTATGTTTGACCACAAGTGAGAAAATCTCATCATAGTCTACTCCTTCTTTCTGATGGAACCCCCTAGCAATGACTCTTGCCTTATACATGATACCCTCAGCAGGTGATATTCCTTCCTTCTTCTTGAAGACCCACTTGCATGTAATAATCTTTCTCTCCGGAGGCTTCTCTAACTCCCAAGTCATATTTTTGTGAAGTGACTCCATCTCATCTCCCATGGCAGCAAGCCATTGGGTAGACTCTGTACATGTAACAGCTTCTTTGTAGGTGGATGGCTCATGAGAATCCTGTTAGTTTTAGTGTCCTAGAGACAATCTATTGTAAGGACATAATACTCAATGATATTCAGTTTGATTTAATATTATAGTTCACTTAATATTAATGTATGTGTCAATACTTCTTTGAATATTATGTTTGATTGTTTTCATTTATTCATGTAAGTGTTCCCATGAGTCATTGTTGTCATTGAGCTTGTGAGAACTCAGATGACTTAAGCATAATTCTCAAATAGCCCCGATCAAGGATCATCAAGAATGGGATATTGATGATGCAATGGAGATTGGTGTGCGTCTGCATCACACTCTTAGAGTGTAGTAAGATCTCACTTACTACGAGATACTAGGTATCTCATGATTGATCACAAATACCTTAGAGGGTATTGGTATACCCATCGAAAAAGCTGTTTGATGTAGTTCACTATATGTGTCTCACGGGTGTCTCGGTTAGTAGGAAGCGATCGATACTCCTTTGACTTGAGGTCAATCATACGACATGTGTGGGATGATGAACTTTGACCATGACCAGCGCTTGCACCCGTCTATGGGTAGATATGGCTTGGATTTGGTTCATCGCGAAGTGCGTGTGCGTGTTAGTTAGTCAAGAATAGGATTCATTCCTCAAAGTGGATTTAGAGAATACTCATCTTCTCATCATAATTGGATCAAAGTCGTGATGATGCGTCGACTTAGACTTTGTGGCTAAGTGTGACATACATGATCAATTAGTGATTGGAGATAAATTGATTAAGTTATTTGAATAGACACTTCATCATGTTCAAGACTTAATCAGTATTCGAGAATGAAAGGAGGAAAAGTTTGATTACGGTAGTTGCACATTTTCCTCTAGCGTACCTCATATATTGAGAATGTCGATTTATTGTCTAGGGTTCAATTAAGACCGTTAGTTTGACTAATCGCTCGATATATGAGGGCCTATGGGTCACACAACAAGTAATGGTTGTTTACTAATTATAGTTGGTTGATTAAATGTTAAATTAGATTTAATATTTAATTTATGGAGAAAATTAATTAATAATAGATTAATTTGGAATTAATTATTATTAATTTTTAATTAAATTGGATTTAATTAAATAAGAATACCCAATAATTATATTTGGAATATAATTGTAGGATTTAATGTATATGGAAATAAATTGTAGAGATTTTCATATAAGACATTTAAATCTGTAGAGATTTATATTTAGAGAATTAAATTAAAAGGAATTAATTTAATTCAAGATTAGAAAAATTTTTATATCCTAATTGGGCTATCTTGGGAAATAAACTAAGCCTCCTATATATAAAAGCTTTTAGGAATTCACAAATGAATCACTTCATATTTTCTCAATAAAATCGAGTTTGGATTTTCTGTAAAATTCATCTCGGGGATTCAACCTTTGGCGGATCGTGCTTGATTAATGCTTATTTATTACGTGGATACCATAGTTGAGGAATCCGTATGCAATTCTTTGTAAAAATTCTATTCGTTTACTCGTATTTAATTATGCAATTAATTGTTAGTTGTTGGTGAACTTTTTTTTTTTATTTGCTTGGCGTGTATTACGTGTTTCGTGCCTCTAAATTCAACAAATCCACCTCTTGACAACTTTGCAATGCATAACCCACCATATCTTCAAACCTATATAGCCTTGGAGCCTCAACTCCAATCCTTCTAGCTCGATCAAGAGCTATCTTTATCTGATGTCTTGTCTCGGATGGTTGAGATTACGGTGGTGATGCATCTTTTCGGCTCGGTGTCGAGAATGTGAGTGTTGTTCTCCATCTTCCTTTTGTGACTCACTCTGCTCCTTTTTGTTTGTCAACACTATTGTCTTACGATACAACAATAGACTTCCGGTGGGGTTAAACATAGAATTCTCATCAAAAATAACATTTCTGCTAAGTATGACTTTACTTTCTGATGGAGACCAGATTCTATACCCCTTAACATCGTTTCCATAGCCCACAAAAACTCCTTTCTTCGCCCTTGACTTCATCATTTACATTATAATAAATAGTACATCCAAAAGCTCTCAAATTAGAGTAATCTGTAGACTTACCAGACCACACCTCGTAAGGTGTTTTGAGGTTGATACCTGTGTGAGGTGCACGATTTATCAGGTAACATGCTGTGCTGACCGTTTCTGCCCAAAATCTTTGGGCTAATCCAGCATTAGAGAGCATGCATTGAGCTCTCTCCATAAGTGTCTGATTCATGTGTTCTGCTACACCATTTTGTTGTGGTGTATGTCGTACTGTATGATGTCTTGCGATCCCTTCATTCTTGCAGAACTCATCGAAATCAGAAGAACATAATTCCAGACCATTATCAGTTCGTAGCCCTTTGATTTTCTTCCCTGTTTGATTTTTCACCAACGTCTTCCATTGCTTGAAACTCTTGAAAGCTTCACTTTTATGCTTCATCATAATTACCCAAGTCATTCTTGAGTAGTCATCAATCATAGACACGAAGTATCTATTGCCTCCTAAGGATTCAACACGAGAAGGTACCCAACAATCAGAATGGTTATAATCAAGTGTGTCTTTTGTTCTATGAATTGCCTTAGTGTTGGAAAATTTATTGTTTTGATGAAATGATCCAAAACAGTTGTAATAGAACCAGACAGAAATGTTAAAGCTGATTGATGAGTTAGAATCAGGTCAGGATGATCAATTGATAACTGATGTATAGCAACTAATGTAATGAAAGCTCACATATTAAGGGGGAACCCAATATGTATAGATTTTACTTAGAAGATCAATTGAGCATAAGATCAGATCAAGTTAAAGAAGAGAAGTCAAGAAGATCTGAAGATCATAAGAACTGCTCCTACTAAAGATATTAGTATGGATTAAGTAAGTTGTGCAAAAGATAACCTCATCGAGAAAATCTAAGAAGGTAGAAACGATCGGTTTTCTTGATCGTCGATTCCACCTAGTGACAATCAATGTCAAACTAAGACATACAAACTGATTAGACATTCAAAACTATGAAGAATGAAGTATGACAAGAGCCCAATATGTGTACTTGTCATCGATGAGAGATCTACATGTTTGTATGGGCCCGATCTTGAATCGATATAAAGCTTTAGATTTACAACGGCTAGAAAGGACAAGCTTATACGCTTTCGGCCATGCCGCCTCGGAGCACGTCAATTCAAGTCTGCAAAACCTACCTAAAATAGCCTGAGATTCAAATTGCTCTCCAACGGCTCTTTGATCCCATTGTCTATAAATATGGGATTAAACCTTGAGTAGTAAAAGATAGCGGAAAAAATCTAAAAAGCTCAAGGTATCAAAGATTTCCGCACGAAGAACACCAAACTCAAGATTATTTCTTAAGTGTTCATCCCTTAGTTCTTAGCTGAATTCTTATCCTCATAGCCTTAGGCTAATCATATGCTAGGATAGAATTCCAAGTTGGAACAAACAAATCTTATACCAAAACCCTAAAGTTAGGTTAAGTTTGTTAAGCAAGATTTTAGTCTAGGGTTTCTAGTACTGATTTCAGGGATCGGTTAAGTGAGAACTCTTGAAACATCTATTTGTAAAGTGTTGGACTAACACTCTAAACTAAGTCCAGTTGGCTAGTTAAGTGCGCCTGCCGATAGGGAAGAGTGGACGTAGGACAGTTGGTCGAACCACTATAAATATGTATGCCTTTACTTTGCTTTACACTTATCTACACACTACTCTTTGTTATCTGCATGCATATTTTGTACCTGGATCAGATTAGCATCAAGCTTTTGATCTAGTCAGTTTGACACCTTTGTCATCTGATTTGAACAGATTAGTCAAAATCTTTGTTTGAGTAAAGCTGGTTTTTCTGCGGGTTAACTATTCTTCGCACCATCAGTTAAAGCGATAGGCGTCGAAGCCCGATTATCGATCCATCTTGATTCCTCCGCCTCTCGATCGGGGTTGCCTTTTTACACTTGATCCACGAAAAAGTTTTGGAAGTCTATTCACCCTCCCTCTGAACTTCCACCCTCGCTTTGAAACCCGTTCGGGACCTATAAGTGGTATCGGGCGGTGGTTCTCTTCGATCGGCTTTGAATATCATCGATTCTTGGGAAGAACCCTTGTAGTTGTTGGGATTATACTAGAAAGTATGCTTTTACTTTGTACAATCTTTGAGTTTCTATCTTATTCTTGAAATAAATTATTTATCATCGATGCTTTAAATATCGCCGAGACCCGGATCGATTTCATACTCCATTTTTACGCTTTTTAAAAAGCTTTTGAGCAGTTAAATTTGAACTATCGGATGAACAAGCAAGAATTCACATTGCACGATCATTTACAAGCTTTGGTCTCGACAGAAGGCGATATTGGGGCAAAAGAGCCAAGCCTTGGTGGCAAATGGTCCCTCTTCTTCTTCAGGCCAAGAGGAGGTAAGAATAAGAGGAGGGCAAAAGGCCAAAAACAAGTGAACTCAAGTGTTGCCAATGGCAAGAGAAGGTGAAAGGGGATGGAGGGTAAAAGCGACTAAGGGAAATGTTTTAAGCTGCGGCGAGAAAAGGACCTTTGGAGGTCGACTGTTCCAAACCTAAAAAGGAATGGAAAGAAATGTAATTCTTCGCACTAGTTATTTAAAACTTGTTTGGCTGCGTATCTTCCCATTCGTGGGTAGTTGATCACGAGGATCCTTGATCATGTTTGTTTCACTTTCTGAGGGGTTCAGCGGACGAACAACTTAGTGGGAGTGAGATCCTCATCACCTTTGGCGATCTTCTGAGTGGCGGTGATGCGATGGGAAATACGAGTTGTCTTTTCGAAGATAAAGTTTTAATTTTGAGAGATGTTCTTTACATTCCTAGTTCTAGAAAGAATTTAATTTAGGTTTCTAAACTTTTTCTTGATGGATATTAGGTTAATTTTAATAAAGTTGTTACCATTGCTCTACATAATGAGCTTATCTGTCATGGAACGTTGTCGAATAATCTATACACAATTAGCTTGTACACACACTCACGAAATGCTTCCTATAACACATCTCTTTGTTTAAATTAAAAAAAAAGCGTTCATCAAGCGTGAGCGAGACACTTTTATGGCATCTAAGACTAGGTCATATCAATCGAAAAGAGGATCAAAGGTTGGTCCAAGATGGTTCGTTGGAGTCTCTCGAGGTTGAACCATTTCCAACTGTGAATCGTGTTTGGAGGGTAAAAAATGCCGAGAGGGCATTGGAGCCAAGGGAATAGAGCGAAAGAAGTGTTAGAGATCGTTCACACCGATGTATGTGGTCAATGTCAATCAAAAGCAAGAGGAGGCTATGAGTATTTCATTACTTTTTATCGATGATTACTCGAGATACGGATACATTTACCTTATGAAGCATAAATCGAGACCTTTGAAAAATTCAAAAGAATTTAAGGCTCAAGTAAGAGAATCATAGGGAAAAGCGTATCAAATCTATCACGATCTAATCGTGGAAGGCGAATACCTCGGCGATGATTTCTTGAACTACTTATCGGATGAAGGATTGTATCGATTAAGCGCACCGAGGAACCCTTAACAAAGCGGGGTTGCGAGCGAAAAATAGGACTCTTTTAGAAATGGTCGGTGAATGATGAGTTATGCGGATCTACCCAAATCATTTTGGGGTCATGCCTTGGAAATAATGACTTACATTCTAAACTTGGTGCCATCAATTAGTTCCCAAAACCCCAAAAAGAATTGTGGACGGGGCGCAAGCCCGATCTAGAACACATGAGAATTTGGGGGTATCCGGCATATCGTCTTTGAATAAAAGCCATTAAATTAGATCGAATCGGAATTAAAAAATTTGTTTATAGGATACCACGAGGGAGCGAAAGGGTGCATATTCTATGGTCTAGAAGATCAAAAAATTTGGTGTCGATACACACTTTAGATTTTTGGAAGAAGACTATATGAATGACAAAAGCCCGAAGTGAGATTACCTTGAATGAGCTAAAGGGCTTACCTCAATCTGTTGTCAAGTCGATATCTGGAATGACACACCTTACACAATCAAAACCTCGCCAGCGATCGGAGGGTTATCAAGCGACCGAAAGATTCATGGGGATAGGAGAGTCTTGGACTTGATCCGATGAAAATGAATGGAGACCCATGGACTTCAAAGAGGCGATCCATGACAAGGATCTGATTCTTAGCAAATGGCAATGAAAGCGAAATGGGTTCTATCTATCAAAACAAAAGGTGTGGGAGCTCATCGAACCACTTAATGGGGTCAAACCCATTGGATGTAAGTGGGTACACAAAAGAAAAAGGGGATCGGACGGAAGGTAGAAACCTTCAAAAGCTAGACTTGTGTGAAAGGGTTACACTTAGAAATAAGGGATCGTATGAAACCTTTTCACCCATAGCCATACTAAAGTCCATCTGCATTCTCTAGTCGAGGCTGCACATCTCGATTTCGAGATCGGTAAATGGATGTCAAAGGCGACTTTCCTCAATGGAAGTCTTGAAGAAGAAATCTATATGCAACAACCCGAAGGCTTCATTGAAAAAGGCGAGAACATCTTGTTTGCAAGCTCAAAAGGTCCATCTACGGATTTGAAGCAAGCATCTCATGCTTGGAACCAATGTTTTGATCAAGTTATGAAGTCTTATAGGTTCGATCAAAATGAGTTCGAAAGTTGTGTGTACAAAAGCATGTCGGGCTGCATTGGTATTCTTAGTACTATCGTAAGCGATATTCTGCTCGCCGGAAGCTTGATGTACATGTTTTTGTAGGATGTAAGGGCATGCCATTTTGTCAAAACAATTTGATATGAAGGACTTAGGGAAGCGGTCACTTCCTTGGGATCAAGATCTTTCGAGATGCGAAAGAAAAGGATGATAGGCTTATCATAAGCCTCATACATAATCTTTGTCTTGAAGGCTATTCGGCATGCAAGATTCAAAAGGCTTCATACCTTTCGGACATGGAATCCATCTATCTAAAGAAATATGCCCTAAGCCTTAAAGGAGATAGATGAGATGAAAGGCATTCCTTATGCTTAATTTGTTGGAAGCCTCATGTATGCTATGTTGTGCGAGGGCGGATATCGCTGCTTGGTTGGCATCGTAGCAAGATACGAGTAATCGGGGAAAGAACATTGAATTGCGAGTTAAAAACATTAAAGTATATCGAAAATAACTTGAAATAGAATGCTTGTTTATCGGTCGAACGATCGATTCCCATCGGATAAGCGGACTCGGTTCCAATCGGACCTAGATTCGGAAAATCTACATTGGGTAGTGTGTTTTGCATGGGGAGGAGCCATGACATGGAGAAGCGTTAAGCGAAATGCATAGCGAACTCTATCATGGAAGCGAATCGTATTTGTTTTTATGGCGTGAAGAAGCGGTTTGACTCAAGAACTTCCTAGTGGACTTGGGCGTAGTGCAAGATTTGCCCGACGCACCATCACGGTCTCTTGTGATAATGCGGAAGCGATTGCAAATCAAAGAGGCAAAGGCCCACAAGGCCAACAAACACATTGAAAAAATACCATCTTATCGAGAAATCATAAAGAGGAGATATAAATTGGCAAAAATGGCGTCGAGAAGACAACATAGCGAGATCCGTTCACAAAAGTGCGCCTCGAGAATCCCCATTCGAGACATGTGGAAGGAATGGGTGTCAAGACCATTGCCGATGTGCTTTGAGTATAAGTGGGAGATATTATTAGGTTCGTGTAGGTGTAATGTAGATTCTACGAGACATGATGTAATATACTTAAAAGCAAACTTTGAGTATAAGTGGGGAGATTGTTGGGATTATCTTTGGAAAGTATGCTTTTACTTTGTATAATCCTTATTTGAGTTTTACATCTTATTCTTGAAATAAATTATTTATCGCGATGCTTTAAATATCATCGAATGTTACATATATTTCTTGCATAAATCGTTTTACATTGTAGTTAATTTAGTGAAACGGATCCGAGAAGATTAAATTAACGTCCCTTGTGACTAAAAGTACATATTCACGATTTAGATGAAATGAACAAACCATCACGAAAAGGTTGAGGTGTAAGGCTCGAGATTGGCTTGTGTTGACCAGAATTGCACGATTGCATCATGATGCCTTTGTCACGGGACCTCTGAGGAGGATAAATTCTTGACCTTTGGAAATAAAAAAAATTAGACCTCGGTTGTTCAATATTTCTTAATCTCCATCCCTTAAATAGGACCGTGTGTGCAATCAATAGGCGTTACTTTGACTTATGGCGGGGAAGAGGTTCATTGAGATTCAATACCTTGTATCTTGGGTAATGATATTGGTTACCTGACGATTGCTAAGATTTAATACGATTGAAAGCGTGTGCAAATCGTCTTATTTGATTTGTCCCCAAGGGAGGCTCATAAGATTTATCATACAAAATCTTGCAAGTGGAATTAATTTTCGGTATGGATAATAATGTTGAGTCGTTCTTTAACGAAAAGAAAAAGATGTTAATTAATATAAAGTTATTTCGATTGGCTTAAATTAGTTAATGAATTTGGATAATCTTAAACACATGAAATAATAGCAAGAGTCATATTAACAATAATATGGGTTAAGATGGATAGTGCAATATTAATTATGTAGTGGGATTAATTAATACTTATGGGCTTGAATAATATTGTGGCTTAATATTGAAAATTCAAAGTCCGTTGGAAGATCAATCTTAATTCTCCAAAAAGGTCCCCCAGTAGCCCAAACATAAAATTCAATAAGCGAAAAAGGTGTTTAACATAAAATAAATTATTGTTGCCTATTTTTTCAAATTTTATTTGAAAATCATGGATAAAAAGAGGAGAAAAGATTTTCTTTGAATTTTGTTATGGAATGAGGATAAGTATTCTTGGAATACAAGATTATCTCATTAAATTCAAGAAATCTCCCACTTGGCCATTGTAGGTCGAATGAGTTTAGTTGAGGCGAAGTCTAGAGGGGAGGGTGAATAGACTTACGAAAACTTTTTTCGTCTTGGTCGGTGTGATTTGCGGTTTACTTTGTCGAGTGCAAGTGAATCGGTTTGGGTGATATTCAATCTTCTTGAGTGCACGAGGAATCGGTTTGATATCTGTCAATTTAGCGATAGTCGCGGAAGCTAGTTAATGCCCGTGTGAAAAACCCGGTTTATCAAATCAGTTCTCAAAGTCGGGTTTTCAATCGGTGACTAAAACATCAACTTTGATCGGATCGGTTGCTTAGTGCGGTGATATTAACTTTCGAGAATATGTATGCGATTTTAAGCTCGGTTGTGTGTAATAGTGTAAAAGCGATAAAGAAGCAAGTAAATGCACACAAGATTTTTATAGTGGTTTTAGACAATGGGTCCCTACGTCCCTCTTCCCTATCACAAAGGGGCACCAACTAAACCAACTTAACCGATTGGACTTAGTTTAATGTGTTAGTCAACACCGGCGAGATGTTTATCGAGTTCACGCTCCAGTAGATCGAAATCAGAACTAGAATCCCTGATGCGAAATCTTGCAAAACAAACTTAACCTAACTTTGAGTTTGGGTAAAGATTTATTGTGGTTCAATGGAAATCTATCCTAGTGTTTATGTAGCCCAAATCTTTGGGAGGGAGATTTCTATGCTAAGAACAATGGGATGAACACTTAAGAATAATCTTCAAATTTTGTGTTCTTGGTGGAGAATTGCGCTATAGCTTTTGCTTCTTGATAATTTGTGTTATTTTTCGTTGTTAAGCTTTTCGGCTCTTTTTGCTCTGTTCTTCACTTTGAAGAGCAATCCCATTTATAGACCCCGAAATCAAAAGAGCCGTTGGAAGCAATTTGAATTAAGAATTTATATTTGGTAGGTTTGTAGGATTTGATGTGGCGTCTTGAATATCGGCGTGGCGAAAGGCATGATTAGTGCCATTTGTCTCCGCAGCATTGAATCCCGCATTGTCAGCTCTTTTTGTGCATGTGTCGCTCTCTCATTGGCTTCACGAGTACGACACATCAGTATTTGTCCATTTGAAGTTTGATATTCTTCTTGTAGAATATTCGTATTGTCTGGTGTACCATTTGGTTGACGTCAGGTGTGAGCTGACCTGATCAGATAACTTATCGGTCTACGATAGAGTCTTCGATGCGGTTGTCTTAGCACAATTTGCGGACTCGGTGATGTAGGTGTACGGTCTTACGGTCTTCTTGATCTTCTGGTAGTCTTCTGATCTTTAGGTTACTCTGACTCTCAGTGACTTCAGTGTCATACTGAGTCTTCAGGTTTATCTGAGTCTCAGTGTCTTTTGTCTTCACCTGATCATCTGACTTCTTGTCTTCTGACCTGTTTTAGTCTTCTGATCATCTGACCTTATCTGGTCATCTGATAATTGACCTGACCTATACATATTGAGTTATCCCCGATATGTGACCTATCTTTACATCATTATTTATACATTTAAATTTGGTCATCTTAATCGATTCTAAGTCATCGATCGACTAATAGATCATTTGGTCCTATTCAATTTGTTTTAGAACTTCCATCAAAACTAAATACAAATTTCCCAACAAGTTTCCCCTTTTGATGGAACCAAAACACTTGTCGAGAAAAAGCAGATAACATGAGTAGAAATGCAGATAATGTAAAAATAGTACATACTTCAGAAGACAATGAGATGTTGTCTTAGAATCAGAGAGATAGAATATTTCATTCGGATAGGTGTGTGCATTACAGAATACATAAAAGCGTACCTATCATCGATTCCAAGTTGTCTTCTCATTTGTACTTGAACCTTTGAAGTTCTTTGGGGATACCAAACATCTTGTACATCCTTTGCATTAGCTTGTCGGATCTTCTCTTCTCTGGATCCCTCCTTTGTCGCCAAATCCATAGTAGGCATCCTTGAATTTGGTGACATCGAGCTTGTTATGCGGGCCTTGAAAAGGTGGAAGGAGTTGTTCAAGGGAGGAGCTTGGATATCGGTGACATGATCTTCCCTTCCTTCATTACCATCTGGTAGAAATGCAGGTACCGTTTCTAACGATTACGAAATTCATCATCATTTTCTATTTGGTCTTGATGAATCGGAATTATCTCGAGGATCCCAACAATTTTCACAACAATTCTCCCAACAATTTCACAACATCGGCATATCAAATATAAAGACATGTAAAAGATAATGAGATATTATCTTTGAGCATAAAGATAAAGTTTCATTGATTGTAGGAATAGCGATTCTGATTACAATGAACTTATCTTGATAAAGACAAAAAAACAAAAGAATTACAAGAGTCTTGGTCTTTGGTCTTGATCTTCTTCAATCTTGACTTGAGCTCTTTCGGTCCTCTTGACGATCCTCGGGAACCTCTAGGTTGAACATCCCATAATACCTCTTCTTCAATGCATCTCACTCCTTGATGATATCTGGGTTGTTATCTGTCAGTCCTAACTGGATGGCATACTGAGCAATTTCCTGAGATATGGCTGTCTCATTCACCAAGCCATTCTCTAGTCTAGGAGAAGGGTATGCGTATGGACGAGGCGATGATCCCGAACATTACCTTCATCCAAGATCTATCAACTCTGCAAGTACTTTGGATAAAATGTCAACAGATAATCAATGAAGGCTTCATTTGGATCTGAACTTTCCCCTCTCCATTCTCTCAGAACTTCATAATAAAACCAGAAGGTTCTTTTTATTTCTTCCCAAGCATCATTGAATTGGATTGGCATCCACTTATCAATGTGTGGCCACTTCTGAGTTTTAGCTGTCCCTCTCCTTTTCCTCAGGAACTTCTTGAAACCACTTCTGCTCTTCTGCTCTTCTTCTTTCTTCTTCCTTATCAAAGGGACTCCTGATACTGAAGTAGCAGTTTTCTTTGCTTGTTCCACCTGAAGTGATCTCAGAGTTCTCCTAGTGTTGAAGACTTCCTTTTCCTTTTCAGCTTCCTCTTTGACTCTTCAAAGTCCATGATTATCTTCCTTTGAGTAGCCTTAGAGGCTTTGGCTCTCTTCTTCTCAGGTTCAACAAACGCCACAGCCTTTCTCTTGATAAGTTGTTCAGCACCGACTTGGCTTGTTCCTACCCTTCTTCTACCACTCAGTTTTTCAGCAATAACTTCTTGCATTGTTTCCTCAGAAACATGAGTGTAGATAGGCTTTTCCACTTGCTTGGATTTGAGCTTTTCAGTGGCTTCAACTTCCTTTAAGGCTTCAGCAAGATTTTTCTTTTACCTTCTTTATGCGCGCGCCCTCTTCAAGGTGTGTGCCAATAATTCCTTTAGCTCGGCTCCTGGCCTTTCCCCCTTCTTGGCACCATACCTTGGAAGAAGTTGGGATAGTGCAGTGTCCATATGATATTGTTCTTTGCTGACACTCCGCACTTCTCCAGCCAACTGGTCTTGCTCTTCCTCCAGCCTCATCAAGTGGTTTTTAGCCACTGAGAACTCTTCAGACATAGGTGCAAACTGGTTGGAGAGTACATCTTTAAGCATCTCTGTCATCTTGGTCATGAGCATGGAACCCATTTCCTCAACAACATTCTTGATCAGTTGATCATTCTTTTCCACCAGCTTGGCTTCAAGAAATGAAGTCCTCTCTTGATACAATTGCTTCATCTCTGCGCTCAGCTCAGTCTTGACTCAATCTATCTTCCCTTCCATGGCAGTCATTTTGTCATTCAGAGATGTCTGAAGCTGCATCAGGCCTGAAGTAGAACTCAAGTTCTCTATCTTACGGGGTGGTTGGCAATCTTCTTCAATCTGAGCCACTTTCTCCACGATTAGCACAACCTTGTCCAGCTTGTCCACAATGGGAGTGAAATCAATCTCTGGAGCATAGAGAATTTGTTGCTTTTCTGAAATTTGGTTGCTCGAATCTGAGCCTCGATCTCGCTTTGGGCTTGATCTCCACGAGCCTCGATCGAACATCGGACATAACGAAATTAAAGATAAAACCCATTAGCCTTGGCATAATGTTTAGTAGTGCAAAAGTTACGAAAGTACTAACTTCGGTCGAGGATGTGAGATGTCGGTATCGACATCGATGCTTTCCTTCTCCATCTGAGATTGCTTCTCAGCATTCCCTTGTTGATCCCCATCTTGATTTTTATCTTTGGAGCTCGGGGCACCAACATCATCTTCTTTCCTCTCGGCCGGCTTTTTCTGACCCGGCTCATCAAAATCGACACTTTCATCACGAGCTTGGTCTTCCGAACGGAGAATTGGTTAACTTCTTTGTCTCCTCATTCCCTGACCCTCTCTTCTGAATGAGGCAATATTGAGCATCTCTGTATAAGTCGGGTTGAGAATGTATTTATTGTCCTCGATCGAAGAATAAGATCTGAAAGGTCGGGATATGAGCCATTTCGAGTGCACATCGATATGTAATCGTTCCCCCTTGCCCGCCACTCGAGTCTCTTACGCTTCGCCCTTCTTGACTTTGGGTTTCGGAGTTGGTAGGAATGTTCCGAGGTCTTTGAGGATCAAGAATGGATCCTTTCGAGGAGCTCATCAAGATTCATGACTCACGAGGCTCGGCTTGATCGAGGTTTGAGTGAAGCATCTCCTCCGGTAGGAACTGAGCTTGTTATTCGAGGTGCGAGGTCCTTGAAAATTTCTTGAGAGAATTTATCTCGAGCTCGGGGATGTCTCAAGAACCTCGAGAGAAAACTTGTTCCTCGGTTTGCTCTTGGGGTAGAATCTGACTGAGCGAGAACTTGCAATGGCGATTTCCGAGCTTCTTGGCCCTCAGTTGCACTTCTTAAGGGTTCACTCACCTCCTCCCTCGGTGGAAATTAACATCTTATGCGGCTTGGGAGCAAGGGCTTTCTTCTTCATAGCTTCTCCTTCTCCTCTTCACCTCCATCAAAGCCTTCCCCTGGCCAGTGATGAGCTTCTTTGACTCCTTGGTGGCCGGTTTCCACTTTCTTCTCTTTCTTTCCCTTCAAAGTCTTCTTTGTAGTTGTTGGCTTGAACATGATCTTAGACTTTGGGAAGGGTGAGGAGTTGGCAAAAATGTCTTCTTCCTCGCGGCACATCTCCAAAATAAAGGTTATTTTGGTTGCATGAAGAATTTTGCCTTTGATCACAATAGAACCATCCTCCTTCTTGATCTGCTTCGCCTGGTCACTCACCACTCTGATCAAATACCGCAACCAATTGAAATCAGTGGTGGGTGAGTCTTCTATAGCAACCATCAATCTAAGCTTCGGCGTGCCGATCTGCTCAAAACTGCCGGATCGACTCATAATACATTTACTAACTATATCCAGCAAAAATCTGTATTTTGGCTTCAAATGTCGTTTATTCAAAGTAGCCTCAAACTTAATAGGATGCTCTGTTATCCTATCAAGGTATTCCTGTTCCCTACCCAACATATACGTCGAAGGGTCTTCTCCTCTATTAAACAACTCAAATACATCATTTAAATTCTTAGAGATTATATACAACTCCCTCACAAAATCTATGTATTTAGAGTTATGTTCTAAGTGGGAAACAGTAATCTGGCACTCAATACAATCATCCTCGTATATTTTCAGATTTGAGATAAATTCTATTACCTCCTTAGAATATTACGCCTCGGTTGGCTTCATAACCCAGGTTTTGTAAGCTTTGCGACTCGAATCATATGCAGCGCCTCTTCTTCGTGGGTTGCATTTGATGAACTCTCAAGCGATTCAACATATTCATACCAGGTCTTGTTTGAAATCGCGAGTTTATCATATATGGAGAAAGTCATTTTGGAGAATTTTATGTGTAGGGGTTTTAGGCAGGATGAAGGTTTTTACGGGCAAAGGTAGGTTTTAGTTGCATAAATTTTTGGAGACAAAGGTTTATGAAATGGGGCTTGAATGAATTCATAATGAATATATAGAATGGGTTCGTGGGAAATCATAACGATTGAATAGATCAGCGGTTGAGATTAAACCACGGACTAATCGGAATTATATGAAAGGGCGTTTTCACGAATAATCTGCCGCCATTTTAACCTTATTGGTGATTAATTGAATAGAAATTAATGACCATTGACCTTCTTCGGTATTTCAAAGGTCCCAAAACATTCCCCTTGGTGTTTTAGTATTTATTGCCAATGATTCTTGAGATTCGGTTAGGCAATAAATGAGTTGCATAGTCATTACTTCTTAGGACTAATTTCCCTCTATCAGTCTTACTGAGTATTGACCATGATAAAATGTTAGTATATCTTGAGTCTTGAGCGAGTCGAGTATGATCTTTGATCTTGACCTTGATATATCTGAGGTTTGCAAGACTCGATTTGATAATTCAATTTTATCTGAGTTTCTCGGTAGAATCTGAGAAAACTTCATTCATCGAAAACCTTCAATTTTTTAGATTTGCTCTATACACTGGATCAACATCCCTAATTGTTGATAGTTCACGAAATCTTGATTGACGAAGGTTTAGTCAAGATATCAGCTCTCTGTTTATCAGTATAAATCTTCTCCATCCTAATGTCTTTCTTCTCAACATGATCTCTGATGAAGTGATGTCTGATATCCACATGCTTACATCTGGTGTGCAATACCATATTTTGTGTAATAGCGATAACTTATTATTATCACAAAATATAGGTACTTCATTGGCTATAATCTTATAATCCCTTAATTGTTATCGACCCAAAAGAATGCGTGCTGTGACTTCCTGCGACCATGTATTAAACCCATTAATCTTGGTTGCTCTTGAGGTCTGTTTCTTTGAAAACCAAGATATCGACTTACTTCGAAATTGACAAGATCTGTGGTGGACTTCTTGTCAATTCTACACCCTCTATGTCGACATCTGAATAACCCGGTTAATTCAAAGGTTATTATAAATTTGGATACCATAATCCTCTATTCACAATGCCCTTAAGATATTTTAGTATCTTTTTGGCAGCCTCCATGTGACTAGCCTTAGGATTAGCTTGATATCTTGCACATATCCCAACAGCAAATGTTATATCCGGCCTACTTGCTGTGAGATATAGCAATGATCCAATGATCCCTCTATAATCGGTGTGACTTCTTGATTTGCCTTGAGATCGGGATCCATCTCGTAGTTAGTATTCATAGAATTCTAAGCGCATTGCAGTCTGTACAACATACTTTGCAATCAGATCTCTGGTGTACTTTGCTTGGTTGATGAAAATTCCTTCTTTTGATTGTTTCACCTGAAGTCCGAGAAAGAAATTCATCTCCCCCATCATTGACATCTCAAACTTTCCTTTCATCAGTGTATAAAACTTTTCACCACATTTCGATGATTTGGAGATCAAATATGATGTCATCTACATAAATATGAAAAAAGTAAGATATCTTCCCCATCTTCTATCTGAACAAAGTCCTATCAACGGTTCCTTTGATAAAACCATAGTCGATGAAAGCTGAGAAAAGTATCATACCTATTGGGGAATGAGTTACCTGAGATCTATTCGGGGTGAATATTTAAATACAAATTTAATTCATTAATTATTACTAGCATGAATTAATCCTATATTAATTCAAATAATAATTGCAACAACAAATCATGCATATAAAAAGCCACGTAAAACCTACGTATGCGGAATCTACGGGTTTACGTGAACGTACCTCTCGGGATGGCAGTGACTTCGGTCGGACGGACTAACCAAAAGGACTTCCCAAGTATTCCCTTAGCCCTTGCTCGACAATCCGGTGGAAGGATACTCATGAACAATTAACAAAAGGAAAAAATAAACTTTGTTGCACCACATTATGTGGATTTGCTAATATTTCCAGAACATGGAATTGTACTTGGGAATGAACTAATCATCCCCTATTTATAGGAGAGGGGTGAACGAAATTTTTGTGAATTTTCAATGTGGGAAAAGACTTTTCTTGGTCACCAAGAAATCTTGAATATATCCCATATATTCTTTTTCCCATAATTAAAATATTCCACAAAATTCCACCTCTCTATTATGGACATAATTTTTGAAAATTTTGGCACAAGAATCAAGATTTGGATCTTCTTGAATTTATGAGATATTCTTGTATTTAAAAATACATATCTTCCATAATATCTTTTCAAGAAAATCAAGAAAATCTTTCTTGCCCATAATATTCAAAATTTTGAAATATGCATATAGATAACCAAGGGGAATTTCTTGAATTTAATGAGATAATCTTGTATTCCAAGAATACATATCTTCATTCCATAACAAAATTCAAAAGAAAATCTTTCTCCTCTTTTATCCATAATTTGAAAAAAAATAGAGAAATATCAAGCAACAATATTTATTTTATTTTAATCACCTTTTTAGGTTATTGGACTATTTGTTGGGCTACTCGGGGGGCCTTTAGGAGAATTAAGATTGGACCTTCTAATGGATCTTGAATATCTAATATTGAGCCACAATATAATTCAAGCCCATAAATATTAATTAATCCACTACATAATTAATATTGCACTATCCATCTTAACCCGTATTACGGTCAATATGGCTCGGTCATTATTTTCCGTGTTTAAGATTATCTAGCCCATTAATTAATTCAAGCCCTTGAAATAGCTTTCCGTTAATTAATATCTTTTGTCCTTGGTTAGAGAAGCGGTTCAACATTATTATCCATCTAGGAAACAAATTCCACTTGCAAGATTTGGTATGATAAAACTTATGAACCTCCCGAGGGGGCAAATCAAGCAAAGCGTGCTTGCACCACGATTCTTCGTATTAAATCTTAGCAATCACATGTGACCAATAATATTGCCCAAGATAAAAAGTATTGAATCTCTACGATTAGCTACCCATGATAAGTCAAAGCAATAGTTACCAATCCCGTGATCTATTTAAAGGGGCGAAGGTTAAGAAACAACGAACATTTTGAGGTCTAATTCTTCCTTGTTGATTACGAAGAATTTATCCTCTGTAGGTCTATCTGTTGCATCGGTCATGCACTAGTGTAATCTCTTGGTCAAAGACAAACCAATCGAGGCCTTACACCTCAACCTTTCGCGATGGTTGTTCATTTCCATCTAGG
Source organism: Stenogyne calaminthoides (assembly GCA_037126765.1). Classification (NCBI taxonomy): domain Eukaryota; kingdom Viridiplantae; phylum Streptophyta; class Magnoliopsida; order Lamiales; family Lamiaceae; genus Stenogyne; species Stenogyne calaminthoides. Next base: position 20,129,429 of record JBBCBC010000027.1, on the reverse strand, counting down.
TAAGTGAATGGCGTACTTTTAGTTACAAGGAATTTGTTAATTTAATCTTACGTGATCGGGTATCACTAAATTAACTTCTGATGTAACACGTCTGAATTATTGAGCAGTTATGCGATAAATATATATAACATTCAATCATATTTAAAGCATCGGTGATAAACAATTTATTTTGATAAATAAGTGCGGAAATTGAGGTTTCGATTATACAAAGTAAAAAGCATACTTTTTGGTATAATCCCCAACAATCTCCACTTATACTCAAAATGCGCTTTTTAAGTATACTACAACACGTCTCGAGTAGTCGTGACATCTAATGTCACCTACGAACTAATAATTTCTCCCACTTATACTCAAAAGCAGTTAGCAGCGGTCTTGACACCCATTCCACTCACATGTCTCTCGAATGTATTGAGGAGGGGCGGCTTTGTGAATGGATCGCTAAGGTTGTCCTCGGGCGCTATCTTTGCCCATCTATATCTCTCTCTTAGCGATTTCTCGTATAAGATGTCTTTTCCTTTAATGTGTTTGTTTTTTGATTTCGTGGACTCTTGGTTCTCTTGAATTTACAAGCGCCCTAGCATATATTGCTAGACAAATTGAGAACACCATCAAGTCACTAAGAAGATCTAGAGCCCAATCGGTTCTTTCTTTGCTTCTGGCGACTACTTACCCGAGTCCATGGTTGGTCGTTGATGCATTTTGCCGCTTTTCGTCCATTTGATGGCTACACTTCCCAAATGGAAACACACTAAGCGGCGGATAATTTATGGAATCTATATCGATTGGAAATCGAGTCGTGTGGCGATGGGGATTGGAGTATCGGTGATAAATCAACATTCTATCGAGTTCTTTTCGGACACTTGAGAATGTTTTAAGCGTCGTCGATTCGCTTTCACTGGGTTACTCACGATATCTTGCTACCATGCCTACGGCAAAGCATATATCAGGTCTCGTCTACCTGACATTGCATACATAAGGTTTCCTCGGTAGAAGCACAAGGAATGCCTTTCATGTCATCTATCTCCTTTTTGCGTCTTAGGGGACATTTTCTTGGATAGATGGATTCAATCTGAAAATGCGAATCCTTTCTTGGAATCTTGCATCTTTGAATCGTTTTAAAACCGGTGTCAATGTATGAATACTTGCGATAACCCGATCATCCTTTTCTTGCGATCTCGAGTAATCTTGATCCCAAGGATGTGTTAGAACTTTCCCTAAGTCTTTCATATCAAATGTTTTTTGAAAGCGCCATGCCCTACGTCGACCACACCTTCACGTCGTTCGATGATCACAATGTCATCTCGTATAGTACTAAGAATACCAATGCGGTTTAAAATCGCTTTTTTATACACACAACTTTCAAACTCGTTTTGATCAAACCCATAAGACTTTATTACATGATCAAAACTTTGGTTCCAAGCTCTGGATGCTGTTTGAGTCAAGTAAATGGACCTCTTGAGCTTTACAAACTAGGTGTTCTTGGCACATTTCAATGAAAACATGGGGTTGTTGCATATAGATCTCTTTATCAAGACTTAGTTAAGGAAAAGGCATCTTGACATCTATTTGCCGATTTCAAAGTCGAAAAATCTTGTGACAATCGATAAGAAGAATCTACGGATGGACTTAAAAAGCATGGCTATGGGCGAAAAAGTTTCCTCATAATCGATCCCTTTCTTTACGAGTATAACCTTTTAGCCATTAGTCTTGCTTTAAAAAGGTTTCAACCTTCGTCCGATCCTCTTTTTCTCTTATATACCCACTTTCATACAATGGGTTTGACCCCATTAAGTGGTTCGACTAGCTCCACACTCTATTATGAAACATAGAACCCGTTTTTGGCTTTCATTCTTTGTTTGCGAAGAATCTGCATCCTTATCTTGGAGTGCCTCGTCATATGTCCATGGGTGCGATTCGGGAATCAAGTCAGGGACTCTCTATTCCCATGAATCTCTCGGGTGTCTAACAACCCTCCCATTATGATGAGGCTCGGTTGTGAAAAGCGTATCGTTTGGTATATCATCTAATCTGATCGGCTTTGAGGGTTTGCCCTCTAAGCTCATTTAAAGGTAATCTCATACGGGTTTTCTTTGGTTCTATAGTTTTCTTCCAAAATCTAAAGTGGGTGCGGATGTCCACCTTTTGATCTTGGAACTATAGAACATTCACCCTTTTTGTTCCCTCGGGGTATCCTACAAAAACAACCTTAATTACGATCGAGGATCAATTTACGGTTTCCTTGTCCAACCGTGGGCGGACACCCCAAAAGTTCTCATGTGTCTCATACTAGACTTGCGCTTGGGTCCACAATTCTTTGGGGTTTTTGGGGGCTGATTTGGATAGCACCAAGTTCAGAATGTAAGTATTTGTTTTCCAAGGTATGACCCCGAAGCGACTCGGGAAGATCCGTATAACTCATCATTGATCTAACCATTTCCAAAAAAATTATGTTGCTTTGCTCTGCAAACCCGTTTTGTTGAGGGGTTAAAGATGCGATGGTGGGATACAATCCCTTCATCGGATAAGTAGTTCAAAAACTCATTCTTTGAGGTATTCGCCTCCACGATCGGATCGTAGAGACTTGATCGTTTTTCCATATGATTCTCTGTTTGAGCTTTAAATTCTTAGAATTTCTCAAAGGTCTCGATTCATGCTTCATAAGGAAAATGTACCTTGAGTAATCATCAATAAAATTACTCATAACCTCCTCTTTGCTTTGGTTAACATTGAACTACGTACATCTATGTGAGCGATCTCTAACACTTCTTTAGCCCCATTCCCCTTGGCTCCAAATGCCATCTTGGTCATATTACCCCTCAAACATGATTCGCGAGGTTGGAATCGATTCAACTTGGAGGCGCTCCGGTGAACCATCTTTCACCAACCTTTGGATCCTCTTTGGATTTATATGACCTAATCTTAGATGCCAAAAAAGTGTCTCGTTCACGTCGATGAGCGTTTTTCTTTTCTCGGAAGCTTAGATTGATGTGTTATAGGATACATTTCATGAGTGGTGTGCCGCGATTAATTGTATAGAGATTTTCCATCAATGTCAAAATGAGATACACTCATCATTTAAAAATGATGTCATTCTTATTAGAAGAAACTTAGTGTCCTTTAATCGAATTTTAGAAAGCTGAAAGTGAATTCTTTCTAAAAGCGGGAACACAAAGATAATCTCCAAAAAAAAAACTTTATCTTCAAAAGATAGGTGCACTTCCCCTTTGCTTTAGCTTTACTCATGTAGCATTGCAATGTCTGCTACTTGCGTAGTATTGCAATAATCGTTACTGCATAGTAGCATTGCAATATCGCCCCTTACGTAGCATTGCAATGTCTTCTACTTTAAATAGCGTTGCCCATTGTGATGAGGATCTCACACCCACTCGTTGCGGATCATTTAGAACCCGTAAACCCGACATGATTAGTGGATCTTGTATCAACCACCCCACGAATGAGAAGTATCGCCCGCTAAACAAGTTTCAACAACTAGTGTGTGAAATTACCTTTCTTTCCGTCCCTTTTGGGGTTGGAGCGAGGCAAAACCTCCATTGTCCTCTCTCACGCATGACTTAAAAGCACTTCCTCTTTGGATTTTCCTTGATTTCGACAAGCATTCCTCATCTTACCATTGCCCTTGGCAGCGATTGAGTTTTTATTGCTTATGGCCTTTGGTCCTCTTCTTTATCTTGCCTACCCTTGGCTTAGAAGATGAAGGCGGACCACTTCTGGCAAATCAAAGCTTGAGTTTGGTGCCTTATCATCATTTACTTAGAGTCCAAAAGTTTGCAACAAATTATTTAGCGAGGCGAAATGCTCAAAAACCTTTTTGGGCGAGAATGAAGTACCAAATTCATCAGGAGTCTCGGATCATAATCTGCGCTTCGAATCTCAAGTTTGTTGGATGGGCCATCTATTTTGAGGGCGTAATCCCTTACGGGTTTTTCCTCCACCATTTTTTGACGACATCTCTAAGGTGATCGGCCGAGTCGCGTGTTTTGACTCGTCGGTTGGCTCATCGATTTTTGTGTGTCAAAATCCACTTGTCTTTTTTATGCGATTAGGACAATTATAATTTTCAATAAATATAGTTTCCATACATATTGTATTGACTTTAAGTATAATAACGAGTGGATTAAAAAGGTAATGACATCTTTGATTTGAAATAAACAACTATATGCGATAAGCACAAATATATCACAAGATTCGATCACATGCATCATATTTAAAATCTCAAAAAAAAATATGAACAATGCATCGACCAACATCTCAAAAGCAGTTTAAATAAGCCACGTTGGGTGGGTCATTATTTAAACACATTCAAGCGGGTTACAAACAAAACGATTTACAAACCTTTAATATCAGTTAATAGTTGGCTCCCTGACGACCAATATAAAATTGGCGGGGACTTGGGGAATATATGCATATCAATTTTATACCTAAGTAATAACCATGATTAAATCTGAGGATTACTATTTTGCTTTGATCGAGCCTCGTTGGGAGGTCATAAATCGCCACTAGTAATAACCCACAATCATCCGTTTGGAATTCATTCATGTGAAACCTATCTTTTGGCCCGTCGGTTGAAATTTCTCAAAAGAATTCACAAATAAATAAATCATGGAGGTCAAAATTAATTCAATTTTATTATCAGGAATAAAATTGTCAATTAATTATTTAAAACATACTTAGTAATTTTGAAGTTGAGATTTTTCAATTTGGCAACCCTAAATACAAACACATTTAAACAAATTAAATAAAGCATAAGATAGCACAAATAAATCAAGAAAAGCGAGAAAAAAAAAACATATTGGGCACAAATTATCCAATTGTCATGGTTTGATTTTTCTTGGCTTGATCTTGAAGAAAAACCGTCTCGAATTTCTCCCCTTGTTCGTCTCGAAAAAATGCCGTCTCTCCGCCCGCATGGCGGCTTCTTGGTAGGATGCCGCCCGCGTCCGGCCCGGCGCCTCTGGGGCGAACCTAAGCGACCTTCGGCACCTTTGGCGGCCCGACCGCCCGCCAGCGCCTCGGCGCGGCCTCGGCGGCGGTCGGCGATCCTCGGCGGTGACGCGTGTCGCGTCCGCGTGCGTCCTCGCCCTTCGCCCCTCGCTTCGCCGCCCGCGACCTCTGCGGCCTTCGCGTCGTCTCGCCCGTCTCCAGCGCCAGCGTCCGCCCGCCCGTCCTTTCGGCTTTGCACGCGCACCGCTTTGTCGTGGCGACCCTCATCTCAGCGGCTCGGCCGGCCGGCTCGCCCGCCCGTGCGTGCCGTGGCAGCGCCCGCGCCCTTTGGTTTTGGATTTCGTCCTTTAATTCTTCATCTCGCCGTTCCGTCCGGTGATAATTTATTTACAAAAAAATAAATAAACCTAGATCTGAACTAGTCTATTACATTGATCAAATCAAACAAATCTAGTCTACTGCGTGGATTTTCTCGAGGCAAAACAAATCCGAGCGAATCGAATTAAAAACCCACGGTTTATATGCATGCAAAATAAAACATTAAAATCCATGACAATTGGATACGCAAAAGCAGATCTACTTGTTCTACTATCAATTTCAAATTTAATGTCCACGAATTAAATTACAATTTAAAAAATTGAGCAAAGCGGTGGCTCGATGCGATTGTTGGGGAATGAGTTGCTTTGAGATCTATTCGGGGTGAATATTTAAATACAAATTTAATTCATTAATTATTACTAGCATGAATTAATCTATATTAATTCAAATAATAATTGCAACAACATATCATGCATATAAAAAGCCACGTAAAACCCGCATGCGGAATCTACGGGTTTCGTGAGCGTACCTCTCGGGATGGCATTGACTTGATGGTCGGACGGACTAACCAAAAAGGACTTCCCAAGTATTCCCTTAGCCCTTGCTCGACAATCCGATTGGAAGGATACTCATGAACAATTAACAAAAGGAAAAAAATAAACTTTGTTGCACCACTTATGTGGATTTGCTAATATTTCGGCACATGGAATTGTACTTGGGAATGAACTAATCATCCCCTATTTATAGGAGAGGGGTGAACGAATTTTTGTGAATTTCAATGTGGGAAAAAGACTTTTCTTGGTCACCAAGAAATCTTGAATATATCTCATATATTCTTTTTCCCATAATTAAAATATTCACAAAAATCCACCTCCTCTATTTATGGACATAATTTTGAAAATTTTGGTTACAAGAATCCAAGATTTGGATCTTCTTGAATTTATGAGATATTCTTGTATTTCAAGAAATACATATCTTCCATAATATCTTTTCAAGAAAATCAAGAAAATCTTTCTTGCCCCATAATTTTCAAAAATTTGAAAATTCATATAGATAATCAAGTGGGAGATTTCTTGAATTTAATGAGATAATCTTGTATTCCAAGAATACATATCTTCATTCCATAACAAAATTCAAAAGAAAATCTTTCTCCTCTTTTATCCATAATTTTTGAAAAAATAGAGAAATATAAGCAACAATATTTATTTTATTTTAATCACTTTTTTAGGTTATTGGACTATTTGTTGGGCTACTCGGGGGCCTTTAGGAGAATTAAGATTGGACCTTCTAATGGATCTTGAATATCTAATATTGAGCCACAATATAATTCAAGCCCGTAAATATTAATTAATCCCACTACATAATTAATATTGCACTATCCATCTTAACCCGTATTACGGTCAATATGGCTCCGGTCATTATTTCCGTGTTTAAGATTATCTAGCCCATTAATTAATTCAAGCCCCTTTGAAATAGCTTTCCGTTAATTAATATCTTTTGTCCTTAATTAGAGAGCGGTTCAACATTATTATCCATCACAGGAAACAAATTCCACTTGCAAGATTTGGTATGATAAAACTTATGAACCTCGAGGGCAAATCAACAAGCGTGCTTGCACCACGATTCTTCGTATTAAATCTTAGCAATCACATGTGACCAATAATATTGCCCAAGATAAAAAGTATTGAATCTCTCTCGATTAGCTACCCATGATAAGTCAAAAGCAATAGTTACCAATCCGTGATCTATTTAAGGGGCGAAGGTTAAGAAACAACGAACCTTGAGGTCTAATTCTTCCTTGTTGATTCGAAGAATTTATCCTCATGTAGGTCTATTCGTGCATCGGTCATGCACTAGTGTAATCTCTTGGTCAAAGACAAACCAATCCCGAGCCTTACACCTCAACCTTTCGCGATGGTTGTTCATTTCCATCTAGGTCGTGAATGGCGTACTTATAGTTACAAAATCTTTGTTAATTTAATCTTACGTGATCGGGTATCACTAAATTAACTCTGATGTAACACGTGCGAATTATTGAGCAGTTATGCGATAAATATATATAACATTCAATCATATTTAAAGCATCGATGATAAACAATTTATTTGATAAATAAATGCGGAAATTGATTTTTTAAGCACACCATTGAAATGCACTTTTCACATCCATTTGATAATTTTTGTGAATTTCATGTGGCAGCATATACAAGAAACAATCGATGGCTTCTAGTCTTGCGAGTCTGAAAGGTTTCATCGTAATCGAGCCGCCTTCTTGGGAATAACTTGTATTGACTAGCCTTGCCTTATTTCTTACAATGTTGTTGTTCTCATCTCTTTTATTCTTGAACACCACTTGGTTCCAATAACATTGTGTCTCGGGGGCTATCTACTAGCTCCCCAAACTTCATTCCTTGAGAATAGATTCGGCTCTTCTTGCATAGCGATAATCAAAATGAATCTTGTAGAGCTTCTTCAATCTCGATGGAGTTCTTTCTGCGATAGGAAGCGGCGAGAATAGTGCACTTTCACCATGGAACCTTCTTGTTTTTGACACCATCGGTTAGATCACCCACAATCGACTTGTAGGATAACTATCTAAACATCTTCTTCTAGATGTTCCCTGAAATCTGAATTGGTGTGCATTGATTAGTCGGCTTTGGTGTGTTGGCTTTCCTTGATTGGAGAATTTCCATCTGAGTCTCACCATCTGAGTTTTTCCATCACGAACTTCTTGATGCGAGTGCGATTCACTCCATTCATAGAAAGTGGCCGACTTCTTCTTTTTTCGGAGTTAGGAGGATGTTTCATCATTCTTTTTCGGGCTAAATCTGGTGATTCTCTTGGTCGAGTTCTCTGAATCATGTTCATTTCTTACGAACACAAGTAGATTCATCAAAAACAACATGAGGTGTTTCTTCCACAATAAAGAGTCTACATTTTGCCTTAAACTCGAAGGCTTTACTAACGAGAATATCTAAAAAATATCCTTCATCGACTTTGCTATCAAAAGTTTTCAAGCGATCTTTACCATTATTGTGTATGAAACACTTGCAACCAAACACGAAAGAAAAAAAACAAGGGCTTCCTTTCATTCCAAAAGCTCATATGGAGTTTTGCCTTGAATTTTGGTCGGCGTGGATACATTACGAGAATAGCATGCGGTGTTGCGACTTGACTCAAAATCTTTTAGAAATATAAACCGACTATCATTGTCCTTGCGAACTTCTTTGAGTCCGGTTTCTTCTTTTCGGTAACACCATTTTGTTGGGGGGTCCTTCGGTGATGTTTCATGAGTTATTCCATTTCTTTGCACAATAATCGGATATAATATGAATGATAAACTTCGGTTCCTTTATCGATCGATTTTGACCACACTCGGTTCCTTTATGACCCATGTATATCTGGGGTAGTCATCAACTACTACAAGTGTGTATTTCACTGCCATTAGTGCTCACGAATTGTTCTTTGGACCAAAAGATCCATATCTGACGGTTGAAGAAGTATTCTTCGGTAGAAACATCTACTTTCTTTTTAAATGATGCTCTAATTTTTTTTTTTTTTGACGCGCATCACAAACATGTTATTTCTTGAACACTTCATTTGGTAACCCCCGTTCGAG